>OU343224.1:255528869-255602676 GCA_910596185.1 Chrysanthemum makinoi | reverse complement strand
TGTTAGGAATTAGAAATTCCATAGTAAAGAAGGTCGGTCACCCCAAATATAATCTAGCATAAGTTAGCTCGTAGACATTTCGTTATTTACTAGTTATTTAGTTAGTTATTTAGTTTAGATCAACACCGTGGAGGAGGAAGGGCGGGTCTTTACCTTTGTATACTGATCCACAGGCGAAGGAGGTCGTTATATTTGTAACTATAAATACCCTCTACCTCCCAAGGTAGAGGGTTGGACCCTTCATTCATCTTAATCTAACCTTCTATGTTTTCTTTCACTTTCTCTCTCTAGAAAGGCTCCCACTTTCTCTCTCTAAAACCTCTAAACAATTCGACCCATATTATTGTTTGTTATGTGTTTATGAAATCTAATATCTATCAATTGGTATCAAGAGCCATGGTTAGATCATCTCTTACATATCTTTGGATTTCTAGTGGTTTTAGGTGGTTTTTGAGTTTGAGAAAGTTTAGTGGGTTTTGCATCATTTGGTGGATTTCTAGTGTTAAAGTTTGGATTTTGATTGTACTTTTGTGTTTAGGATCATCACAAGTGTTTAGGTTTTGATTTGGAAGGCTTGAATCATCGTGGTTGGGTTGTTTTTGATTGAAAAGTGTGTTTTTAAAGTTTTTTCTAGCTAGCGACTTGAGCTCTGGACTTCTTTTCTTGGTAGCGACTTGGTTTGTAAAAAGGTAGCGAGTTATAGTTGTTTTTGGTAGCGACTTGGTCCTAGCGACTTGTCTATTGAGACAAGCCGACAAATAGTACAAGTTAGTGGATTCTCCACTACTGTTAGCGACTTGGTGAGGTTAGCGACTTGCTTGAAATTGTTAGCGAGTTGTAGTGTAAGTTGTTAGCGACTTGATACTAGCGACTTGGACACTTAGCGAGTTGTTCTTTAGCGACTTGTCTGCTTAGCGATTTAGTGTTAGCGACTTGGACCTTAGCGAGTTGCTCTTTAGCGACTTGACTGTGTAGCGACTTGGTGCTTTAGCGACTTGTGTCCAGCGACTTGGGTCCTAGCGACTTGGTCTTAGCGACTTGGTTCAAGAATTCTTAGCGACTTGTTGACTTTTCCCGACAAAACTTCAAACGGCTATAACTTTTGATCCGTAACTCCGTTTTCAGCGTTCTACCCATCAAAACGACCGTGAGAACGAGGAGAATGTCACGCCGAATTAACTATAGTTCATTCAGGTCAACATTCGAGGGCTAAATCCGCTTTGAACAGAAGTTATTAAGGTTTTTATGTTTTTAGATCTAAAATTCTCGGGAAAATCGTGCATAAACCAATCCAAATCTCAACCAAACAACATCTCTGCTAACCCTACAAACATTTATATGTCCTAACACACAATTGTCTATCATTTTGACAATCCATCAGTCATCTTAACACGTTCCATTGGTCATTGCTTAACGGTTTGGTCTTGATTTTAGTAAAATCCCGCGAAAGATTCTATTTCTCGCTTTAAATCATAGACTTGTAAAATCCCGTGGATTCATCAACATCATGTCTTACACTCTGATTCTGATTTCGAAGTACTCAAACTGTATGATGCTGTAGACAACCATGAGAATATTAGCTATACTGAATCTAACATAGATGATGGAATCAATCAATGATGATTTGAGTTCTTCATGCTCTGAGTCCAATGAGAAATATTTGCACCTGCTCGGATACGTAATGTCATGCAAAAGGAAAGCAACATTGAACCTTATCAACAACTTCACTCTCACCTCATGTTACTTCTTCCCACATCAATGGAACGAACATGTATTGCCCTCTTCCGTCAGGACTTATCCATATTTACAGGAACTTTGTGTTAAACCTAGAGCAATTGGAGCTACAACTTGACAAAGAGAAGGTTCATAAGGATAGTTCCAGTGTTGCACTTCAAGTGATCTACAAACACTTTCAGTCATTCATTAGAAGGGAATTCACATCCGATTATGATCAAGACATGACTAAAATGTCCTTCAAGAGACACACTGGAATGGAAATTAGCGTGTTCACGGAGACACTTATCCATCTCATGGATAATGTGGAGAAGTATATTGAGGAAGTTACTCAGAAAGATGAAAATGTAGATGAGAGTCGGGTACAGTTGAGAGATATTTGTGATAAGTCGGTGATGTATCGAAAGGTCTGGTGTTCTTGAATGCGAGAATATCGAAACAACAAAGAATGATGTAACCAAATGCTTCAGTAACTCTGTTACACAAGAAGTGGATGCTGTGATCGAAGGTGAATGAATCTCGGTACAATCAATGAATTGTTGTGTTGAGACCGTATGGCACCGATGTTGGATCAGTTGACACTAAATACAGAGGCTCAGAGACGGATAAGCTTGAAACAAGGTTCAGTGACTCTTGTTACACATGATGTGGATGCAGATATCGCACCGAAATTGAACAGAGTCATGTAATGAGGTACCCTTTATTGTTCAACACAATGCATCTGCTAAAGTACTTAAACAAACTGATCATGATGTCAACATGACTTTGATAAATCTTCAGAATCGAGGTCGAGTCCGAGATTAAGTGTTTCAAAACAAAAGATATGGTTGATAAAAAGGCTTTTGATGAACTTTCAAACAAATTCTCAAATCTTGAAAAACATTGCATTTCACTTGAAATTGCGATACAGAGTAAAGAAGAAAGTTTTCAACTTAACAAACCATGTAAAAATCCGGAACTTCCTGAATTCTGTGAACTTTTTGAAATTAACACTTTGAAAGCTCAGCTTCAAGACAAAGACTCAACCATTTACAATCTGAAGAAACATATTTTTGTCTTGAATGAGAAAAGTAATTTAGTCATGAATACACAAGACATTGATGCTACTATAACAAGAAATAATGAATTGTCAATTTATGTGGCTAAATTACTAAAGGAAAATGAGTCTTTGAGAAAGCATCACTTAGAACTAAGTGACTCACAATGAAGCTAGAACTAATTCAATGGAACAAACAAACCCTTTAATAGCAAAGATTGATGAACTCAAAGCTCAACTTCGGGAAAAGTGTTTCACCATTGTTGCCTTAAAGAATGAGCTTAGAAAAACCGTAGGGAAAAGTGTGAACACTAAGTTTACAAAACCATCAACCTTGGGAAGCCAGTTTCTCATCCCACTAGAGACCGGTCCGTTGTTAGGCAGCCTAATGCATTTAAATTTGAAAGAACAAAATTTTCAAAAACACGGTTTGCCTCCCAAGTTGATGAGAAACAAGTTTTGTCAAAACCAGTCACTTCACCTGAGTTACCTAAGAATAAGGCTTCTAGCTCCGTTAACCCTCAACACGTAGCCACTTCTACTCCCAACACCTCTAGGATTAGTTTGAAAACAGTGTCAAAACCAAGCATTAAAACCCAGAATTCATATGATATGAATGACTTGTGGAAGAACTATTATCTAGAAAAAGCTAGGAAAAAGGCACAGATTCGAAAAGACGGAATTTTAGGTGCAAAACCTAGGGTGATGAATTCTACGAGATTTCAAAGCACTGCTAGTAGTTGTAAACCACTACCTAGGAACACTCAAAAGACTAGGGATTGGCGTTCATCTAAGAGTAGTTACGTGCATAAGAATGCTAAGCATGTAGAAAACAAAACTAGAAATTCTAAGTCTTTTCCACAAAAGAAACATTTTCCTAATTCACATGCTAAGGTACAATCCACTAAGACTACTTATGCGACTAAGGTCCAACATGTTGTGAAGCAAAACAAACCAAAACTTCTCCTAGATGGATACCAACTGCTAAATCTTTGGAAACTAGGAATAAGGATAAGTCTTCCACTCTGCATAAGAAGCCTAACAATCCTAGACCTTGCCATAAGTGGATACCGTCCGGTAGAATGTTTAAGGATGCTGGACTTAGGTGGATTCCTACCGGAAAGCCGTTCTCGATGACAAAATCAAGGTTGACCGTGAAACCTCAAAGGGTTTGGATACTAATGTCACTAACCAATATATATGCAATCAAGCTTGTAATGTTAGTTCAGGTAGACCTTACTCTTGCGATAATTCGATCCTTCAATACATGGACTGGTTTAAAGTATGGATAACACAAGGATTGATATCTCATAACTCACGGGTTCAAGTAACTCAATCTTGATATTCTTTCGGCTATGATGTCTGTTCAAATCAGCCAGCCTCGTTCTTCATCATTATGGCGTCTGCAGATAACACTTCAGGCCCCGTTCCTCAAAGAAAAGAAAAGTGTACGCTTCAGTGCGCTTTATCTTCATAAGAAGAGAAATCTTCATGTTTATGACCATTCTCATCGACATTCTTCATCAACAAGCTTCATGTTTCTCCCATGCTCATTCAGTCATCAAGTGGATCTACATTCATTAATGTATATTCTTATTCACTTGCTAAATCAAAAATGGCAACTTTGGATGCAATTTTTGAGGGGGAGAAGAGTGAATATACTAAATGATGATGGATGTTTGAATAATGGTTATACGACTTAAAGTTTGATGACTCTCACTCACTAAGGATAAATGGGATTTATGAGAAGAGTGAATATACTAAATGATGATGGATGTTTGAATAATGGTTATACGACTTAAAGTTTGATGACTCTCCTCCAACGCCTAATGTTTCACTCACTAAGGATAAATGGGATTTATTGTTTGGGATTCATTGGTTCAAGATATGTTTGATGAGTATTTACAACCGCTAGCGAATATTTGATGATCATCAAAGAATATGTGATTCATGAGTTCAAGATATGTTTGATGATCATAAAAGAAGTACAACTCGCACTACTCAAAAGCCCTATCTCCAGTTATTCCTCAAGGCGTTGATAATGATTATCATAATATTGCACTTGCACTCATGAATAATGATCCGCTCTTTGGTATTCCTTTGCCAAATCTTCACGGATTATTGTTCATGAATAATGATCCACTCTTTGGTATTCCTTTGCCAAATCTTCATGGATTATTGTTCCTCACATCGTGCATGCTATAAATCAACCACATGAACTTCAAGGAAAATGTCTACCTCATCCGCTCGAAGTTATTGGTGTATCCTCCAGATCAGTCTCTACATGAATACTTTTAGGAAGAATACATTGATGTTGAGGCATCATTTGTTCCGGTTCATTCAGTGGGTGAATGTACATCCGATTGTATGTTTATTCACGTGTTGGGTATTTGACATAAGTTGATTACTTCGGAGTTAATCGTTTATTACTTATTTGAGATTGAAGTTGACCTTCACAAAGGCGTTTTCTTATTTTATCTTGAAGTCTGGGATGGTTGGATGCATGACTTTCAATGATAACTTGCTCGTGATTGAATTTAAGTTGAAGACTTGGTTTATCTAATTACCAGCAGTCGGGCCGAAGGTTGAAGACCGTTAACTATCACTTCAAGGAGTTACGTTGTTTTACTCAGTGACACACGCTTATGTCGTTGTGGATAATCGCAAGAGGTGTTAATGTCTCATACTTTGGTTGAGTATTGAGTACTTGGAGATTTGCTTGGAGCATAAATTCTCGACACCGTTCTTCCAACATTAGTGCAAGCTTAAGATGCAAATGTGGGGAATTCTACTTCGCTTCAAGTTTGGTACATTGGGTTTTCTTCATCAGTGGTCACTTCAAATTGTCTACGAATTGGTTGATAAAGATAGTCAGAGAGAGTTTCTATAGCATTTGAGTCTCACAAGATTCATTTGAGCTAATTTTTGTTCTTCTCTATTTCAAGAATATTTGGTATGTATAATGTGTTGCTGATTCTGAGGTATCAAAGGGGAAGGAGACATACATCTAAACACACAACGAGTACACGTGATGAACCTAATACTTCTTTTCTGTTGAAGTAATCCCGGGAAAGACAAATGTCATAACCGTAGAGAAACTCAGTGTTTACTCATAACCTTTGATGTATTATTCCAACCATTTGGGAGGAAGTGGTCTCTGGATACTGTTGGTATGTGTTAACTCAAACCCTCAAGAGAAGGAAATATGAGAAGAATATTTGGTTCGTGAGATGATATTGCTTATCGACATCTTCGATGTGAATAATGGTAAAGTGCTTCCGATTATTCCTTCATGTACACATTATTATGTTGATTCCGATAAGATCACAACCATCATGGGGAGAGATATGGGTACATCTAGAACTCACAACATGTTCACCTGATCGGGCTTAATCAGTTATTCTGGAGTTGACATCTGCAGAGATGATTGGTTATATGTAAGATAATTGGAATGCATTTGGAAATATGAAGATGTTGATGTATTGTTCCCCTGAATAGACAACTGGTCAATCTCGAAGAGTAATGTGTACATCGGAGACGCACAACAGGTTCATATGATCGAAGTTCATCAGTTATTCCGGATTTGATAACCGCTGATACGATATATGCTTCAACTTATTACTTTGGTGTTCTCGTGTTCTTCGGGGTGCAGAGCTTCATTCAATAAGACTGTTTTCATTCATTTCTACTTCTTGGAAAATGGTCTTTATACTCAGTTTGTCGGTTTGAGGGGAAGCTACCAAAGACTCACTTGTTGATGGCTCAAGTTCTTTCGACGATTCAAGAGCCTCGAATGCTTTGGTGGTGGAAGTTTAAGAGATGATGACTTCTATCTTCTACAAAGTGCTGAACGATTTCCTTATTTCGGTACTCGTATCATCATCCTCTTAACCTATTTCTCTATATCTGTAAATATTTATCAAAAACCAAATACAAAAATATAAAACCAACAAAAAGAAAATAGAAAAATATAAAATCTTCAAAAGTCATTAAAAATCAGAAAATTGAAAAAATACCAAAAATATTGTTTTCTCAAGACATGTCTTCTGGTATCGATAACATCTACGGTATTAGAAATGTCATTCAATAATGGCACGGGACCATAGATGAAGTTCGAGCAGGAGGTGTAAATATTATTTTCATAACATGTCTAAAAAAAAAAAAAAAAATGGCTTACAGTTATTTCAGATGAACCCGTGCTTCAAATGATGGCTTACAGTTATTTCGATGTAACCCGTGCTTCAAATGATGGCTTGCAGTTACTTCAGATCAGAACCCGTGCTTAAACTATGGCTTGCTATTATTTCTGATAGCAACCCGGTCTTCAAGAAAGGAAAGTCTTTGCGCTAAACCATTTTTCAAAATTCATGCACTTATCCTCAAACAAAACAAGGAAAGCATGTCGTCAAAAGATCTGCTGTTCCTACACAAATGTTTTTCCGTCTAAAATTCTTCAGAAAAATATTTGTTGTGTTTTATAAAATGGTGGAAAATGAGTTGCTTAAAATCAATCGATTGAGTTCTTATAAAATTTGGAAACTCAATCAATGACTTCAGCACTTTTAAAATCTTTTATAAAATGAGTTATTGGTTGAGGGGGAGAATGTTTTCAAATCTATATCTTCTAACGAGCTTTCTTAATTATCCTAATATGCTTAATTAAAAATGATGTTAACCTATGTTGAAGGACTAGGTGCCAAGGATATGATTGCTAGGATTAGATAATTAGAGTTTGATGAACACATTTTTCCCATACATTTAAATGATCTGATTGATATGTTGCATTGACTTTTATTAGTCGATTACTGTTTGGGTGATGTCGACCACCATATATCTGTATGTGTGTTCACTAACGTATGCAGGTATATTGGTTATAAGAATGTTCCCGATCCGGATCCCACAGATGAATATGATTGGATGCCGAAAGGAAAGGGTAACGATTTCTTGAGTCGAAAAATGAAGAAACGGAGCTTAATTTGACTTCAATTGAGAGTTGGCATTAATGCAACGTAAGAGGTCTCACTGCATCAGCAGATGGTTTTCTTCTAATTGATTGAAGAAACAGATCTTAATTTGACCTCAGTTGGCATTCAAAATGCAACGTAAGAAGAAGTCTCACTGCATCTGCAGACGGTTTTCTTCCAAGCCCTACAGCAACAACGAAAGCTTCTCAACCACTTAACGTATCTTTGTGCAGGATACCATTTTTAAACAATTTTGAATAATTTGATTAAATTGTTTTGAAAATGGAAAATATTGCTTTGAAAATATATTGGACTAATCTTTTGAAAATCACCGGACTTCTTGTTATCAAAACCTAAGTCACTCAATTATTGACTTCTGTCATGGATTGAGGGGGAGAGTGATTTAAAATAAAATATTTTCAAACGATATTTCTTCACAAAAAGTCCGTTTGTACAAAATTTGTGGTGATCTAAAGATTTAATGTTATGTCATGGTATGATTTTTCTTTTGAATCAAGGTCTTTCAAAATGAAATTTTTTCTGTTCTTGTTTGATTGTGAAATTGTTTTATTTTACTTAAAGATCTCTTAAAACTATCATACCTGATACTAACAATCTTTAATGTCTTAAAATGGTCCTTATCTGTCATTTTCCAAAAATTAAATCAAGCCACGTCTTTCCCCAAAATCTTTTAAATGATTTAAATCAATTGGGATCACAAATCTCAAAAGGTTTGAAATTTTGATCGGGGTAGAGATCGTGAGTTAAATCTCTTATCTGTTTTTATGGAATTGGTTTTAGTCCTTCAAAGGCACTCCTGCCTCCATGTGCCAAACGACTTCAAATACACAATGCACATGTTGAGGAGGAGGATTTATCCAAAAACCAGATGAGTATTTAAAAAAGGCCACATTTTCTCCCATGTTTTCTAAACCTAATTAAATCACTTGGGATCCAAAATCTCAAAGGGTTTGATATTTTTGATCGGGGAGAATTTGTGATTTAATAATGAAATTTGATAAAAGGTGATCGTTTTGATTCAAATGTGCAGGCTGCTCTCTCTTGTGTGCTAAACGCTTTCGAATCTCGAAGCACATATTGAGGGGGAGCATTTTAAAGAAAATAAACTATTGAGGTACAAAAGCTTTTATGTTTTAACATAAAGTTCCTTGATTGAGTTTTCAAATGGTTTTCTAAATGGCTTTTGTGATTCGTGGATGTGCTTCAAAAGAACTCTTGCCTCTATGTGTTAAAATGATTTCTCTTATCCTATGCACATATTGAGGGGGAGAATTTTACCAAGAAAATCAAATGGCTTTTTTCTATGAAAATTGTGATCAAAGAAAATATTTCAAAGTCCTCTTGCCTCCATGTGCTAAACAATTTCTAAATCATAAGCACATGTTGAGGGGAAGGTTTTCTAAATGATCAAAACTATTAAGGTACAAAATGCTTTGATCTTGTATCACAAGTACCTTGATTGTTTTTCCAAATGATTTTTCAATTGGTTTCATGAAGGAAAGAACAATACCAAAAGACCGACCAATTTACTTTATGCATGGTGTTATAAGGATGGTTAGGTTAGGTATTCGTTCCCACGATCCGCCAGAGCCGGAGGGATCTTCCCAGGGACAATCCACTAGATAGTGTAGAGTCCTTAGGAATATTGAAAAAAAGGAGAAAAATGAGAAATGGGAAGAGTGCGGACTGAGACAGAGCTAGTACTGGAATAAACCCAACAAAGTTCTAGTTATGAAGTTTCGGTAAGCACTGAAGGGGTTGAAGAATGAAAAAGAAATGAATATGAAAAGGGTGAAAAGAAATAGCCCTCCAATAATTCAACCTTAGGGCAGAAACCGGGTTCAATACATATGCTACTGGTTGTTACTAAGGTAACACTAGTATTAAAGACAAGACGTCATGGACCCAGTGACGCACTGCACTAAACTTCCCAAGCCACTCAAGTTCCTCTTAAAAGGGCTTGTTTCATTCTCACGGGGAACCGACATTATCTATCGACTTTCTCTTAGAGATTGTTGATATTGAAGAAGGAGACCCTCTCCCTAGTCTCCGACACAGGAACCAAATGTGCACGATTGAATCTAGAGCCAAGAGATCATCTACAATATCTCATTAGGACACAAAATTAATGAAGACTTGCTGTTTCACACAATGTGGAAAGTAAGTATATATTTAGAGTCCTACGCATTATCCTTGTGGTATTGCCAGAACATCTGAGTGATATGCATACATATTCACAATGAAGATGGAAAGCCTTCTGGAGCCAACATCAAACAAGCTTCTGGTAGGTGGCATGTGAGATCTATTCTATAGATCAACCATGTGACAACTGGATAGAAACGATGGGGCGATTCACTCGTGAATCAACCTTGGTCCAGGAATGGAATTGACGAATACTTTTGGAAAAACCGTTCGATGTGCAAATCTTCTTTTCTCTAGCACGTCGAATGTGTACTTATGTTTTCAAACTCAAAAAGTATCTCTGATTGAAAAATACTTTTAGAAAAACCGTTCGATGTGCGAATCTCTTCTTTTCGCTAGCACGTCGAATGTGTACTCATTCTCTAATACAAAAAGTATTTTGATTGAAAATTGATCTTTCTCATAAAACCTTCGTCATATTGCAAAACTCTTTCTTTAAGCAATACGCGATTGTTTTTCAAATCATTTTTCATCAATCAGTGAATCTCAATTCGTTGGTTCACTCACTCCGTGTTGTCTTCTTTGAGACGTTCCGGTTTGAGAACAGCTAGAACAGCTGCGAAACCCTGTCAAGGAGATTCTTAGGAATCCTACCTGATTACAGGCAGTACTTGTACTGATCAACGGGGAACCGTGGGCCGTGTACCTCAATTCAACGAAAGTGATCAAAGACACTTTCGTGTGTTTTATTGCTAACTGTTGTTTGTAGGTACATTTGGACGATTGCAAATGATCGAATTGAGGAGTCAATCCAAAGCCGCATCCTCACAGCATCCATACTTAATTGAAGAAATCATGACTGGTGCATAGCTACATAACCTGCTCGATATTTTATACTATGCTTCGCTCGCTGCGCAAATATCATGAACCAGGAAGGCTTCCGCTACTCTGATGGAAAGATGTCATGATTCAAAAGTGTGAGCATGTCGGTCCAAAAGTCACAACTTCACATGATGGCAACACAATAAAGGGTGATCCAGAGATTTACTGTGGCTGATGATCTCAATAAAGCTCGAAGATCATCAAAGATGTGGATCAGTTCAAAGACCTCCACTGAAAGTACAAAATAATCGGACTATGAAGAGTCACTACAAAAGCACAAAGAATGTGGACATTGAAGAATTAAAGTCTACGAGCTCAAGAACGAAGTCAAGAATAGAATGCTAGGACACAAAATGTAATTCATGGGGTGACCTCCCTTAGGGGGAGATTGTTAGGAATTAGAAATTCCATAGTAAAGAGTCGGTCACCCCAACTATAGTCTAGCATATGTTAGCTCGTAGACATTACGTTATTTACTAGTTATTTAGTTAGCTATTTAGTTTAGAGCAACACCGTGGAGGAAGGACGGGTCTTTACCCACTGTATACCTGATCCACAGGCCGATAGGAGGTCGTTATATTTGTAACTATAAATACCCTCTACCTCCCAAGGTAGAGGGTTGGACCTTTCATTCATCTTAATCTAACCTTCTATGTTTTCTTTCACTTTCTCTCTCTAGAAAGGCTCCCACTTTCTCTCTCTAAAACCTCTAAACAATTCGACCCATATTATTGTTTGTTATGTGTTTATGAAATCCAATATCTATCAATAGGCTTAGCCGTGAAATACATAAAACATTCGAGCCAAAGAGTGACCAACTTTGAAGAAAGTGTTGAAAAGGCTTGTACTTCAAATAAGTTTTTGGTTTCCGAATGCCCTACAAGATGGAATTCCACACATGATATGTTAAAAACCGCTATTGAGTTAAAAGATGCTTTTTTTTATTATGATTTTAATAACTTTTGTTTTGCTCGAGACCTTGAGGAAATACCTAAGCGGGGTGATTTTGAGGTTTGTAAGAAGATAGTTGCATTTTCGGAAAAATTTAAAGAAACAACCGAACTTGTGTCAAACGTATCATCTCCCGTAGCTCATTTGTGGTTTGGTGAGATACTTGATATTGATAAGCATCTTCGTGAGTGGCAAGAAAAACCTTCTTTTAAGGTAATGGTTGAAGAAATGAGAAAAAAGTATGACAAATATTGGGGTGATTACAAAAAAATCAACCATTATATGTATTTTGCCATTATCTTAGATCCCACCATGAAGTTGAAAATAATAGGCTACGGGTTTAGACATTTGATAGAAAATGGTTGCATACCTATGGAGGTCGATGAAGATAGTGATGAGACGCCAATTTCATTTTTAACCAAAGATGAATTATGTGACAAATTGGTTAAGAAGGTTGAGAAAGATATGGGGGTCTTGTTTACCATTTACAAAGAAAAATATGGCACAAACATATCAAGTGAAATGCCAAAAGCAACGTCAAGTCAAAGAAATAACACAATTCGTCGTCGTGGTAATTCTTTCTTAAATGTTTTTAAAGATAAAGTTGGAAATAAGTTGAGTGGGGGTGAAGACGAGTTGACCAAATATCTAAAAGAACCGCGTCTTGAGCTAGAGGATGATGAAGAATTCGACATACTTAATTGGTGGAAAGTAAATAGTCCAAGATTCCCAATTGTATCAAGGACGGCGAAAGGTAATAACTTATTTTTTTTTATTAAATTTTAGATATCTTAGATTCTTTGTGCTTTGTTTTTTATAAACTTATGTTTTTTATTAATAGATATTTTGTGCATCCAAGTATCTACCGTTGCTTCCGAATCTGCCTTTAGTGCAAGTGGTCGCGTTTTAAACCCGTATAGGAATTCTTTAGCGCCTAGCATTGTAGAGGCTTTGGTGTGCACACAAGATTGGATCCGTACATCAAGTAGAAACATCACTTTGGATACATTAGAGGATTTAATGAAAGACGAAGAGGTTGCTAAAGGTAAAATATTTATATATAAGTTTATTGGTTCTTTGGTTATATTAGTAACTTATGTTTGACTTATGTTCTCATGTTTTTTCTAGAAATTCAAGAGGCGTTAGAGAAACAAAAAAGAGAACATGGAAATTCAAGAATGTTGTGATTAGTATTTGGTATTTGTATTTGGAGCAATGATTCAAGACATTTGTCATTTGTGTTTGTATTTGAAGCCATATGGTATTTGGTTTTTGTATGTTTGATGAATTGATAAAGACAATGTGAATTGTGATGACACTGTCACAGTAGGCTCAGTAGCCATATAGTCAAAAAAAGAAAAATTGGAACTGCAGCAGTGATGTTTTGCCTACTGTTGAATTTGTTATTTGTGTATGTTTTGGTCTAAAAAGAAATTGGAACTGGAGTAGCCATATGTTTTCTCTTCCTTTAATTTTTGCTGGGCTGGGCCCGTTTGTTTCCATTCCTTTAATTTTTGCTGGGCCCGTTTGGTTCCTTTAATTTTTGCAGCCTGCAACATTAACTCGGGCTAGGCCCGTTTGAATTGCATACCGAAACCGACTAGCCCGTTTTGTACCCGATACCGAACCGACATAAACGGGTCGGGACTCGGTTATGATTACTGAGTTTAATCGGGATTCGGTTTAGTCGGGTGGGGACTGGTCGGGCTCCGACCCGATGCTCAGCCCTATACTACGCTAAGGTTTGAGGTCGAGGAAGATTATTTTTTTATCTTTTTATATTTTTTATAAAGCTAAGGGTAAAATCTCGGGGTTTGGATTTGGGGGTTTGGTACTTCTACCGATTACTCTACTTATCTAATTATCTAACTAATGGGTAGTCTATGTCTATTCATGTGTGCTCGTATGACGATTAAAAATGTGCCTACCTAGATACTAATACTCCCTAGTTATCTTTTACTGGTGGTTGAATTGTCACGTCCTTATTCTTAACGCGTTGTGTTTTCTAAGGTCGTAGGTATGCTTTTATCCCTAACTCTTTGAGAATACCTTAAGGTTATTGCCTACGAAATCTCTAGGATTCATAAACTAACTCTAAGGTTATCTTTGGATGTTTAGCCTAAAATTCCAGTAAGTGACTATAAACTAAGGTTCACAAAGATTACTCAAGCATTAAAAACACAACGATGGCCTAATGCACTCCTATACCAATTACAATTAAGATAAGTGACAACCAATCAATAATCAATAACTAGGTTTCATAGATCTAAGTAAACACACAAGAAATTTAGCCGGACATGTTAAACATGCAAGCATACACACATACAATCGAAGACATAATGAAATCAATGAAGTAAATGACTTATCTTGATGTAAAATAGGGTATGAGAACCCTAAGATACTGCCCAAACCGGACCAAAATCGTTTTAGGTTTTTACACCACAAGTCTACCTCTTAAAATTATGAAAATTGGATTTCTATATATATTTTTACATTTGCGACGACGTCACCTTATAGTTGGGACGCCGTCAGATCGCCGTCATTAGGGTTTCGTCTTGGCCAAGTCATCATTGGGACGGCGTCACGTTGTGGTTGTGACACCGTCAGTCTTCAGTAGTGACGTCGTCTGAATCTGGATTTAGGCCGTCTGAGAAGAAAAGTCTTCGTGACGCCCTTACTCTTCAAAGCCTGACGCCGTCAGGTGTAAAATAGCAAAAACGCTACTAAGTCATCGCAAAATTAATTACGTAGAGAGGGACGGCGTCGCCCTCTGTTTGGGACGCCGGCAGGTATAATTCCAGCAGCTTGAGTGTCTTGATCTTGACTTAGCCATTTTCTTCACATATTTATTCCTTTTTGTCCAAAAATGCATCATTCCAACATTTTGCTTCCAAGAGACCTAAAAAGTGAAAAGGAATGAAATTAAGCAGTAACGGATATAAAAGTGGGTGATTAAGGACTTAAATGACCCCTTAAAAGTGTACGTTTTAAATCCTTACCAAATATCCCAACACTTGGTATTTGCTTGTCCTCAAGCAAATGTGCTTTTGGCCAATCAATTTATAAGTTAGGGGGCATAAAGCATTGGTTTAACATAATTCATAACAAGTAAAAGCACCGCAATAGTCATAACAAGCACGAAAATTATATACTAGCACCTCATAAGGGGTGTTTGGATTCTCTCATCTCTCGGGTGTATATGAAATATAGTAAATGGAAATGGAAGATAAACACTCATTAACCAGTCATAGTACATAGATTACCATAGGCTTGAGACTAGATCAAACCTCCACCGCTTTGGCGTAAGCACCTAGGAACGACTATCTAAGAGGTCTTTTAAAGGGTTGTAACGATAGGCTTACGGTTAGGGAAACAAAGGGTTTGGTTGAATAGGCGATTTAGTGGTGACAAGTCAAAAATCTTATGTTACAAGCATGAAAAGACTGACGTTGCTAAGCCAAGACTCGACTCTCTAAACTCTAGATAACTTTGAAACAAACAAAAATAAATATAAAGATAGATATAGGATGGTAGCCCGTATGTTTTTTTTTTCATTTTTTTTACACTCTTTTTTTTTGTTTTTTCGATTTTTTTTGGCATACACTTTTACTTTACCATCCTTTACGATAACATAAAAATATAAGGGATTTATAGGAGCATCCCTACACTTGAGTTTTTATTACTCTGACCCTAATTTGAACCAAATTGAAAAGATCAAAACACTTGGAGTAGCTTATTACGTAAATAAAGGGAATTTGAATTTAACGTTCTTCCATGTCACTCCATAAAATTTAACTTTACCCATGAGTCCCAATCGTCCCAAAACTGTGTACAAAAGATATTACTCGACTTAGCAACCATGCAAGTAACTAGATAATTGAACTAATGGTTTAGTATGATAACAATAATGCACTAAAGGTGAGTGCATACAAGGTAGGATAAGGCGATTTGGGTGTACATTTGAGGGTGGAATGTAAACAATGCTCTTCATTGGTATTCCGGAAAACCGAAACATCACGAGAACCGCGAAAAAGATAGGCTATGAGGGCTTAACTAGGGGTATCATGTACTAAAGATGAGTACATCGCAAGGGTGTGGGGGAATTACTCGACCGATGTGGAAGAAGTAATTATAATACGGGTATCAAACAAGGGTTATCCTAATGCCTCTTATCATTTAGTTATTCCTAACTACACAAGTGTAGTCTCACTAGCGATCTCGGAATGCATCACAAAACAAGTTCTAGAATCTATTATACTACCGGTACACTCTTGAAGCATTAAAGGTGAATGCTTTAATTCCTATAGATCTAGGGTCGAACCTCACATTTTTGGGGTAGAATTTGAGTCGTAAAAGGTTTTTATGCTAGTCATATAACTCCTATCCATGAGACGCTTTCCCGTACATGTCACGAAAAATTTTAAATTTGGCGCTAAAATTGCCCTAATAAATATTTCTCATGGTTTATTACACAAATGATATAGGACAAGACAAATGATCAAGGATAAACATAGTTTCAAAGTTCTCGTTTTATTCTCCCTCCCTACACTTAAACTGAACATTGTCCCCAATGTTCCCCGAAAGTATCAAAGTTATGATAATGGAAGGTAATTAAAAGAGAAAGAAACTAGTACTCCCCTGATTAGCTCGGTAGGATCCGTGTGAAGTAGTGGTTAAATTCTTTCCAAGAAGAATGTACGCGTGATAAGCTCGATCCAATGTTATGTTTCTTCTTCTTGATGAATAAAACCTGCACACTTTAAGAAAATAGACGAAACCTTCATGTAAAATCGGCGGTAAAACTATATATGACTCTACTAAACTAGGATATAATACTTGTAGAATAGATGTTTGCAGATTTTCTAGAAAATTAAGACCTGAGAATTTCCAAAAATTTATAAGTTGCACAGAAAACGAGAGAAAGTTAGATAAGCTGTTTCTACTCCTCCTGACGTCGTCAGGTTATGATCCTGACGCCGTCAGGTTATCTTGACAGAAATTGGTCTGCTGCGTTTTTCTGGAAAAATTACACCTTTAAAATCTGGAAAAATTCCTGCAAAACGTCCATTATGACTTGATACAAGCATTTGACTCTAACAAACACACATATATATCATTTTCAATAATCGTATTTCTCATGTTAACGTTATTTTGAAAATGTGTGTAATCCTCCCTACACTTATCCTTTTTGTAAAATACCTTTATATGTAATTAAGACGAGGTTAAAGACAAAATAAAGCATTTTCACAAATTCAAACATGAGAGCATACAATAATGAAAAGATACATGACACACAAACAAACAAACAATTAAGCATGGGTTGCCTCCCACGAAGTGCTTTTTTTTATTTATGAGTCTTGTAGCTAGACTCGAAGTCGTGCTCCTACGTGGTCTCGTTTTTCATCCTCAATGAAAACTCTATCATATTGAAAAAATTCTCATCTACTCTATACCTAGATCCTAGGGTCAAGCAACCCCTATAGTAAAGCCTCATTTTTTCCCACATGAAGTTCAAACCTTTTTCAACATCGTCTTCGCTCTTTTCCTCAAAAGCTCTAATGTTATCTCGCTCATAAAGGGATAAAGGGCCATATCCATTCATCTTTCAAGGCATCCTATAAGTGATCTCATCGTCCCCTTCCATAAACCTAACCGTTCCTTCGGATTTGTTATAGCTCATTTTAGACTTTTCAACAAACGGTTTTCCTAGCACAACTTGGGGCAAGCTATAGTCAATGACACATCCTATGTCTTCTATGACCATAAAATCAACTAAGTAGGTGAAGTTTCCTATAAAGACGTGTACATCCTTGACTCTTCCCACAAAATTGCAAACCTCGCCCGGATACTTAGGGTCTCTCCTAATCTAAAGTCGCTCATTCATAATGTCATTGTAAATAGCTGATGACATCACATTAATGGGAGATTCCGTATCTATGTAGGCGTTCTCGACATTCCTATATCCAATTATACAAGGGATTTTGATGTTCCAAGGATTTAATCTTGATACGCGTACAACGCGCATTCGGGGTAAAAGGAAACTTCCTTTTCTTCGAGCAAGTTTTTCAACCACCTAGGCAGTGAACCTAATCGTTGTAGTGTAGTATTAGGGTAAGCCTCGGGATTGATATCGTTCTCTAGGGGAATAGGAATGCTAGTGAGAAGTTACTACGCTAAGGTTGGGGTTGAGGAAGATTATTTTTTATCTGTTTATATTTTTTAGAAAATTGAAATTACGAATCTCGGGGTATTTGATTTCGGGGGTGGTACTTCTACCGATTACTCTACTATCTATTTATTTAATTAACTAAGCTAAGGGGTAGTCTATGTCTAATTGATGTGTGCTCGTATGATGATTAAAAATGTGTTTACCTAGATACTATTACTCCCTAGTTATCTTTTATTAGTGGTTGAATTGTCACGTCCTTATTCTTAACGCATTGTGTTTTATAAGGTCGTAGGGTGTGCATCCCCTAACTCTTTGAGGTCACCTTTAAGTGTAGTAAACGAAATCCACTAAGTTATTCATAAACTAACTTTGAGGTTATCTTTGGGTTTAGTAAACGAAATCCACCAAGTCATTCATAAACTATCAAAGATTTATCAAGCATTAAACACAACGATAGCCTAGTCGCACTCCTAAGCCAATTACAATTAAGATAACAGACAACCTAACAATAATTAACAACTAGGTTTCATAGATCTAAGCAAACACACAAGAAATTTAGCTAGACATGTTAAACAAGCAAGCATACACACAATCAATTGAAGACATAATTGAATCAATGAAGTAAATTACTTATCTTGTTGTAAAATAGGGTATGAGAACGCTAAGATACTGGCCAAGACAGCTAAAAATCGTTATTAGGTTTTTTTCCACAAAACTACCTCTCTAAAAGTCTGAAAATTCGAATTCTATATATAGAGTTACAACTTGCGATGGCGTCACTCTTTAAATGTGACGCCGTCGGATCTCCGCCATTAGGGTTTCGTCTTGACCACGTCAACCTTGTGACAGCGTCACCTTATAGCTGTGACGCCGTCGGCTTCATCTTCTGACGCCGTCGGGATCTGAATCTAGCCCGTCTGAGTTGTGACGCCCTACTCTTTAAAACCTGACGCCGTCGGGTATAAAATAGCAATTTCGCTACTGAGCCGTCACAAATTTGGAGCACGTTGCGATGGCGTCCCCTTCTAACTGTGACACCGTCACCTTCAATTCCAGCAGCTTGAGTGTCTTGATCTTGACTTGGCCATTTTCTTCATATATTCACGCCTTTTCGTCCGAATAAGTGTCATTCCAGCAATTTAACTTCAAGAGACCTAAAAAGTGAAAAGGAACGAAATTAAGCAGTAACGGATATAAAAGTGGTTGATTAAGGGCTTAAATGACCCCTCAAAAGTGTACCTTTTAAATCCTTATCACCTCTCCTAATCTTTGGGCATATCCTAATGATGGGTGATCGAGGATTGTCGATTATGTATTGGTGGTAAGCAACCTCTTCCTTAGTGGGGGTAAATATTGAAGTAAGCACTATTTTCCTAATTCATATTTTCATTCACTAAATCATTATCGAACTACTGCTAATCATGGAGCCAACAACTAAGGCGCTAACCGCTTTTTCAACAACGTCCCTAATTGTACTCTCAAATACCCTATGTAAATCTTGAAGATCGTTGTTTCTACTAACATATCGGTTGCGGCGATCGTTAGAGGGGTGTTGGTCAATGGGTTGTGGTTTGAGTGGAAGTGGTTTATTTGGTGGTGGGTTGTTGTTTGATGGGTTATCACCTTCCATGATGAAAAGTGATGGGGCTACGAACAAATTCACAAAGAAGGGGGATATACTACGAGGAAGCTAAAAATGAGAAGAAAAAAAAGCTTACTTGATAGGAATCAAGCAAGGAAACCTAAACGAGATAGAAATCAAACTAGATATTCTATTCCCCGGCAACGACGCCAGTAACTTGATGCGCGTATAACGCGTTCGGGGTCAAAGGAACTTCCTTTTCGACAAGCAAGTTTTTCAACACCCTAGGCAGTGAACCTAATCGTTGTAGTGTAGTATTGGGTAAGCCTCGGGTATTGATATCGTTCTCTAGGGGAATAGGAATGCTAGTGAGAGATGTACTACGCTAAGGTTTGAGGTTGAGGAAGATTATTTTTATCTTTTTATATTTTTTATAAAGCTAAGGGAAAAATCTCGGGGTTTGGATTGGGGGGTTTGGTACTTCTACCGATTACTCTACTTATCTAATTATCTAACTGATGGGTAGTCTATATCTATTGATGTGTGCTCGTATGATGATTAAGAATGTGTCTACCTAAATACTATTACTCCCTAGTTATCTTTTATTGGTGGTTGAATTGTCACGTCCTTATTCTTAACGCATTATGTTTTCTAAGGTCGTAGGGTATGCTTTTATCCCTAACACTTTGAGAATACCTTAAGGTTATTGCCTACGAAATCTCTAGGATTCATAAAATAACTCTAAGGTTATCTTTGGATGTTTAGCCTACAATTCCACTAAGTGACTATAAACTAAGGTTCACAAAGATTACTCAAGCATTAAAAACACAACGATGACCTAATGCACTCCTAAGCCAATTACAATTAAGATAAGAGACAACCAATCAATAATCAATAATTAGGTTTCATAGATCTAAGAAAACACACAAGAAATTTAGCCGGACATGTTAAACATGCAAGCATACACACATACAATCGAAAACATAATGAAATCAATGAAGTAAATTACTTATCTTGATGTAAAATAGGGTATGAGAACACTAAGATACTGTCCAAACCGGACCAAAATCATTTTAGGTTTTTACTCCACAAGTCTACCTCATAAAATTTTGAAAACTGGATTTCTATATATAATTTTACATTTGCGACGACGTCACCTTATAGTTGGGACGCCGTCTGATCGCCGTCATTAGGGTTTCGTCTTGGCCATGTCATCATTGGGACGGCGTCACGTTGTGGTTGTGACGTCGTCAGTCTTCAGTAGTGATGTCGTCTGAATCTGGATCTAGGCCGTCTGAGAAGAAAAGTATTCGTGACGCCCTTACTCTTCAAAGTCTGACGCCGTCGGGTTTAAAATAGCAAAAATGCTATTGAGTAATCGCAAAATTAATTACGTGGAGAGGGACGGCGTCGCCCTCTGTTTGGGACGCCGTCAGGTGTAAGTGCAGCAGCTTGAGTGTCTTGATCTTGACTTAGCCATTTTCTTCACATATTCATTCCTTTTCGTCCAAAAATGCATCATTCCAACATTTTGCTTCCAAGAGACCTAAAAAGTGAAAAGGAACGAAATTAAGCAGTAACAGATATAAAAGTGGGTGATTAAGGGCTTAAATGACCCCTTAAAAGTGTACGTTTTAAATCCTTATCACTCGGGGAATGGAGTAGGGCAAGGAAGGCGTACTTGTAGCCGAACCATTATAAATCGGTTGTGTCATTTTTATCCTTTACTTTACTTGTTTTCTTTACTTGCATTACTTATAGATCTATACTTTCTCTCTATCCACACTATTTCACATTACATCGAATCTAAAGTTTTTGAAACTAACTTAAAATCGACAAAACTATTCAACCCCCCATTCTAGTTTTTCACAATTGGCATCAAGAGCTAAGTTTACAAAAGTTTTAAAGTGAATAGTATTTTAAAAACTTTTTGATCACTATGGGTTCTAAAAATTATAAAGAAGGGCAATTTATGCAACGACCTCTAATACTTGAAACTAATGGTTTTATTTATTGGAAAAATAGATTCGAAACGTATGTGAAGTCAAAAGATATTGATCTTTGGTATATCATTGTTGAAGGCGATTTTGAAGCCACTACAAACGATGAAATCGGAAATTTAGTAAACACACCTCATGATCAACTCACCGATGATCATAAGAAAAAGCTTTCCAAAAATAGTGAAGCTAAAATGGTTTTATACAATGCTTTACCCAAAAAGGAATTCGAAAGAATTTCCATGCTCAAAACCTCTAAAGAAATTTAGAATTCTTTAATTGTAACTTATCAAGGAAATCAACAAGTTAAAAACAATAAAATAGATTTGTTTGTTCAACAATATGAACAATTTTCAATATCGGATGAGGATACTATAGATCATTCTTTTGCTAACTTTAATACTATAATTACATCATTACAAGCACTTGATGGGTTTTTCTCTAGTCGTAATCATGTTAGGAGATATCTAAGGGCACTTCCATCCAAGTGGAGATCTAAGGTGACGGCAATCGAAGAATCAAAAGACTTGTCAATCCTCACCCTCGATGAACTCATAGGCAATCTAAAGGTCTATGAGCTTGTCCTCGCTAAAGATTCTGAAGCCTCAAAAGAGAAGAAAGAGAAGCACAAATCTCTTACCTTAAAAGCTAAGAAGGTCTCAAGTGATGAAGAAAACTCTTCTTCGGATAGTGATGACGAAGAGTATGCCATGGCGGTAAGGGATTTCAAGAAGTTCTTTAGAAGAAAGGGAAGATATGTCAAGCAACCATATGACGACAAGAAGAGGTTCCGGAAAGGCAAAGATGACAAGAAAGCAAGGGATGAATGCGCTTGTTTTAAATGTGGGGACCCTAATCACTTTATTAGTGAGTGTCCCAAACGTGACGTACAAAAATCTTTTGATAACATCAAATAATCCTGAATATTAAATGTCAATTTTCCCCGATAATGCTCGTTATTTATATCATTTATATGGATTTACGCTTGTTTTCCATTGTTTTCCACTTTCAGGTAAATTACGAGCATTGGAGCTAAAGAGACGCGGAACTGGAAAAATATCTTAAGATTTATCACAGTATGCTATTTTGAAGAAGTTATGGCGTAACTCATCTCTCACATTACGCCGTAACTATTGCGTGACTCAGAATGCCAACTTATCAGAAGGTTACGGCGTAACTCCTCCCAAAGGTTACGACGTAACTACATTAGGTCAAAAGAGGTTCCACGCCGCTGATACTTACGCCATAACTACTGCATCTCTTACGACGTAACCGAGTTTATTGAAGACTATGGTGTAACCACTCATTAGGTTACACCGTAACCAGCAGATCTAGTGCATTTTACGAAGAAATAGAAGGTTACGGCGTAACTCCTATATTGGTTACGCCGTAACCCAGATCTGGCCTATAAATACCCCACGAATTCCAGCATTTCTAATCATCCCATTCTACACACAACACTCTGAGAACGTGGGAAAAAGCTCAAGGCAGGTCTAGAGGAGCATACGGAGCTGTTTCTAAGGGAGAAGTCACTCCATTACGATAAGCATTAGCGTTTTATATTTCTTTTACTTTCAATTCATGTATTTCGTACCTTTGAATATTGAATTGATTTGCATGATTAATATGAGCGGCTAAGCACCTTTTGGTGCTAGCCTAGTTATGATTCCTTAATTGTTTTGTTTGCGTTTACCTTTACTTCCGTACAATTATTTCTAAGTGTATGCATGCATAGTTCATTGGTAGCCACCCTTGGTTCGGTAGTTTTGAATGGCGGTAGAGGCCAATTGCCTAGGAGATATGACCAACTGACCCTAGGTGAGCAGACTGAGACGGGAAGGGTAAGATATGACCAACTGACGACCCTTTCTACTTGTGCGATTTGACCAACTGATCACCTATCGTTTGGATGAACTTATGAATTGGGGGGTGTAGTGTCTAAGTTCCTAACGGCCGGGCACTCACTATTATGAATCTAGCATGTAGCGGTACTTAATGACTTGGCTTAGGGGACCAGGAACAACAGGACTTATGACGGTGCGCCTGATTTCTCCTGTGGTGGCATCTTTGCTGATAGGTTAGGGCGAATTGACCAAATCCTGTCCTCTCGAATTTGACCCCACCTGAAGTAATTGGAAGTAAGTAGACGTAGACATAACTAGCTAGGAGGATTAACTAGGTTAGCACCACTCTCCTCTATTGATTTCCCTTGACCATTTATCTGCTTTTATTTACTTTATTCTGCATTAGTAGTTTAATTAATTAAATCCCTATCGAAATTATTATTCTGTGACACTAGACTTAGTAATAATTCGACACACATAGCTCTTGGGACGACCTCGGCTTTACCGTTTAATACACTACACGCGACCGGGTACACTGCCCGTTAGTGCACTAGGGTAGACCATAGGTATAGCGAGACACTATAAATATTAAGACCTGGTCAGTAAAATCTGCATCAGCATTCGTGAGTGGTTCGTGGGGAATGAGCGAGGAGGAGGACGAAGAAATTTGTCTCATGGCAAATGACGAGGTATGTCATGAATACTATAGTAGCGCATCATTAAATGATGATTCATTGCATCGTGAATATGATAAACTTTGCAAAATTAGTTTAAAAGTAATTAACAAAAACAAGATTTTGAAAACCAAAAATGAACGTTTAGCAAAGGAAGTCTTTGAGTTAAAAGCTAAATTAAAACGTTTAGAAAAAGGGAAGATAGCAAGTGGGGAATGTGAGCTTTGCGTTCAACTTAAAACACTAGTTGATAATCTAGATTCCAAGATTGCTAGAATGAATACTAATACTCTTGATATGATATTAGATAGTGTTAAAACAGGAAACAACCAAAAAGGTTTAGGTTTTCAACAACTTGATGCGTCAACTAGTGAAAACAAAGAAACACAATTCGTCAAAGCAATAGAAAAACAAGTCACTGTAGTCAGGGATCCCACGGATCCCACAAAAAGGGAATCGGCTAGTGTAAAACCAGGGATCCGTGGGTCTGCTGAAGCAAACAATAGTAATAATGTAGCCTCCTCATCTAGAACTGATTTTGTTATTGTTAATAAGAAGAAACCAACCCATGTTACTATTAAACAACCACCTCCAAGACAAAATCAAAGTTTTATAAGAAACAAAGGTCCATCGTTTTCAAAACCAAACACATAATTAGGAGACCTAATAATGTTTATCCGAGAAGTAACCATCAAATTGGATGGAATCCTAATATGCAAAACGTTTTTCCATTTCAAAATTTTGCACCATGGAATGCATACTCACCTTTTCAATATATGTCTAACATGAATGAAATGTATAACACTAATAGACCCATGAACAAATGGGGACCAAACTTTTGAGTTAATTGTTTTCTTAGGTGTGCTTAAAGGTCGACCTAGATCCGGATGAATGGATCAAGGATAGCGGGTGCACGAGGCACATAACCGGTAATAAAGATTTATTTTCCACATATGAATCCTTCAATGGAGGAAATGTGGTATTTGGAAATAGCAAAATCAAAATCATCGGTAAAGGTACGATTTCTAACAAATCTCTAACCATTAACGATGTGTGTCACGTAGAAAACCTAAACTTTAACCTCTTAAGTATAGGACAAATATGTGATAAGAAGTGTAACGTACTTTTTAATGAAACCGGTAGTAAGATATTGAAAAACGGTATCACTATAGGAAGAGGAATTAGGAAACATGGAGTCTATGTCATTAAAATCGGTAATGAACCTAAAGACAAACTTTGTCTTACTTCTATGGATGATACTTTGACCTTATGGCATCGAAGATTGGGTCATGCCAATATGTGACTTCTTCAATCGCTATCATCCAAAGATCTAGTAAGAGATCTACCAAAATTAAAATATGAACATCACTTTTGTGATGCTTGTAACGTAGGTAAACAAGTCCATGCTAGTCACAAAGCTAAAAACATGGTCTCTACAACTAAGTGTCTAGAATTACTTCACATGGATTTATTTGGTTCATCCGCTATCAAAAGTTATAGAGGCAACTGCTACACTTTGGTTATAGTGGATGATTACTCTAGGTACACATGGACTAAATTCTTAAAGAATAAAACTGAAATGTTCGATTACTTTGAAATATTAAGTAGGAAAATCCAAAGACAATTAGGAAGTCCTATAGTGTCTATTAGAATGGATCATGGTATGCAATTCGATAATGAAGTGCAATTTGGAGCCTTTTGTGACGCTAATGGTATTACTCACAACTTCTCGGCTCCTCGCACTCCACAATCGAATGGGGTAGTTGAAAGGAAGAATAGAACCCTACAAGAGATGAGTCGCACCATGTTAAATGAGCAATCCATACCTCAAACGTTTTGGTGCAATGACGTTGATACATCAACGTACATACTTAACCGAGTCTTAATTAGACCATTTTTAGGTAAAACTCCATACGAGTTACTTCGAGGCAAAAAGCCTACGTTAGAACATTTTAGAGTCTTTGGTAGCAAATGTTTTCTACTTAACACTAAATATTACCTTACAAAATTTGATCCTAAATCAACCGAAGGTATCTTTTTAGGTTACTCTCCTAATAGCAAAGATTATGTCATATTAAATAAAGAAACAATGAAGGTTGACGAGTCTTTAAACATAAAATTGATGAGAGTCCACCCAAAACTACCCTATCTCTTGTCGATGACGAGATAGTCGCAAGTGAAGCCATAGAAATAAAGAAAAATACAAACAAATAAGATGAACCATTAAATAATGAAATCATCAATATTAAAGAGTCTAAAGATCATCCCGTAGATAAGGTCATAGGAAAGTTAAATGAAAGAACCTTAAGGTCTCAAGTCCAAAACCAAAGTAGCTTATTTTGTTTTGTCTCAACCATAGAACCTAAGAATACACAAGAAGCCATAAAAGATGAAAGTTGGGTAATGGCTATGCAAGAAGAGTTAAATCAATTTGTTTCTAACGATGTTTGGACACTTGTCCCTCCACCTAGTAATCAAACCATAATAGGAACCAAATGGGTATATATAAACTAAATAGATGCAAATGGTGTAGTGTCTAGAAACAAAACTAGACTCGTTGCCCAAGGGTATAATCAACAAGAAGGAATAGACTTTGATGCGACCTATGCCCCCGTGGCTAGATTAGAGTCTATAAGAATACTTCTTGCTTATGCTTGTGCTAATGATCTTAAGCTTTTTCAAATGGATGTTAAAAGTGTTTTTCTAAATGGTTTTATTAATGAAGAAGTTTATGTAGCTCAACCTCCGGGCTTTATCGATTTCGAAAAACCTAAACATGTGTATAAATTAAAGAAAGCTCTTTACGATCTTAAACAAGCCCCAAAAGCTTGGTATGATAGACTCAAGTCATTTTTAATCAAAAAAAACTACACCATGGGGTTAGTTGATAATACACTTTTCACTAAGAAAAAAGAATCACATATAATTATTGTTCAAATATACGTGGATGATATTATATTCGGATCTACTTGTCAAGACATGTGTGATGATTTCTCTAAAATCATGCATGACGAGTTTGAGATGAGTATGATGGGAGAACTAAGTTTCTTTCTTGGTCTACAAATCAAATAAGTAGAAGATGGTATCTTCTTTAATCAATCTATATACATAAAAGAGATGTTAAAGAAATTTGGTTTAGAAGACTCAAAACCCATAAGAACGCCAATGTCATCCGACACTAAACTTACAAAAGATGAAGACGGTGAATCCGTTGATAACACAAAATACCGTGGCATGATTGGCAGTCTTCTCTACCTTACGGCTAGTCGGCCAGATATCATGTTTAGTGTTTGTCTATGTGCTAGGTTTCAAACAGATTCTAAAACATCACATCTAGAAGTGGTCAAAAGAATATTTAGATACATTAAGGGTACGACTCAATTAGAATTATGATATCCTAAGGGTACGGGGGTAGAAACTATTGTATATGCAGATTCTGATCATGCAGGTGATTATGTTGACCAAAAGAGTACAAGTGGTGTATGTACTTTTATGGGATGTTGTTTAACATCGTGGTTCTCGAAGAAGCAAACAGCATTGGCCATATCAACAACCGAAGTCGAATATGTCTCCGCCGGTGATGAGTGTCTAAATACTCATCATTTTTGTACCATTTAAACTGCAAAAATATCTGAAAACACTCAGAAATGCATCAAAATGATAAAAATATCACAAATAAGTGTTTTATGTGTTTTAAATGCAAAAATATCAAAATCTGGTGAAAAACGTATAAAGTTTGCATAATTGGCAGTTTTAGTCCCCAAGTTTCAAAAGTTGTCAAAAATAGTCCCTGGTAAATCTAAATAAAGAAAAATGTTATTCAAGGTCCCTGAAATATTTTAACTTGTCAAAAATGGTCCTTGAATAAATCTTTTGTCAAATGGCAGAAAAGGTCCCTGAACTTTCAAAAATGTCAAGTTTGGTCCCTGGAAAATTTGAAATTGTCAGAACTAATCCTTGTACTATTGGAACTTGTCAATTTTGGTCCTTATGACAACTTTGGTATATTGGCAAAGATGGTCCCTCAAGTTTGGAAGAATTACAAAACTAGTCCTTATATACACAAGACTTGTCAAAACACCTTATGACCCCTGCCATATACCCCTTTTGGACCCCCTTCCCTGTTTTGAACCCGCCGTCAACACCAGTCAAACTCCACTGTTTCCTCCAACCTCATCTCCTTCTTCCACCAGGCTGCACCGCAACACCTCTTATCCCCTGCCACATCTCCCATCAACCTCACCTTATCCCCTCACCCACCTCATCATTACAAACCCACCCCCCCTAGTTGTAGTCTAAAAAGCCATAGAAGTCAAAATCCCACCTTTCCCGCCAAAATTGAGAAAGTGGCTAAAATCCACATAAGTTATCCAAAGGCACGAGAGTCAAGTGGGAAACACTCTAGAGGACACGTGGAAGCTTTTAGAGCTATAAAAGAGAGAAGATGAAGCAAAAGAAAGCAGTAGTTAGTTTTTATTAATTTTCTTAATGTCGTTTTTTTAAACATGTCTTAGTTCAGTGCAAAAGGTTGTAATTTCAAGTTCAATATATTTCATTTAAGTCATAACATCCTTGTAATGTATTTTGAATATCAATCAAAGCCTTTTATATAGATTCCAAATTTCAGTGTTTACTGTGGAAGTTTTCAAATTTCAAATTCTATATTCAAGCTTCTAATAAGCTCCTGTTATAATCAATTAAGCTTATTTAAGCTTACTTTGGCTTTTGATAAGCTTTTATTCAGTTTCAATTAACTTAGCTCCATGGTCAATAAAAGTCAACATGAAGCTCAAATGGGAATGGGAAATGAAAATGGATGTTGCAGTGGTTATAATGGGTTGAATTAGGTTCATTTAGTGTAGTAATGGGTTTTGTTTTAAGCCCGTCAATCACCGAGCATTTGTGAGTGTTCATGTTATTTTCAGTTTTATTTGCACATTTTGCTTGTACATGTATCAGTGGTCACTTTTGGTTTTAATGTGTTTATTTATGTGTATTTAGGGTAGTTAAGCTTATTTGGATCAATGGTTTAAATCAGTTCATTAGTTTGTGTGTTTAAAACTGCTAATCATAAGTTTTAAGGTGTGTTTGGATTTGCAGCTATATCTGTCCTAGAGGCTTGTTTTGTGTTTAACTCTGGTTGTCTTAAGTTTTCTTAGTCCTAATATATCCATAGTTGTCTTACTTTTGTGCATGAAAGCTCTCAAAGTCAAAATCCAACTCAACTGTCCTCAATTCTTTAACTGTTGTGATTTTGGCAAGCCAATCACTTGTTTTGTGTTTGGAAACCTTAGAACTTACTTGTTTTAGTTTCATTTTAACATATTACATCCATTTCAGTCATTAAATTCAGTTGCAAAGTTCATAGAAGTCAACCTTTCAAATCCTTCAAAAGTCAAAATGTTGCAAAATCAGTTTTTAGCCCAACTAGGAAGAATTTTCAAGAGCTCATCTTTGGGCCAAAATCAGTGAAATTTGTAGCTTCATAAAGCTCAACTGGTCTTGTTACTTATTAGCATTTTTGTGGAATTTTGTAATTTTTGTATAAGCTCCAAATAAGCTCTTCTTTTAGGCCATAGGTGCCCTGCTCCCTTGTCTCAAAGATTAGCTGAGTTTTCTCACCGTAAGCGCCCTTCCACATGAGCTCCCAAGAGCTTATCTATATCTGATTTTTGGTTTAGAGGTTCTTGGCCAGGTCTTCTCCAAGTTCCAATTGTTAGTTTTAAGTTTCCAGCTTATTTAGGTGCTTGTTTTTAAGCCGCAAGTAGGCACCCCTAAACTGCTTTTGGCTTAATAGCTTGTAATATCAAATCTTAGCATCTTGTGATTCAGTAGCTGTAGCTTGTTGATTCTTGTTTCATTTCAGTTCTTTTAGCTTATTGTAGCTTCCCTATTAGTTTGGTAGCTTTTGGATTCCATTTGCTTAAACAAGTGCTTATTTCAATAAGCACTTCCACATCAGATCCTATTTCCTCCACACAACCCCTTGTTTTTCTATTTTTCCTAGCTTCTATATATTATTTTAGAGTTTTCCTGAAATTTTCAGATTTTTCCAAGTTGTTTTGCTATTTTTCTTGATTTTATTTAGTTTTTAAGCATTTTTAAATAGCATTTAATACAAAAAATTAAGAAAAGCTTTAAAAAATATGTTTTCAATTTTTATAGATTAAGATAAATATAAAAAGCCAAAAAAGTATTTTTCCATATTTTTCTTAGTTTAAAAAGTATTTTTTAAGAATTTTAATTAGTTTTAAATAGTAATTAATTAGTAATAAATATATAAAAAGTCAAAAAAATATATTTTCTGTTTTAAAATTAGTTTTATCATATTTTAGATTTTTCTAAGTCTTAATTTTATTTTTCTAGTCTTATTTCATATTTTCTTTTATTTTAGAGTATTATTAAATAGTTTAAATTAGTTTTTAATTAATAATAATTAATTAAATAGTTATAAAAATAATTTTCCTTTTCTAATAATTTTCTTTTATATTTAGGTTTGTAAAAATGTATTTTTCATATTTTTAGGACTTTTATTTCTTAAATCTCACTTTTTATTTTGTACGTTTACGTAATTTTTATTTAAACGTAAGTTTTTAGTTTTAAATTTTAAACGTTCATCATTTTAATTATAGTGATAGCGTTTATTTAATAGATTTTATCTTTTTAAATTTCCTTTAATTTGCATTTAAGCCCCTGTAGTTTATGGGCTTTTTCCTTAGTTATAATCATCTTCAAATATCTTTTCCCGTTCAAATCTCTCGATCACTACACGTTTGACTATTCTCGCATAGCTCGTTGGGACTTAACGAACTGGGGAAACACTATACTCTCCTGATCTTCATTGCATTCGTGCTTGAGCTTTTAAGTTTGTTACGATCGCCATTCACAAGTGGCAGGTTTGAGTGATAAAACTTGACGTTTCACGGCGCATCAAATTTTGGCGCCCGCGGGAGCTAATAGTCTTACGTTTAGCAGATTAGTGATTTGAATAATCACTCCTTGTTTATACCATCTTTTAAAAATCAAAAACCCAAAAAGATTTTCATTCTTTTTGTTTTTAAAAAATGTTTTTCAAAAACACCAAAAATATTCCTCTTTACCCTCTTACCCTTTTGATTCTTCATTTCTTACCCTCTTAAACCCTTTGATTCTTTCTATGTCTTATCCTCACCCTCTTGGTTGTCAATGGTGTGGTGGTCCTTATAATGGTGGCAATTGCCCCAGTTGTAGCATGGTGGAATCAGAAACGGGTCTGTCTATAACCAGGATCCCTATTCCTACCATAACACAACTGATTTATTCCAACAGCTACCACACTGTGAGACTCAGCAGCTTTTTGTTGTGAGTACCGTGGTGGTTCACACTCTAGTTCGATTGTCAATCGGGACACACGCTTGTCTATGAGCGGGTTCCCGATAACAATTATGATTACAACACATATGACTCACGCCACATCAGCCTTACTGTTGTGAATATTGTGGAGGTCCTCACTCTAGCTGGATTGTCAAACGGGAATTCATTTCCTTGTAACAATTACGACTCTTCGTTTCAAGACCAACCTCCACAATACCAAATGATTCAAGCAACTCCTCATGAAACTACATGCACCTTCTTCAAGAGTCTTGAGTTATTAAAAGAACTTAAGGAGGAGTCGGCTATGTCACACGAGAAATCCATGGAAGAATTGTTAGCGGAGGAACGGTCGCTAAATTAGATTCCCATATTGCCATTGAAAACACTGTTAGGGAATCAATTAGACTACAAAAAGCATTCAAATCTAGCTCTCGATTCCGTTTCATTCCTGATGATGATGATGATGATGTTACCCTTGATATTAGTGAATTATGTACAGATTCATCAAATTCATCAGTTGAAATTCCTTCCGTGGAAAATCAGGGAGAAAAGACTATGATGGAATTACTAGCGGAAGAACAAATGTTAAGTATAAAACATATGTATGCTAGTCCTTCTAAACTCCCTCGGTCTGTTGTTATCACACCCGATATTCCCACTCACTCTCTAAACATGGGGGATGAGCTTCTTAGCACTATTCCTGAAATGGAATCGTCTAGTGTTGAGAACCTTGTCTCAATCCCAAGAGAGTCACAGGGAATTTCTGATCATATATGTGATTCTTCTTTCCCTCTTGAGTGTTCTCAAGATCATTTTGAAACTTTCTCCGATCTTAGCGAAGATTGTGCTTCATATGGAGACATCGAGTACGTTGAGGCATCACTTCCACAACTGATGTCTGATCCCCTTCTTGAGGAGTTCTCCGATGAACTCACTCACATCAATCCACTCTTTGATTTCGAAGCCGATCTGGGAGAAACTGAAAGTCTCCGTGATAATGAGCGTTCACTCACTTCTTATCCCAACTGTCCAATAGAGAATATTAATCACTTTGTTCCTGAAACATTCAAAACAACTCTCACCAATCCTCTATTTGAATTCGACTCTGAATTCACTTTAATTTCTGAGAATCCACTCTTTGATACTCAGATTGAGGATAGTAATGAGTCTACAGTGGAACAAGAATCCACAACTAATCCTCTATTTGAATTCGACTCTGAATTCACTTTAATTTCTGAGAATCCACTCTTTGATACTCAGATTGAGGATAGTGATGAGCCCGCAATGGAACAAGAATTCACGATTTACATCTTGTGATTGATTCTCTTCACGAGGAGTTCGCCGGTGAACTCACTCATATCATATCTCCGCCGGAGTATGATAACTCCCAATTTGATCATGACACACCCGAGATTTGTCTTGATCAAGTAAGCTTAACTGAGGAGATTCATGAAACTATGAATTCTCCTATTGAGGATGAAGAGTTAGTCATGATTTGTATCATGATTTTCTTCCTTTTCTTCATATATTCTGTCACTTCTCCTGTTCTTCACTCCTTCGGGAATGAAGACATTATCTTTGACCCCGGCATTCCAATGTACCATTTGTGAGCCGTCTGCAGTATCTCATCTGTGTGGAACTTTCACGTACTTCAATGTTTATCCAAACATCTTGAATGAAAGTCCGATGGAGATTGTCTCTTCCACTTACTTCCCCATGAACAAATTAATTCGGGTCGAGTCAAGCTAGCGACTCGGTAATCAAAAACAGTAGTTAAACATGGGTTTTCACCCGTGTGTACACTCCTAGTGTGGGGAGATGCCCACATGTTGTATATAGATCTTAAAATGAATGAAAATTGTAAATATTAAAAAAGAGAATAATTGTTGTGTTTCCACACTTTGAATATTGAGGACAATATTCATTTCTAAGTGTGGGGGGGGAAATTCTGGCGAATTTGATCATAAATGTACCCTTTTAAGTCCCTTTTTCCCCAAAATGGCCAAATTTTAAATTTTTTTAGTGGAAGTACTATGTACTAAACACAACAAATGGTAATCAGTCCACCATGTCTAACCCACATAAGGATTGGCTAATCCAGGAGCAAACGGCTCTTGGTAAAGATTTCTCAAATCCGTTTATATGGCTTGCAATTTGCCCAAAATTGTATGGTTCTCAACTCACCATATCCTAAAAAGTGAAGAGTTGGCTAGCCCGCAAGTTTATGGCTTGTGGTAAAGGCAGTGGAAAAACCATAATTGGTAATCAGCTCACCAAAGATAATATTGATAATTTATCTAAGAGTTGGCTAGTCCAGAGCAAACGGCTTCTGGTAAAGACACATCAAATCCGTTATACAGCTGGTGGTTTGCTCAAAATCATTTGGTTATCGGTGTACCAAGGTTCTTACTTGAACTGAAACATTTGGCTACTCCAGAAGTAATGGCTTTTGGTAAAGAGATAAAATCCATTAATTTTTCTCAAAACATTGCTAGGGACTAGCAATATCTTAGTGTGGGGGATTGATGAGTGTCTAAATACTCATCATTTTTGTACCATTTAAACTGCAAAAACATCTGAAAACACTCAGAAATGCATCAAAATGATAAAAATATTACAAATAAGTGTTTTATGTGTTTTAAATGCAAAAATATCAAAATCTGGTGAAAAACGTATAAAGTTTGCATAATTGGCAGTTTTAGTCCCCCAAGTTTCAAAAGTTGTCAAAAACAGTCCCTGGTAAATCTAAATAAAGAAAAATGTTATTCAATGTCCCTGAAATATTTTAACTTGTCAAAAATGGTCCTTGAATAAATCTTTTGTCAAATGGCGAAAAGGTCCCCGAACTTTCAAAAATGTCAAGTTTGGTCCCCGAAAATTTGAAATTGTCAGAACTAATCCTTGTACTATTGGAACTTGTCAATTTTGGTCCTTATGACAACTTTGGTATATTGGCAAAGATGGTCCCTCAAGTTTGGAAGAATTACAAAACTAGTCCTTATATACATAAGACTTGTCAAAACACCTTATGACCCCTGCCATATACCCCTTTTGGACCCCCTTCCCTGTTTTGAACCCTGCCTGGTCAACACCGGTCAAACTCCACCTGCTTCCTCCAACCTCATCTCCTTCTTCCACCTGCACCGCAACACCTCTTATCCCGCCACATCTCCCATCAACCTCACCTTATCCCTCACCCACCTCATCATTACAAACCCACCCCCCTAGTTGTAGTCTAAAAGCCACAGTCAAAATCCCACCTTTCCCGCCAAAATTGAGAAAGTGGCTAAAATCCACATAAGTTATCCAAAGGCACGAGAGTCAAGTGGGAATCACTATAGAGGACACGTGGAAGCTTTCAGAGCTATAAAAGAGAGAAGATGAAGCAAAAGAAAGCAGTAGTTAGTTTTTATTAATTTTCTTAATGTCGTTTTTTTAAACATGTCTTAGTTCAAGGCAAAAGGTTGTAATTTCAAGTTCAATATATTTCATTTAAGTCATAACATCCTTGTAATGTATTTTGAATATCAATCAAAGCCTTTTATATAAATTCCAAATTTCAGTGTTTACTGTGGAAGTTTTCAAATTTCAAATTCTATATTCAAGCTTCTAATAAGCTCCTGTTATAATCAATTAAGCTTATTTAAGCTTACTTTGGCTTTTGATAAGCTTTTATTCAGTTTCAATTAACTTAGCTCCATGGTCAATAAAAGTCAACATGAAGCTCAAATGGGAATGGGAAATGAAAATGGATGTTGCAGTGGTTATAATGGGTTGAATTAGGTTCATTTAGTGTAGTAATGGGTTTTGTTTTAAGCCTGCAATCAGCTGAGCATTTGTGAGTGTTCATGTTATTTTCAGTTTTATTTGCACATTTTGCTTGTACATGTATCTGTGGTCACTTTTGGTTTTAATGTGTTTATTTATGTGTATTTAGGGTAGTTAAGCTTATTTGGATCAATGGTTTAAATCAGTTCATTAGTTTGTGTGTTTAAAACTGTTAATCATAAGTTTTAAGGTGTGTTTGGATTTGCAGCTATATCTGTCCTAGAGGCTTGTTTTGTGTTTAACTCTGGTTGTCTTAAGTTTTCTTAGTCCTAATATATCCATAGCTGTCTTACTTTTGTGCATGAAAGCTCTCAAAGTCAAAATCCAACTCAACTGTCCTCAATTCTTTAACTGTTGTGATTTTGGCAAGCCAATCACTTGTTTTGTGTTTGGAAACCTTAGAACTTACTTGTTTTAGTTTCATTTTAACATATTACATCCATTTCAGTCATTAAATTCAGTTGCAAAGTTCATAGAAGTCAACCTTTCAAATCCTTCAAAAGTCAAAATGTTGCAAAATCAGTTTTTAGCCCAACTAGGAAGAATTTTCAAGAGCTCATCTTTGGGCCAAAATCAGTGAAATTTGTAGCTTCATAAAGCTCAACTGGTCTTGTTACTTATTAGCATTTTTGTGGAATTTTGTAATTTTTGTATAAGCTCCAAATAAGCTCTTCTTTTAGGCCATAGGTGCCATGCTCCCCTGTCTCAGCATTAGTGAGTTTTCTCAGTAGCTGTAGCAGCCCTTCCAGAGCTCCCAAGAGCTTATCTATATCTGATTTTTGGTTTAGAGGTTCTTGGCCAGGTCTTCTCCAAGTTCCAATTGTTAGTTTTAAGTTTCCAGCTTATTTAGGTGCTTGTTTTTAAGCTGCAAGTAGGCACCCTCTAAACTGTTTTGGCTTAATAGCTTGTAATATCAAATCTTAGCATCTTGTGATTCAGTAGCTGTAGCTTGTTGATTCTTGTTTCATTTCAGTTCTTTTAGCTTATTGTAGCTTCCCTATTAGTTTGGTAGCTTTTGGATTCCATTTGCTTAAACAAGTGCTTATTTCAATAAGCACTTCCACATCAGATCCTATTTCCTCCACACAACCCCTTGTTTTTCTATTTTTCCTAGCTTCTATATATTATTTTAGAGTTTTCCTGAAATTTTCAGATTTTTCCAAGTTGTTTTGCTATTTTTCTTGATTTTATTTAGTTTTTAAGCATTTTTAAATAGCATTTAATACAAAAAAAATTAAGAAAAGCTTTAAAAAATATGTTTTCAATTTTTATAGATTAAGATAAATATAAAAAGCCAAAAAAGTATTTTTCCATATTTTTCTTAGTTTAAAAAGTATTTTTTAGAATTTTAATTAGTTTTAAATAGTAATTAATTAGTAATAAATATATAAAAAGTCAAAAAATTATATTTTCTGTTTTAAAATTAGTTTTATCATATTTTAGATTTTTCTAAGTCTTAATTTTATTTTTCTAGTCTTATTTCATATTTTCTTTTATTTTAGAGTATTATTAAATAGTTTAAATTAGTTTTTAATTAATAATAATTAATTAAATAGTTATAAAAATAATTTTCCTTTTCTAATAATTTTCTTTTATATTTAGGTTTGTAAAAATGTATTTTTCATATTTTTAGGACTTTTATTTCTTAAATCTCACTTTTTATTTTGTACGTTTACGTAATTTTTATTTAAACGTAAGTTTTTAATTTTAAATTTTAAACGTTCATCATTTTAATTATAGTGATAGCGTTTATTTAATAGATTTTATCTTTTTAAATTTCCTTTAATTTGCATTTAAGCCCCTGTAGTTTATGGGCTTTTTCCTTAGTTATAATCATCTTCAAATATCTTTTCCGTTCAAATCTCGCGATCACTATACGTTTGACTATTCTCACGTAGCTCGTTGGGACTTAACGACCTGGGGAAACACTATACTCTCCTGATCTTCATTGCATTCGTGCTTGAGCTGTTTTAAGTTTGTTACGGTCTGCCATTCACAAGTGGCAGGCTTGAGTGATAAAACTTGACTGTTTTGCGCGGATCAGCCGGCAAAGCATGCCAACAAGAACTATGGATGAAACAAGTTTAGTTAACTACGACATTCATCTAAGTGACATAGCCATTCTATGTGACAACAAAGGTGCCATCAACTTAAGCAAAAATTCGGTGTTGCACTCTCGCACCAAGCATATAAAGATTCGTCATCACTTCTTAAGAGACAATGTTCAAAAGGGGAACATCTCTATTAAGAAGGTAGCATCCGAAGACAACATGGCCGATGTCCTCACCAAACCGTTGAAGCGGGAACAATTCAACTTGCTTCGTCTTGGTCTTGGTCTTCTAGAACAATCGTTGTAACTAGTTTTTTAAACTCTACAAGGTATGTAAACACTAGCCTTCTTCTTTTCTGAGTCTAGGATCTCTATTTCAACACACAACTCACAAACAATACGGGAATTTTCAAAACCCAAAGTAAGTTTTATTTACAACACGTAATTTCATACTCATTTTTTTTAAAAGTTAAACGTTTTCTGCTAACAAGAAAACTTTTTGAAACGTTTTCTAAAAGATACTTCTTCCTATATCATTTTTATAAAAGCTATTTCTCACGTCTAGGACAAACCTCTTTTTCATTATTAATACAAAGTAAAAACCCATTTTCATTGCATCTCATGTCTTTTGAATGCTAAAGGGAACACAAACTAATAGGTGTTTTCGAGTACATTCATTTAAAGCAACAATGAATTAGGAGCACTCGAGTTATCACACATAATAGTATGCTTTTTCACTTCTAGTATATTTTTCCTTCTCTTTTAGGAGTCGAGATAACGGCAACTCCAAATGGTTTGCATATGGGCACACACTAGGCACAAATGTTTTCAAAAGGAAAATTTTAAGCTGCCTAAGTCACCAGTACCACGGATCCCAAAGATTAACGCTGGACGGTTCCCTCAAAGGAAGGATCCGTGAGATCCGTGAGACAGAAACTAAAATTCTCTTCTATTTTTCTCACTTTGGCTAAAAACCTCTATATTTTCATCATTTTATCCTTTTTACTAATGAGTATGTTACTTAATGCTTGTGTTCTTATGATCACATACCTTAAATTCATATCTAATCATTAGATTTTAGTCCACATTTTGGGTCAAGCATTCATTACAATGCATTATTTTCTCTATAAATAAGGTTCCTAAAATGCTTGCATCTTCATCACTCTCAACCTCAGAAACAACCATCATCATGTCATCCAAAAGATCATCTAACATAGATGAATCACCTAGTGCAAACAATCCTCTTCAAGAAATCCAAAATTTTATCCTACCACCTTCCGTAGTACCACCACCCAAATCTAGAAAAACCGCAAGCATTAGCATCCGGCCTTGTTGTTTAGCCAAAACATTGTCAAATAGTTCTTCACCAATTACCCTTTCACCACCAAATGGCTTCATAGTAACACCTCCCTCATCTCCAACAAGCACACCACCATCATCACCTATCAACTCTCCACCTAAAGCCACTCTATTGGAACTCCTTAAGACTCCAACAAGATCCCAACAAATCAACCCAAAAGAACTAGTCTTTTTAACACCTCCCACATCTCCAAACATAATTTACAAAGATCTTGTATATTCACCACCTTTAGCTCCCATTCTCTTACAAGAACATATAGGTTCTTTTCCACCACCACTTCCAAACATTCCGGACTTTGATCCATATTTTCCAACTTTTCCACCACATCTTCCGCATCCCACAAATCAAACTAACCCGGAAACCTTCCACACACATTTCCCACATCATTTACATTGTGAACATTGCCACTCCACTAGGGATCTTGCAATAGAAATTAGGGAAGAGATGCGATTCATACTTAACCACATTCTTGATCGCATCAACATCATCACTCACCAAAACCTCCATCCATAACCTTATGCAAGCATGGAAGGAATAATATTACTATTTTCTCTAGTATTTTCTTTTGAGTCATTTTCTTTTGAACAAAACCTTGTTCTTAGTTTTACATGTTTGTATGTGGCATATATACCACTACATTTTGTTATTTTATTACAAGGCTTTATTTACATACCTTGAATCTCTATCTTGTTTCTCGTCAATCACAAGATTATATATGCATGTTACTACTAACCTTTTCTTTGTAGGTTTTTATATTTTCTCACTTGTCGCCCTATTCTAGGGGGAGCTACCGTCAAGGGGGAGTTAGAGATATGTGGACTATTTTTCCACACTTTATTTCTTCATTAGGGTCACTTTTTATTTCGATAAAAAGAGGGAGAAGAAGTAAAACTTATGCTTTCAAAACATACATCTAATCTTAAGTTTTTCCTCATCATAACATTATGTTTTGACATCAACAAAAAGGGGGAGATTGTTCATACAAATAAACCGTAAAAACGATTATTAATATTTAGCGATCTCTTTGTATTTTGTTGATAACAAATATAATGTTATCATAAGTAAAATTATAATGATACATGTTATTTTTTTAAAGCATCTACATATATAGTCACTTAATATAAATTGTTGTAATAATTCATTTATTGTAATAGTTTATTAGGATGGGTAAACACCACAACCCATGACCCATACCCATGGAGTTAACCCATAACCCATTGTCTAGTTGCATTGCATCTTTTAGATACATTGTATCTACTTAGATACCCATGGTCCATGACCCATGACCCATGACCCATGACCCATAACCCAAAACCCATGGGCAAACAGGGTCTCATGGATCCCTCAAGTTACACTAGATGGATCCCTCAGGCAAGGGATCCGTGCAACAGTAGCAAGAAATTGACTATAAATAAAGAGCCATTTCTTCATTGTAACTCAACCCTCTTCTTACAAACTCTCTCATATATTCTTACATTCTTCTAACCTAAGATCACTTGATCTAGATAGTAGTTCTTCTTTCTTTTGTTGTGATTCTCATATAGGTCCTTCTCTAAGGCGAGATCACGAGCATTCTACAAGTCATCCAAGAAAGGGGTCCTTGATTGATTTGTTCCTCCACAAGATTTCTGTAGCGAAGATCTTGTATTTCATATTTCACATATTTGTTGTGTTATAGTAGTGTTGGTTTGGTCCTCCGTGTTAAGGACTCAGTATTTAGCTTTGTAACGGAAAAAGTGTAAGCGACGTTGTGAAGGCTTCTCCGCCGAGTTGAAGGAGCTTGTTGACATAGTACTTGAACTCTCGAGTAGGTGACTCGGGGAGTGGAGTAGGGCAAGGAAGGTGTCCTTGTAGCCGAACCACTATAAATCGGTTGTGTCATTTCTATCCTTTACTTTACTTGTTTTCTTTACTTGCATTACTTATAGATCTATACTTTCTCTCTATCCACACTATTTCACATTACATCGAATCTAAAGTTTTTGAAACTAACTTAAAATCGGCAAAATTATTCAACCCCCCTTCTAGTTTTCCACACTCTCTTCCTCCTGTCATTTTTGTGTTCTTGTACTATATTCATAACAAAACAAAATTTTAATTAAATAATTTTTTCTTGCCACATCATCATTATAACATGTTACAGTAAGTAAAAAATAGTCTAGTAACTTTAATATCCGGTTTTGGAATTTCAGTAAATCAATTGAAAAAAAAGTAATCTAGACAAACAAAATCGCAAAGTTCAATTATACATTTGTATATTAACCCTAAAAGAGAAGGGAATAGTAATATACTATTTATATTCTTGTACCATCTTTTTATTTAGAAGAAATTCACAAAGTATCATAGAATTTATATGGTAGTCCGAACTTTAGCCCAAAAACTATCAACTTCTCAAAATAGACTAGTGCGACTAGACGATCACATAACTCCATTAAATTTTCGACACATGTCACTTGTTTTAATAATGACATACATTCGGTGTAAAAGTGGTGCAAGCTGCCGCTAGTTTAATTAAGCCTTGTTCTTTTTATGCGACTGAAAAATTATATTAAATTTTTTATGCTAACGGTAAATATAAAAATATTTTTTTTACTTCTTCTTCGTTTATTTATACGTACAGTTTTTCTTTTTACTTTTTATTTATCATTAGCTTGTTTTTCTTTAGTCTATTAATAAAAGTCACCTACCTATACCTAAAACCACCACCAAATACCTCCACCAACACCCTAATCCATAGTCAACCATCATTAAATCAATTTATGATTTGAAGAGAAGCTAGAAAGAAAAAGAAGTTTTTAACATCTAGTAGATCTATAGATACTTTTCTAGTGTCATGTTGTGTTATTTTCTTTTGATTATGTAAATGGCTCAAAATTTGTGATGGTGGTCTGGTACTTATAACTTAGAAGTGGTTGAATGGTTTTAATGGATTTTCTATGATGGTTGGATTAACACTTTAGCAGTGATAGATTATTGTACTTGGTGGTAATGGTGTGATTGGCATAGTGTATAAAAACATGTGAAGACAAATTTAATAGTTTAAAAAAAATAAGTTTGCACACTTACTATAAAAAGAAGTCTCATATTTCAAAATAAGTCAAACGTTTTACTAGTTACTAATAGCTTTCATCACAATTTTTATAAAGAAAAAAGTAACAGCCCAGGTTTGTAACAATTGCAAAAAAAATAAACAGCCCTCGAATATTGCTAATGCTACATATTAAAGGCTACAAATGAGAAATTAAACTTCTATAATCAAGCCTTACATAATGACTAAAATTAAATTTTTATATAACCATCATTCAAACAAAAGACCTGATAATTAAAAATCTTGATTTTCAAAATACGTTTCCCAGTAACCTCTATGTGGCCTAGAAATTTGCCTCACACAATGCTTATTAGTTATTAGTACTAAACGAGTGGTAAGCTCATGCGTTGTTGCGGAGTTGTTTTACTACATTTTTATGGAACTTTTTGCATGTTCGGGTTTATTTGAATTGGTACTCTTGTTAGGTCACCATAACTTAACACAAGCAACTATATGATAGAAATAAGGTTGAGAGAGATGGTTGCACACACAAATGACAATAGAGAAAGGTTATGCGTAGGAATGTATTATGTGTGAACAACACTCTCAAATGAGAGTATACAAGAGTATTTATAGGGGAAGGGAGCTAGGGCAACATGTCTAGTCCCTTCCTAGACCTCATGGGCCTTAGCATGAGCTTATGGGATTTCTACATAAGTCATGCCTTAATAATTAACATAAAAGCCATATAAATGCAACCTATTACATATAAATGACTAACACTTCATAATAACATTTAGGAGCGTTTCCAACAATCTCCCCCTAAGTGATAGTTATGATGTAATAGCGGTGGCTTGACATCTTCTAGCATCCTTCTTTCTTGTGAGTAGAGATGATTTTGTTCCAACAATCTCCCCAGGTGTAGGATCTTATTACTTTTGAAGTTTTTAGTTTTGACGTCGTTGTGATCTTTGTTCTTTGTTCTTTGTTCTGGTGTGGATGATGTGATTGTATGTTGTTGTCTGCATCTGGTCAGCTTCGTTGCTCAGGTGTCTCCACGTCTTTCTCCAACATGTTCACACGCCCTTTGACTTTGGATTTCAGATGTGATGTAGTTCTCTAGTCTTTAAACTTTGTAGATTCTTTGGCTTTGATGAAGAATCATTTTGACTTTTGAGAGAACTTCATTTGTGTAGTTGGTATGAACATGTGGAGAATCAACATGATCTTTCCTCCCAGGAGCATCCATCAGTAGTTGCATAAATTTGGTTAGTAATAAGCACCAATCGATGATTGTGGTCTTTTCTTAAAGAATTGACCACTACGATTGTTTTACTGATGAATGTATTGATTCCATGCACCTTGGTCGGGCGAATCAGCCGTCCGAATCCCGTGGAGGGACAGTTGGCATTACATTGAACGAGTTCAAGTAATGACCCACATTTTCAGGACTCGATTCTTGAAAAGAATCTCCTTAGCGGGATTTCCAGAGACTTACAAGTTCGAACTTCGAGGGTGTTAACAACATAGTATGATAACACATCTCTAATTCTAGCAAAGGCTGTTCCTGAACTAGAGGCCCTCAAGTAGGCTAACACGATGTACCGAAGTACATATGTTTAGGTGAGTTGCTGAGGTACACCGAAGCATCACCTCATGACTGTAGACCGTTTGAGACAACACTAAGCGTAACTCTCAAGGAGTTACCGAAGTGACCTGCTATCAGGGCTGTTTGATGTTCACCCTGGCAGGAGTTTCCATTCAATCACTGAGGATCACAGTTGTGAATCCCCTCATAAATGTTCTCGACAGATTGCTAGGATCTGCGAAGGACTCTAGAATGTATCACTTGCGTCCTTAATGTTGAACGACAAGTGATGAAAGTTCAAGTGTTCCTAATAGATCTTTTGATGAATCTCGTGGCTCTAGACTCAATAGTGCGCTTTGGTTTTCCTGAACGGAGACTAGGGAGAGGGTCTCCTTCTTCAGTACCAACAATATCTAAGAGAGAGTCGATAGATTACGTCGGGTTCCCTGTGAGAATGAAACAAGCTTCTTTTGAGAGAAACTTGAGTGGCTAAGAAGGTGTAGTGCAGTGCGTCACTGGGTCCATGACGTCTTTATCTTCAATACCGGTGTCAACTTGTGACAACCAATAGCATATGAATCGAACCCGGTGTCTGCCCTAAGTTGAATAATCTAGAGAGCTATTTCTTTTCACCATTTTCTTTACTTTTCTTTTAATTCTTCAACTCCTTCTTTCTCCGATTCTCATTTTCTCCTTTTTTATAATCATACCTAAGGACTTCTAAATACTAACTATTTGTGGTGTCCTTGGGTAGATCCTTCCGGCTCTGGCAGGTGATAGGACGTTTATCCCTAAACTTAGTCACCTTATAACTCCATGACTATCCTATGTTGCCATAAAACCAATTTTCATGAAAATCTCTCAAAGTGTTTTATGAATGAAAACATGTTTGTAACACTTCGAGAGTTTTGCTTTTTCAGAAATACTCCCCCTCCACATGTGCTTAGGAATTTTGACAGAACTCTGCACAGTGAGGGTAGAGCGCGCACTTTTGAATTGATCGACTCAAGATAGACAATTCCCCACGAGACACGGTTACATCACTGACTAGGTCAGCTTGAAGTTGTAAACACTCCTTGGTGAGGAGGTTTGACCCGTGAAGGTTCATGTCTACCAAGATTTTCTCGGATGGTACATTCTACTAAAACTAGTCCTTTGCGAGACACGTTTACATCACTAGCAAACTAGTTTGAAATTATTACTCGTCCCGGACAAGTCTTTTCGAGTTACTGACATTTAAGAGCTCGTCAATTCAATGGTTAAGTCTATTCACACTTTAGATTCAATCACAATCTAATATATTTGTATCATACAATTTTTCTCCCCCTCAAAAATGGCATATTAATGTTATTTTTGATGAAATTCTATATCGAATATGACCATTTCGAGTTTTGCGAGAAGATTTCCACGAAGAACATTGTTTGAACAAAGATATTTTGCAAATACTCCCCCTCAACAAGTAATATTAACTTTTGAGGTTTTGGAAACACGAGAGAGAGTACTTGTTCTTTTGAGCAAAATTTTGATTTGTTTTTGAAAGTTTGATAAATTTTACTCAAAAGTAAGAAGCTTTCGCTCCTTTTATAAGGATTGTGGCACTGATGAGTACCACAGGGTCCTTTCAATACAAGTACGGGTGTACACGGCTATTTATGTACAAACCATGATAAATAAATCAATCAATAATTAAATAATCAATCAAAAGTGTTGAAGGAGTACCCAACAATTACACACGACCCGGGAATTTCTCTTCACGTTGAAACAATGATATAGAGAAACTCTGTCGTCCTCCCACATAGCTTTCCAATCTCCTCATCTGATCCCCGATGGAACAACCTTTCATCTAGCCTTTAAATGATCCTGCGAGCTTCCTTTCTTTCTTCCGAGTTCCACCTCTTCTTCGAACCAATACCTTCCTGAATATCCTTTAACCGGTAAGCTAACCCATCCCGAACCATTTTCAACGTATGATTACAAAATTTGTGGATTTCATCATATGCCATGAAGCAATTATGATGAAGCTCACTGCGGTAGACGACCCCAAACTTTGGCTTTTTCAAGATAGTGTACTGAGATAGTTGATTAATGTTGGGAAAGTGTAGCAACGGTTGTGTAAGATTTATCTGCTTTTGGTATGATTCGACCGCAAGTTGTAGATCTTCAACACGTTCTTGAATCACTTTGCTTCGAATGAAGATCAGTAGGGCTGTTATGAACTGAAGTTGAATTTCTGTAGAGAAGTGTCTCATCCTTCCTTGTACCTTTGCAAGATACATATCTTCGATGTCATTTAGTGACAATCTCGAGAAATATGCTTCAGTGAAGTCATATTCTTTTTCATCTTGTCGCTTTACCTTGATCTCTGACAAGAATGAATAATCCCATTTTGTTGCCAATGTGACCTTCATGATAGCAACGATCTTCTTTTCACTCTTAACCTCCTTGTTTGACCTTTGAACATGACAGTTTCTGTAATACAATCTTCTCCTTGGTGGCCAATGATGAATTCCGTATTTTGCATCGAGGTCATAGTCCACTACTTTGTCAACATACAACTTGGTGGCATCTTCTTCAATGGCTATATTTGTAGATAAGACTGCAGCTGGAATATTGAAGGTGAGTGATGTAGCATACTTTTTGCTGACGCTACTGCCGTGTTGAAGAAACTCGAGGTCGTTGTAGAAGAAGAAGCAGTATGGAATCCTAGGTTGCTCGGGTCGGCCAATGGCTGGTAGCGGTTTTGTCCAATCGGTGTAGTATGGAGTGTTATCCTTTCTTGAAATATCGATGTTCGATTCAGGATTTAGCCAGTCGATGTTATTGGACATTGCACGGGCAATGTTTTCCAAATGATATTCGACTTCAATTGCGCTGCTTGATCTGTCTTTCAACAAGTTGAACACGTCGTTCTTTATCCTGCACAATTCCCCTTTTGTCATCTTTTTCACTTTGAATTGATCTTGAATAATTTTCACCTGATCCATTGTACGACGGTCTACCGGTTCTTGACTCTCAGGTAGTTTAGGCGTCGCATCAACCAACTGACTGAACCAATCATACTCCTCTGTGTCGTCTTTGTCTAACCAGGAGACGACCGAACTTTGTTTCTTTTTCTTTGGTCGGGAGGATGATTCCGGTTGTTGTTGAGGTGATGGTTGTTGTTGGGGCTCAGGAATTTCTTCATCTTCACCACCGGTATAGGTAAAGTAGTCACCGGTTTTCTCCAGTGGTGGTGGAGAATCAGTATCCCGAGGTTTATCAGATGATGAAGGTTGTTGAATAGCTTGAGTTGTGGATGTGGTGGTGGTCTTAGGCGGTGGTGGTGGCAGGGATGATGATGACCCGCCAGTCTTCTTTCGACGTTTTGCATTCGGGTCTTTATTTGTGTCATCATCATCATCTCTTGGTCGCTTATCCTAACCAGCTGCTTCCTTGCACTTTGTCTTCAGTTGATATGCAAGAAGTACCTCATAACGCTTTGATTCATCAGGTGTGAAAGTAGGAGCTCGAGGAGACATCTGTATAATCAACTGTGATATCAGATCAGCTTCAGTGACATTAGGAGGCAGAACTGGTCGGGTTTGCATAACCACCGGTAGTGTGGTAATCATTTGCCTGATTAGTGTCTTTAGCGTTGGGTATAGTTTTTTTGAGAACATTTCTTTAGTCACTCCAGGGACAGTTTGGAGAAGGAAGTGATGAGTATAGTTCCTGATCTGCTCATCCATTTCTCCTTTTAAGTAATGAGAAATGCCTTAATCTGTTCTCTTTCTCCTTCAAACGTTTCCATATCCTTAGAAAGCTCGATAACTTTGTCAGCCAACATGTTCAATCTTCGTTCCTGTAGACTTTGTTTGCGTTTTATAGATTGATTCAATGCTTTCTGGATCTTGGCTTTGGTTCGAGATGCCCAAGTATCAGCTTTCTTCTTGACTGACTTTGATGATGATTTGTCGTTGTTTCTTTGGATGGTGGTGGTGATGAGTGAGATGATGATTCTGTTTTGGAAGTGTCATGGGGTTGTTCCGAAGCTTGCTGAGGGTTGTGTTCAGGATTGTCCAGAATGTAGTTATTTGTTTCCATCCTGATGCGTTCCTTTTGGGCCTTTTTAGCAGCTTCATCTGCAGCCTTCTTAGCAAGTTCTTCATCAGCTTTCTTAGCACGTAACTCTTCCGCCCTTTCCTTATTAGCTTCCTCAATATCTTTATCTGTTATTCTCTCATCAGTCTCTTGCTCGTCTTCTTCAAAGTCGAATGTTACATCATCCTCTTGCTGCTGTTGCTCTATAGATTCCTTAGTGGTGGCATCAGTTCCTTTACCGGGTTGATTAACTGGATCAAGAAATGATGTAGCAGGAACACCACTGCTGGAACCTCCAGGGCCCTTAATTTGTTGAATGTTGAATTATTTAGCAGCATGTTCCTTCCTCAACTGATTCAAAGTTTTCTGGTACTGTTTCTGTTCATCCTTAGGATCAAACTCATCATCTGAATCTTCTTCTTCTTTCTCCACTAGCTTCTTTCCTTTGTCGGATGAGGGACTGGCAGGTTTGTCCTCTGACTTCTGTGTAGATGTGTCATCTTTTTGCGTTTTAGAGTAGATAATCACATCATCCGACTCAGTTTCAGAATCATCATCTTGTGGAATTGGTTCCGGTTCAACTTTAGGACGAACGATCTGAGATGGGACTTTCCTCTTACGAGGTGAATTTCTTTTCTTATACTTATTAGTGCTTCCCGTGCTTCCAGTGCTTCCAGCTCTCCTTGCCCTTGTGGTAGCCACTGAAATTGTCTTCTCATCCGTAAACCCAACTCTTCCAAAGACGCACTGCTTCCTTGTAACGAAGGTATGATGGAAGAACCTTGATTTCATCAGTATTAAAGCAATTAAGTAATTCCACACCTTGTTTACGGGTTGAGAAGTCTTTGAACCTCACAGTATTCAAGGTAGGCTCATACAACATTGAGTGTGTGTTGGGGTCATTGATTCTCATAGGGATATCCTGGTGCTTCCCGAGGAGGTTGTGGATCAGCAACTTTGTATATCTGATGAAAGGGATCTTGGAACCAGGCTTCCTGTAATGTTGCATCATATCTTACCTGATTAAGCTTGCATAATCAATGTGTTTCCTATTAACCATTCCCCAATAGGTTTGAAGATGCATCAGCTTTGGGTGTTCATGTCCACTATCTCTCCCTGAGACTGACTTGGCGATCATGATATAGAGAGTCCTCCAGGGTTGTGGGATGTTCTTGAGATCAACACTGGAATGCTTGGTGATGATGCTAGAAGCTTCGTCATATCCAATGTCAACCATGAACTTCAATACTTCCACTTCACTTGGAGTTGGAACGTATTCAGTAGAGCGAATAACTGGTAGAAGAAGAATGACACGAAGATCCGCCATTGTAAATTTGACTTCTTTAGTGCCAATGGACACATTCACTGCATCTTGACCGTCGATTTTGTCCATAGTGTGCCAGAACTGATGAATGTAGATTTCGGGCACAGAAGCAGAGTTAGATAGCATGAGACGGAAGGGATGATCTTTGAGGATGTCAACTGCAACTCTGCATGAGGATTCAGAATAGGCGAAGTTGTCAAAGTCGACTCTGCGATTGTTCTTTCCGATGGTTTTGTGGTAATCCGCAGGGTAGATATATGCCATTGTGAGCTCATTAGGGGCATTGAGATTTTCCTGATTGACATCCATTTCGCGATCTGAAAGGTATTGAGACAAAAGAACCAACATATCGAAAGACATTATGTTAGTCTTAGTTTGATTTTATTGTCCAATTATTTGATTGAAGTTATCATGTTTATGAATGTTACGAGTCCAAAGTCACATTAAGTCCAATTTTGAAGTTGATGTGATAAGTTACGTGAGTATGTTAATTTTGAAGTTTTAATGTCCAAATATCACTTAAACACACAACATTTTAACTTTGGAGAGCTTATGAGTAACATATTGGTTTTTGTGACTTAAGAGTAACTATTACAAGTATACTACGCGTAACATGTCAAAACAAGGTGAAAAGTTGGCTTATGAGTAAGCATGTGAGTTTATGCGTAAAAATAGTGCTTTAGGCGAAGGCGTAAGCTTAAGCGTAAAGGCAACCCTTAGGCGTAAGAATTTCTTGTGCGTAAAAGCATACCCTTAGCTTATATGCTTACACGTAAGCTTTGGCAAAAGGAGTTATGCGTAAGTTTTACTCGTAAGAGTAACCCTTAGGCGTAAACATCCGAGTTTACGCATATCCTTCCAGGATACGCGTAGTCCCACTGTAGACCCTTATGCGTAAGTTTTACGCGTAAGATTGCTCTTATGCGTAACCTTTACACATAAGGTATTCCATAAGCGTAATCATCATGAACACCTTAATTTTGATTCTTTACGCGTAAACAACCTGAAATACATAAACATAATAACATGATCACAACACAATCCTAACACTTCCCGATACACAAAACATGCATAAAATCTAATCGCATAGGCTAAGGACAGTCTACGCGTAAGAGTTCTAAAACCCTAAACCTAGAATCTACGCGTAACAGATTCAACCATAGGAAATCATCAAGATTTGTTTATGGACTATCCTAGATATCAAAGGAGTAGATTACAACAAATTATAACACGAATACCTAACGAATCAAAAGATTCATGTTATACGACCCTATGAACCCTAAAAATTAAATTATCAACCGTTGATGTTTCTGGGTAGGATTCAAGGCCATTTCATGTAATTAACATTGTTCTAAAGCTATCCTAAGCATCTAATCATAGCCAAACACTCATATGCGTAAACCCCCAAATATGAACATAAACCCTAAAAAATTCAAAATGGTTCAATACAAGTTTTTGGGTTCAATTTAATGATGGAAATGGGTGTATTATAGGTTTATGAAGGTTTTGATACAACCCATAACATCACAAATACACTTTGGCATAATCGAAGTTCTACGCATACGCGTAAAGCACAAAATCAATCATTTTGAAAGTTTGAACCGTTGGATTTGAAAGATATTTAAAGCCAATGTTTATAAACATGATCAAAACCTTTTGTAACTTACAGTTTTTGATTTTGTAGAACGAATTTGTGTATCGAATTGGAGCCGTGGATCTTGGAGGTTTGAAAAACTAATGCAAGTAGTTGGAATAATAAATAAGTTAGGTTTAGGATTTTTGTTAAAATTGTTTTTCCAAAATGACAAGTTTAGTCCCTTAACCTCAAACATTTTCAACCAAGAACTAATAACTTCCATTTTGGTTAAACAAAATACCATTTAAGGAAAGAAACTTGACGATACTCCCCCTTGACTTTAGAAATAGTGAAATTTGTAAACATTTAAGTCCGAGGAGAATATTTAACAAGATACATATCCACCATTTTGAAGAAACAACATATTTTTGGTAACATGCAAGTACAAGGTTTTATGAAAATGAAAAATATTTACTTTCTCCCCCTCAACACTTGTTCGGGAAAATTGTGAAATATTTAATAGAACACAGTGTTGATGGAAGTTTTGTACTTGCGATGTTTGATTTTAGATAGAAGAATATTTTTGGATTTTATCTGATTTTATATTTTTGTATTTTGTTTTTGAAAAATTATTTGCAAAAGAAGTTTTGGTGTTTGACTGTTTTAAGAATGTGTTAAAAGTTCTTCCAGTTTTTCTGGAGTTAAACACCTCATACCAATTTGGTGAATCAAATCAGTAAATCTTGCGGGAGACAAGGCTTTAGTGAGAAGATCCGCTAATTGGTGTTCTGTACCTACAAAGTATAATTCAACGGTACCCTTTTCCACATGCTCTTTGATGAAATGATATCGAAGATCGATGTGCTTTGACTTCGAGTGTTAGACGGTGTTGCATGAGATCGCAATAGCACTTCGGTTGTCACAGTACATCGGGATTCTGTCAAATACATAACCATAGTCCTTGAGTTGTGTTCTCATCCAAATGACTTGAGCACAACACGCAGACATGGCTACATATTCTGCTTCAGTTGAGGACAACGATGTACAATCATGTTTCTTCGATTGCCATGACACCAATTTATCACCAAGGAATCGTAAACCTCCTAAAGTACTTTTCCGTGAATCTAAGCATCCTGCGTGGTCAGCGTCTAAAAAAGCTATTAGTTCAAAACCAGAATCCTTCAGATACCAGATCCCTAAATTAATGGTTCCCTTTACGTATCGGATGATTCTTTTAGCCTCAGAGAGGTGTCTTTCAGTTGGTCTTGACTGATAACGGGAGCAAAGATATACAGAAAATACAATGTCGGGTCTATTGGCTATTAGATACATGAGAGACCCAATAATAATTCGGTATTTGGTAGGATCAACCAATTTCTCATGTAAATCAACATCCAGTTTGTTGGTATGTGCCATTGGTGTTGCATAGGTATCACAACTTTGCATTCCATGTTTATTCAATATTTCAAGAGCATATTTAGATTGACTTAAGAAAATACCACGGGGTGATTGATGAACTTGTAGTCCTAAGAAGAACGTAAGTTCACCCATCATTTAAATTTCAAAATTTGTTTTCATTAGTTTTGAAAAAGAGTTTGAGTACTTTTTGTGGGTAGAACCAAAAAATGATGTCATCCATATAAATCTGAAGAATTAAAATGCGTGCCCCATGAGATTGAATAAACAGTGTTGGGTCGACCGATCCTTTGATAAAATTATGTTCAAGGAGAAAGGATGACAACTTATCATACTACGCCCGAGGGGCTTGTTTGAGACTGTAGAGAGCCTTGTTCAGTTTGTAGACGTGATTAGGGAAATCTGGATCAACAAATCCTTCTGGCTGACTAACATATACAGTTTCTTTGAGTTTAGCTACCGGTGCGAATGATTCTTCGAAGTTTTGACATCCATCTGATAGACAGTGATGTTCATGTGAGCCGCGAATGCCAGAAAAATCCGTACAGCTTCAAGTCTAGCTACCGGTGTGAATGATTCTTCGAAGTCAATCCCCTCCTCCTGTCAATAACCCTTAGCCACTAGACGCGACTTGTTTCAGATAACCGTACCCTCATCATCTAACTTGTTTTTCCAAATCCATTTGAGACCAATGACGTAGACCCCTGTTGGTATTTCAACCAATTCCTATACTTCTAAACGTTTAAATTAGTTTAGCTCTTCTTGCATGGATTCAATCCAGTTGTCATAAATCATTGCTTCTTTAATGTTTTAGGGTTCAGACTGACAAACGGTGAGTGCATAAATGCAGTGTTCTCCGTCAGTCTGAAGGCGTTGTCTAGTTACGACTGGTTGATTCGGGTTGCCAATAATATTAACAAGAGGATGGTATTCAGTCCATCGGTGTGTGGATGGTTGATGTTGGTATACATTGTGCAGATTTGGTGGATTCAGATGGCTAGTAAATGATTCAGCAACATCTGAGTTTGTAGTTTCAGTAGCGAAAGGGTTAAAGAATGTATTTCCATCATAATTCGCTGGTGCAGGTACATCTTGATTAAGAGGATCATCAGCTGGATCAGCGTCATTAGAAGCGGTTTGTTCGGCTGTTGTTGTAGATTCAATCGGAGGTGCGTCAGCAACAATTGTTATAGTTTCAGGTGTATCAGGGATTGGAATATTATCAGGTTGAGCAGCGGAAACATTTGATACATCTGGAGCACGTTGATAAAGATCTTCACTAAACAAAGGAGCAAACAACGTTTCCATTTGACGACGAGTGAGTTGAAACGATTGATCAGCTGATGATTGGGGGAAGTTGAGACGGTTATGTCCGGGTTCCAATCTGTTTTGCTTAGAAGCCATCTCTGTGAGCTCATCAAAATTAGCGTGAATGGTTTCCATAATTTCCTTTGTACGATGATTCCAGATTCGGTATCCCTTTGAGTTTTCACAGTGTCCAACGAAGACTCCAATGTCAGCTTTGCCCTTGAGCTTACCAAAGTCATCACGATCATTATTCGGGTAACAAAGAGCACCAAATACATGAAAGTGTTTGAGATTCGGTTTTCTGTTATGGATAAGCTCATAAGGTGTTTTGTTGTGGTGTTTGGTTATCATAGAACGGTTCTGAGTGTAGCATGCAGTTGACACGTCTTCTGCCCATAAGTAATCTGGAAGTTTTGCATTGATCAACATTGTTCTTGCAGCTTCCACTAACGTACGGTTTCGTCTTTCGACAACTTTATTTTGTTCTGGTGTCCGTGCAATTGATGTGTGATGCTCAATTCCCACTTTCTCATAGTAATCTCGAAGAGTTTGATTCACAAATTCAGTTCCTTTGTCTGTTCTGACTTGTCTAACTGTGTTCCAGAGCTGAACTTGAATTTTCATGAGAAAGGTGATGATCATATGTGGAGCTTGATCTTTACTTCGAAGAAAATAAACCCAATTCCATCTTGAGTAGTCATCAACAATTACTCGAATGTAGCGTTTGCCATTAATCGTTTGCACACGCATCGGGCCATACAAATCCATATGAAGAAGATGAAGGACATGCTGAGAGTTGTGGTCCTTCTTTGAAGGAAAGTGAGCACGAGTGTTTTTCCCTTGTTCACAGGCTGAGCATAAGTGATCTTTTGAATACCTAAACCGTGGAAGACCTTCAAATAGTTTGTGTCGTGCAAGATTGGTTATGGTTTGAAAGTTCAAATGTGAGAGTCTGCGGTGCCATAGCCATGATTTTGTAGACGTTGCCTCAGAAAGTAAACAGATGTGAGATGAAGCAATCATGTCTTGCATTGAGATTGTATAAAGGCTTGATGTGCGGTTTCCAGACATAAGATCGTTTCCTTGTAGATCACGGATGAAACAAGTTTTCTCCCTAAAAGCAACTTCCAAATCACCATCACAAAACTGACCGACTGAAAATAAATTGTGACTGATACCTTCCACATAATAAACCCTGCTAATTTCGATGTTCCCATTGATGTATTCTCCGTAGCCCATGATAGCTGCGAAGTGATCATTCCCAAACCTGACAGTGCCGATGAACTTTGAGACAAAGTTTGATAAAAGTTTGAGATTGCATGTCATGTGCCGGGAACATCCGCTATCAACAATCCAAAGGATGATCTGTATCACCTGCATTACACACAGACGACACAAATGGAATAGAAGTAGAGGTGGAACCTGAAGAGTTAGAGGGTTCCGTTACAGTTACATTTGAAACACACATATTTATGATTTTAGGAATCCATTTAAATCCTGGTGTATTTTGTAACCATCTCTGCCAACTCCAACTAATTTTTGCTTTGGTCTTAGTGAATGCACTAGGTGATATTCTCTTCCTAGGAGGTGAAGTGGGTTCTGTGGGTACATCAATGATATCTGCAGATACACTAGAAGGCGGTTTACCTAGCACAGACTTAGAAGCATTAGTGGGCCTAGAGGTAATTTGATTTTTATGTTTCCGCTTACGAGATAAGATAGATTTAGCAACACATTTATCATGACAACCAGAAAACATGCTTTTACGACAACCAATACAAGATGCTTCAAACAAAACATTCAAAGTACTTAAAGGTTCAACATTCGTTACATCACTTTGTCTATTACATTTGTCTAACGCAATGTATAAAGTAGGTGCAACATATGTTTTATTCAAAGTCCTAGTGTGTTCTTCTACTTCAGGGGTCTTTACTGATCTTCTCTTACGTTGCAACTTCCTATTCTTCCTATTTTTGCTCTTAAGCTGTGAAGTGCTAATGCTAGGATTAAAGGCAACTACTCCTGTAGAAGTGGAAGGAAGCACATTAGTATCTTGTGGTTCGTTATTAGGCGTCCTAGTGTCAATTTTAAACATTCCAGGTGCAAGGACATTTGTGTTACTAGACTTATCTTTCTTAATTTTCACCAACTCCTCTTTCAACTCTATGATAGTGTGTAACAAATCTTGGTTTTCAGAGTGAATGTTTCCATTAACGTTTAAGACCTCTTTAGTGTATGCAAGACGATTATCAAGATCTTGTGATGCTTTAGCACGAGTCTTTTTGAGCAAATCAAATATGACACCATATTCAGTTTTGACTTTGGCAATTTCTTTTTCAAATTTTGAAATTTGACATTTTAAAGACACGTTTTCCTCATCCAGTCATTCAAGTTTTGGTTCAAAAATTGGAGCACCCGACTGTTTGAGTTTGTTTTGCAAAGCAAGTTCTCGATCATTACAATCTTGTTGACACCATAGAAGACGACGTTTAACAATTGAAAATTCTTTTAACAAACGCTCGTTTTCAGCTTTCAAAGACTCGATTTGAGACACATTATCAACATTCTCAACATTATCAACAAAATCAACAGAATGAACAACAATATTATCAGATGCAGAAACAAAAGTATGATACAAAACAATAGATACGGTATCAGCACAGATAACATCTTCCAAGAGTCGATCGACATGGTTTCAAAAAGATTTGTTTTTCTGTTTAGTTTTCAAAGTCCATGCCTCGTTTGCATTGAAAATTGTTTTCAATTGCCCAATCTCTTTCTGAAGATCCCGTTCCCAACATTTTTCACACATACGAAGATTTCGAACATGGGGTAAAAGTTGTTTTTGGAAAATATCCCTTTGTTTTTGCGCATAAGGCGATTGAAAAGTTTCAAATTTTATTTCCGAATTACGTTCAATTTCTTGTTCCAAAAGATTAAGGTCAGACATAAATGTATCAAAATATTTAAGTAATTGACATCTTTCGGGAGATGGTGTGATTTTACTCAAGAAGGTAAAGGACCATTTATTTGTTCAACTTGTTGGACGGGAACAACATTAGAAGAGGACTCAGGAATTGGTGTGATAACCCATGGTGTATTTGTATTATCCTATTGTTTGACAAAAGACATTTTTGAATAATCAAATGGTTTGTTATATTCAACATTTTCCATTTTCAATCGACTCTCGTCATCTGCATCGAATTCCTCTTCACAATTATATTCAACAACACTCATAATGGAATTATCAATTCTATGTTCTGCACTGTACACTTGAGGATTTGGTTTGAATGCTCTATGTGAAAAACGTGGTTTGTAATCAACAAGAATTGGCCCATATCCTTCTGGATTTGGCTTAAAAGTAAACTTTTGAATTGTTGTGACCATGTTTATAAACAACATTTCGAAACTCTTTGATTTTGTTTTGTAAATTGACAATTTCATAAAGATACTGATCAATTCTCATCCTTGAATGTTTTTTGTACTCAGAAAACTATTTTTGACAAGTTAACAACTCAGACTTGGCTTTTTGAGTTTCCGAAGTAATAGCGTTAATTTGTTGTTGATGATTAAATTTTTGTTGTTCTATTTTAGAAAGCAATTCATTCTTGGATTCGACTAGATCACGTATCTGTATTTCCAAAGATTTTTCATTTTGGTATGATTTTGAAAAAGTTCAAAACAATATTCACTTTTCTCTTTTGTTTCAAAATTATTGAGTTGTAACTTATAACATTCATTATCCTTAGTTAACAGTGCAATCTTAGCATTGAGATTCTTATTAATCTCATTGCACTTCTCTAATTAAGATTGGGTGGTCTGAAATAAGGTCATGAGCCCGAGATCTGGATTAGAAAAAGGCTCATTTTGTTCAACTTAAGTTTCCACATAATCATTATTTAGATCCTCAAATATAATCACGGAGTCAACATGATTATCAATGATAACCAATAGGTCATCTTGATCGTCAAATATAACTACGGGATCCATTTGATTATCTTCGTGATGAGATGTAGAAGTCTCATGTTGAACACTCTGTGCCTCGTCGGATGCAGATGTAGGCGGAGATATCAGATCATGTATAAGACATATGTTAGGATCCAGTACCTGAGACAAGCCATCAGTGTCATACACTGGGCCTGTGCCACTCATATGGAGCTCTTGCATATTGGCCATCAACATAACAGCTGCGTTAGCTTGCAAGTCCTCCATGACATCATCAGATTCTGCATTAGCCATGAAGCTCTATTCTTTGTTGGTAAGTGTTCCACCAGCTTCATGCTTGAGAGCCAAGAGTAAAGCCTCCTTGTGATAAGCGCTACCTCTTGTTCTCAGCTTTGGGCAAGCATTAGCCAGATGACCCCTTCTCATTGCAGTTGTAGCATCGAAGACCATTAATCCCAGTCTGAACATTTCCCTGATCAACCATTTGAACCCATTGTTGTGGAGCACCCATGTTATTCCTTCCAACATCATTAAATCCTTGACCACTACCCATCTGACGACCATTTCCACGGTTCTGAACCTCAACCCTTCCATTGTGAACAACAACTTGATTTCTTGTGTTTGATGAGGTACGAATACGGTTGTTGGATTTGTTAGCAAATCTCCCGAAAGCTCGAGCAATTAACGAAAATCCTTTATTCAATGAATCGAACGCTGCTGCATCCTCATCTGATGTCTGACTGTAAAGTGTTGAATCAGTGTTGTTGTTGTAAGGAACCGGTTGAGTTTCTTGTGATTGCTGTAAAGGATCATATGGTGTAATCTGAGCAGATTGTTGTGGTGGATTTGTGAAAATAGTTGGTAGATTTGGAAATTGAGGATAACAAGCTTGAGTGTACAAAGCAAGAGTTTGATTATTCGGTAGAGTTGGAGATGCAGGGACTCCACGGAGAATTCTGTCTTTGTCTACTTCCTTTTGATGGTGCTTCAAATAATCATACAACAATCCGTACGTTGCTTGATGAAGATTCTTAGCTTGACGGATGAATGTAACATAATTTTCCCAATCAAGACCAAGACAGCTGAGGAACTTTGTATTGATTGCAATTCTTGGCATAATGATGCCGGGTTTGTCCAAGTCATTGATGATATCTGAGAACCAATGATAGTATGACTCTAATGATTCCCCTGGTTCAATCATGAAATTCTCATAGGATAAGTAAAGTTTTGATTCCATGTCTTCTTGATTGAGTTATGTGCCTCCCATTAGAAGATGAGTTTGTTCCCACATAGCTTTGGCAGTTTTCTGAGCATCAACACTGCGTTGAATTGAATTAGGTAAACCCAAAAGGATATATTGCATTGCAAGTTCATCTGCTTCCAAGTGAAGTAGTTGTTCAGTAGTGAGTTGATCTAATATGAGAGTGGTGGTAACATCATCTCTTGGTGGATCAGCAGTTGGATCTCCGAGGACTGTTGTAGTAGGCATTTGAAAAGGACCTTCAAGAATGACCTTCTTCAAAAACTTACCATGTGGTTTCTTGAGATCACAAAACCTAAAAAAACCTTATCACCCATTGATCATAGTTTCCGGGAGTGAGCATTGGAGGTGTATCAAGGGATCCAGCTTCATGAATGGATTGTTAGCTGCTTAAAGCTTCACACATCTTTGCAAACCAAGAAGGTTCCTTTTGCGTTGTGACATTCATAGCATACTTAGCTGGAAACTGATATTGAAAGTAGTTAGCATGTTGATATTGTTGACGAGGGTTTGGTTGAGGGATTTGTGGTGGAAGAGGTTGTGCTCCTTGAGGAAATTAAATTGATGATGGTTGTTGAGGATATTGTTGTATTTGTTGTTGTTGTGAGGATACTCATGAGGAAAGTAGTTGGAGTATGGTGGTTGAGACATCTTGAAACTTGTGTTGATGATGGATCTTTGTAGTCGAATGAAACTTGATGTTGTTGATGAATTACACTTAGGCGTAAACAAAGGTTAGGCGTAAAACTGATGACCTTACGCGTAACTTCCACTTACGTGTAAACAAGAGAGCTTAGGCGTGAATACTTCTTACATGTAAGCTTTAGGTTAAACGTAATCTTATGGGTAAACTAAATGCTTAGAAGTAAGAACCTTAGGCAAAAGCAAGCTTAGGCGTAAAGTATTTACTCGTAAGAGTTTAAGCTTATGCGTAAACTTAGGGTTTTAACCAAAAATCCTTTACACTTATCCAAGTGTAAAAGATATCCACAAGTCGAAGTGTTTTTAGGCTTATCCAAGCAAGAAAACACTAAGTTAACCAACAGCTTTGAAGATCGTTGAAGAAATTCCTTACGCGTAAAAGCTTAGGCGTAACTTCCTGACTTAGGCGTAGAAGCTTAAGCGTAACTTTAGGGGTTTGTTATGCGTAAAAACTAACAGAATTTACCAAGCTTGATTTTGATGCACTAAAAATTTTGGAAACTTGATTTTAAGGATAAAACATCTTCAAAATCACCAAAATAACAATAAAGTTTGAAACTTGATGATACAAAGTGACTGATAACATCAAATAGTCCTGAATATTAAGTGTCAATTTCCCCCGATAATGCTCGTTATTTATACCATTTATATGGATTTACGCTTGTTTTCCATTGTTTTCCACTTTCAGGTAAATTACGAGCATTGGAGCTAAAGAGATGCGGAACTGGAGACATATCTAAATATTTATCACAGTATGCTGTTTTGAAGAAGTTACGGCGTAACTCTTCTCTCACATTACGCCGTAACTATTGGGTGACTCAGAATGCCAACTTATCAGAAGGTTACGACGTAACTCCTCCCAAAGGTTACGACGTAACTACATTAGGTCAAAAGAGGTTCCACGCCACTGATACTTACGCCGTAACTACTGAATCTCTTATGACGTAACCGAGTTTATTGAAGACTACGGCGTAACCACTCATTAGGTTACACCGTAACCAGCAGATCTAGTGCATTTTACGAAGAAATAGAAGGTTACGGCGTAACTCCTATATTGGTTACGCCGTAACCCAGATCTGGCCTATAAATACCCCACGAATTCCAACATTTCTAAGCATCCCATTCCACACACAACACTCTGAGAACGTGGGAAAAAGCTCAAGGCAGGTCTAAGGGAGCATACGGAGCTATTTCCAAGGGAGAAGTCACTCCATTACGATAAGCATTAGCGTTTTATATTTATTTTACTTTCAATTCATGTATTTCGTACCTTTGAATATTGAATTGATTTGCATGATTAATATGAGCGGCTAAGCACCTTTTGGTGCTAGCCTAGTTATGATTCCTTAATTGTTTTGTTTGCGTTTACTTTTACTTTCGTATAATTATTTCTAAGTGTATGCATGCATAGTTCATTGGTAGCCACCCTTGGTTCGGTAGTTTTGAATGGCGGTAGAGGCCAATTGCCTAGGAGATATGACCAACTGACCCTAGGTGAGCGGACTGAGACGGGAAGGGTTAGATATGGCCAACTGACGACCCTTTCTACTTGTGCGATTTGACCAACTGATCACCCATCGTTTGGATGAACTTAAGAATTGGGGGGTGTAGTGTCTAAGTTCCGAACGGCCGGACACTCACTATTATGAATCTAGAATTTAGCAGTACTTAATGACTTGGCTTAGGGGACCAGGAAAAACAAGACTTATGACGGTGCGCCTGATTTCTCCTGTGGTGGCATCTTTGCTGATAGGTTAGGGCGAATTGACCAAATGTTTTCCTCTCGAATTTGACCCCACCTGAAGTAATTGGAAGTAAGTAGAAGTAGACATAACTAGCTAGGAGGATTAACTAGGTTAGCACCACTCTCCTCTATTGATTTCCCTTTACCATTTATCTGCTTTTATTTACTTTATTCTGCATTAGTAGTTTAATTAATTAAATCCCTATCGAAACTATTATTTTGTGACAATTAGACTTAGTAATAATCCCACACACATAGCTCTTGGGAAGACCTCGGCTTTACCGTTTACTACACTACACACGACTGGGTACACTGCCCGTTAGTGCACTAGGGTAGACCATAGGTATAGCGAGACACTATAAATATTAAGACCGGGTCAGTAAAACCTGCATCAAGTTTTTGGCGCCGCTGCCGGGGAGTTATATTAGGATTGATATTAAGTCTTTCATTTCATTTTAAACTTTTCTCACGATCATAATTCAAGTTTTCAGGTACCATGGAAGTTGTTAACATCGATGACCTCACTCTTGAGGAATACTTGGCATTGACAAGAGCGGAACAAGGGCCGGGTCTCGTAAGACCGGCAGTTGGAGAGGATGTCCGTTTTGAAATCAAAGACCAATTTATGAGGGAGCTTCGCGCTAACCCTTTTTCAAGAAACAGGGACGAAGATGCATATGATCACGTTGAAAATCTCCTATACATTGCAAGCCTTTTCAACATTCTGGGCGTGTCTCATGATGCTGTTATGCTAAGGGTATTCCCAATGACTCTTACTGGAGCCGCCAGAAGATGGATCGAAAGATTGCTCGCGGGGGCAATTAATACTTGGGCGCTACTAAAGAAACACTTTATTCAAAGATATTGCCCGCCGTCGAAGATTTCTAACCAGCTTTTGGAGATCCATAATTTCAAACAAGAAGAAGACAAAACGCTGTATCAAGCTTGGGACAGATACAACGATCTTCTTTTCAAGTGTCCTACTAATGATCTGAACAACCAGCAAAAGATCAAAATCTTCTACAAAGGAATTAACGTAACTACAAGGCAGATGTTGGACTATCAAGGACCTATCCCGAACATGACTCCTACTCTTGCAATTGAAGCCATTCAAAAAATGGCGGATCACTCTAAAAAATGGCACGACGGAGGAAGTAAAAGAAACCAAGGCGAAAGTCTTGACGGAATTGCAGCAATCGCTAGTAAAATTGAAAATCTCAGTCGAGATATGCTGAAGGTCATAGAAACCGTTCATGCCATCCAAGTAGGTTGTGAAAGCTGTGGAGGAGGACATCTTACGAAGAATTTTCCTCATGGGGACGAAGAGAATATTGAAGAAGCTAAGTATGGAGAAAATCGACCATTTTACGGAGATAATCAAAATAGTAATGGTTATCGTGGAAATTACAACCGTGGGCCTTATGGAGAAAGAAAGCCCAGTCTTGAAGAAACAATTAATAAGTTCCTGGAAAGTTCAGCCCAAAGACAAAAGGAGCAACATGAGTGGTTGAAAGAATTCCAGGAAAATACTAACAGGAACCTTTCCAAGCATGACACAACTCTGAAAAACCTAGAATCCATGGTGGAGAAGCTCAGTGAAAAATTAAGGAGGAATAACGATAAACCTGAAGGATCTAAACCAGCTATGGAATGTAAAGTGATTTTTGCTGATGATAACTCGAAGGTTCAGGCCATTGAAACGGATTCAAGGGATGATTTCGTCGACAGATCTGAGTTACGCCGTAACCTGCCTAATGAGTTACGACGTAACTATGTCTTTGACAGCGATAACGGGGTTATGAAGAACACTGCGGATAACGACTCTAACGAATTACGCCGTAACCAAGAAACTCAGTTACGGCGTAACTGGGATACGTGGGCAGAAAAATTCCTTGAAGTTAAGAATCAGGAAATGACTGGTCCCATGACATCAACTTGTGCCCTTGTTAGGAATTAGAAAATTCTATGTTAAAGTGTCGGTCACCCCAATTATAAGTCTAGCATATGTTAGCTCGTAGACGTGTCGTTTGTTACGTTATTAAGTAGTTTATTTGTTAGTTTGTAGCGTAGTTTAGTTTAGAGCAACACCATGGAGGAAGGACGGGTCTTTACCCACTGTATGCCTGATCCACAGGCCGATAGGAGGTCGTGTATTGTGTAACTATAAATACCCCTTCCATCCATGGAAGGGGTGGTGCTTCTCATTTTAATCTAACCTTTCCTTTGTGTAAACCTCTAGCAAGAACACCCTCTCTATCTACTTTCTCTCTCTAAAATGGTAAACATGTATTTTGATCATCCAAGACCACCCGAATCATCAAACACAATAATATTTGGATCCTAACAATTGGTATCAAGAGCCAAGGTTTTTGTGTTTTGATGATTTATATGGTTGTTTCATGGTTCGGTTTATGAGGCTTGTCTGGTTTGTTGTTGATACATGTTTTATAACTGTTTTTGTTTACTGTTTTAATGGTCGGAATTGTTGTTTTTTGGTAAACAATGTTACATGCCCTTTGGTCATACAGTCACGATTAATATCAGTTTCTGTGACAATGTTTTGTACCAAAAGAAAAGTCATTGGGTCATGTGGTCACTTTTCTGGGTCAAAACTGCTGCTTTTACAATGAATAATGAATATAGTAAAAAAAACATATATGTCCGAAAACTGCTTTTACAACAACAGTCATACAATGAATCTTATATGCATTTTTTCTGGGTCAAAACTGCTTTTCTGGGTCTGCTATGAATTTAGTCGGAAAACTCGCCGGAAAAACTCAAAAATCTATCTAGCGATTTGTTTACAGAAAAGGATATAGCGACTTGTTCTTTAACATGTTAGCGACTTGTTAAGTGAAAATTGGTAGCGACTTGTGCATATTGTGGCGACTTGTTATTTAACAAGTGGCGATTTGTGATGAAAAATGCAAACTAGCGACTTGTATGTTTTGAAAATGGTAGCGACTTGGAAAAACATTTGACCTAGCGACTTGTTTTTTAACAAGTCGTAGCGACTTGCTCTGTAAAAAGATGCTAGCGACTTATTGTCAAAAATACTAGCGACTGTGTCTAAATACTAGCAACTTGATCAAAGGACATTTTTGTGATGAAGAAAGAATGACAAAGACCACAACAACTACAAATTCCAAAATAACATCAATGACCTCAGTAATGAACATCATTGGTCCATAAAGAACGTGACTCTATACAAACAGATTCAAATCATTCTCAACAGCCAAATCCAACTCCAATCCCAAACTACCCTAACTCATACACCATCTCATCAATCTAATCGAAATAAACTGAAAAGATAAAATAAAAAGTAAATATTCGATCTCAGTTTTTTTCATCCTTTTCGTGTGGTACTACAATAGTCCAAAAAAATATATTTCATCACACACACGAAGGAGATAACCATCATCAATCTCAGTTGTGAAACTATGTTTCAATTACTTTCCGAATCTCATTAAGATAAAGAATAGTAACAATAATGTTACCCCCTTTTTTCTTTGATTCATTCACATACAACACAAATAACGATTCTAAAACCTACCCGGGACCATTTTATAATGATCTTGAAGTTGTTTCCCTTGAAGCTACACCGTGTAAGATCGTGCTAAAAGGACATCCGTGGGTTTGAGTGCTATTTAAGAGGTGTGATTGATGATGAGATTGAGATGAGATGATAATTTCTGGTATGGATTTAGATGAGTTTGATGTGATATTTTGTTATAGCAGATGCGAATTTTTTCAGATCAGTTTGGTGATAGGATAAGTGAGATGGGGGCGTTATTTGTTTTGAGAGTGATATTTAGGGTAAGTTTAGGGTAAGAATGAGTCATGGTGCGTTCTTATATCCCCTAAAATTAGGGTAACCGGTAAACTAAGTTGTGAAGGAATTGATTGTTTTCTAACCGGGCCTCTAAATGAATTCCATACGGGCCTCTAATTGTACTGGATTGAGTAATTCCTTTGACGTTGGGCTTCTCAGTAGCAAACGTGCACTACTATATTTGAAATGGATTGAGATGGATTTGCACATGCGGTTGACGTGATACATTCATTTTTGACTATAATGAATATAAAAATGTTGTTATCCAAATTTTTGTGTTAAAAATCTTGGATACATTGTTTTATATATTGGAAAATAAGCAGAATTTTGGTCGGTTATAATATTCACGAATGATACTGCATATTCACGTCTTGTGCTTAAATTTGAGAAAATGATGGGCTTCTCAAGATTTGGAATTAATGAGATTTGATTTGGTGTGATGATGAGAGTGTTGTGGTATGCGACTTGATACTTTGGATTATGCATTTTTCACGAACGGTATTTTGTCTCGACTTGAAGTGTTTATTGGAAAATGTTGACTACAGAGTTGTTTGAACGGTATTTCTTATTTGAATTTGAAGTGAGGTTTTTCCGGGCGCGTTTACTTATTTCGTCTTCTTTCTTTCTACCCTTTCGTGAAGATGACTTGTTTGGACTGTTATAGTGTGTGATAAATACTTGGCTATTTAGTTACGGTTGTGATTCTTTCTCGATTAACCACAACGTAGCTATCACTTCGGTGTCTAGCGTAGTTGAGGATATGTCAAGAGGTTTTTGTACATTGGGTACACCGTTTCTTCTTCACAAGGATTAGTACAAGTTTAAGTAATAAATCTGGGGAATTTCACTTCATGATCAAGTTTGGTATATCGGATTTACTTCACCAAGTAGTTACTGCAATAGCCGTCAGAATATGTGGAAGATGTGTTTACCAAAGTGATTATTGATTGGTTGATGATGTTGGATAACGAACCGTTGATGAACCGCTGCATGTTCCCCTAAAACAGACATTCACCGAAACCAAAGTTGTCATAACGCATTCAAGCTGACACTGTTTACGGTTTTGTCTTGATTTTGTAAAATCCCGCGAAAGAACCTATTTCTCGGTTTAAATCATAGACTTGTAAAATCCCGTGACAATGGAAACATCCTGGCATTAGTGAAGTGCATTTCCGGATCTATCCTACGGTTTATTCTTGGTTTTGTAAAATCCCGTGAAAGAAACTATTTTTCGGTTTAAACCATAGAGTTGTAAAATCCCGCATTGATGGAACCATTCTGGAGAAAGGAAAGCGTATTTCAGGATAATGCTGGTGCTACGATTTCTACTTCGAAGAAGGGATAAAAGGGTGTACCTCATGAATTGGATGTGTGTTTGGATATTTGTCATGGCAGTTTGGTTATTACATGGTTTTACGGGGTGATGTACTTTTAACCATGGTCGGGATGAAACCATTATCAAAGTTCGTTTTAAATGTCAAAGAAGACTAGATTTGAGCTTTTAACAAGAAGATGTGACAACGGCGTTAATTCAATATTATTTATTTGAGGTTGAAGTGAAATATCATGGGCAAGTGTACTTAGTATCTGAAGATATCGGGGATGGTTGGATGAAGATTCTTCAAGATCCTTGTTCGAGCTTATTATTAAAAATGAAGACTTGGAAATCTAGTTATTGTTGGGTGACTTTTACCTTTTCTTTTACCACTTGGGGGAATTGGGCTCTTATCACCACAAAATAACTATCACTTAAAGGAGTTACGTTGTAGTGCTCAGTGTCACATTCAATTGTGGATTTTCAAGAGGTGATATACGTCTAATACTCGATGGTTGGTTGGTTGAAGAGTATAGAGTACTTAGAGATTCAAATGGGAATGAATTCTCGGCACCGCTCTTTGTTACATTTGTGCAAGTATAAGTCACGAGTTCGGGTTAGTTTACTTCAGGGTCAAATTCATCATATTGGGTTATCTCCATCAGCTGTTACTACAAAGAGCCTACTGAATGATAATGGCGACATTTACATGTTTTGCCAAGAGATGATGAAATGAGAGAGATTATGACGTCTGTTCACATCAGTTCAGGCCTCGTACTTCAACATTATGACGTATGAACACAACAGTTCATGCCTCGTTATCAAAGAAAAGAAATGTGTACGCTTCAGTGCGCATTATCTTCGGAAGAAGAGAAATCTTCTTATTATGACCATTCTCATCAACATGCTTCATGCTTTTTCCATGCGCTTCAGTCATAAAGTGAACCGGGCTACCACTGATTGTTTTCTCATTCCACGTGCTCGATTATAATGAAGATGGCGACATCATGTGCTTATTTTGCGGGAGAGAAGTGTGAATAGAATATTCGGATGATTTTCACTTATTTAGTCAAGAATGGCATCTCCGTATGCAATTCTTGAGGGGGAGAAGAAGTGTGAATTTTTTGCATTGTTGATTGATATTTGAGAATATAAATGGTCATACGGCTCTAAACTCATGTAAGAACCGAGCTTCTTCTTATCGGGTCATCTTCACATGGAGTTTTTCTTTTCTAAGAGCCGTTGGTTGACATCTTCACTCGGATTGATGAGTTTATCAACAAAGTGCTTCCGGTTAATGCTTCACGTATACATCAACATGATGATTCCGAACAATCTCTCTGTTCTTGTTTGATGTGATTGGTAGTTTGGTGTTACCATATTGTGTGTTCGTTGCGGCCTGATTGCTGATTTCCTTGATGAACATCTTTCTGTTCTTGTTTGATTGGGAGGGATTTTAGTTAAGGGGATTTGCAAGATGTAAGTTAATTGGGATGCTTTTTGGTGGGATGCTTTTTGGTGTGAGTTGAAGATGTTAACACTGTATTCCCCATTCGGACAATCTTGAAGAAGGTCGAGTCTACAGTCAGCTTCTCGCATTTTTTGCTACATGTTAGAAGACTAAAGACGAGTTGCATTTGATTATTTAAAGACTTCTTCTCAATTCAAGCATTCATTATAAAGATTGTCGGTTTAGGGGAGAGCACTAATTAGGGAAGAGTGTAAAGCCTAATTTAATCCCTAATTAGACTTGCTCACTTTATTCTTCAGCAAGTTGATTCTCACAGATACATCTGAGCTAATGATGTTCTTCTCAAAAATATTTCTAGTATACGGACTTACAAAGAGTTGCTGAGTCTGAAGTGTCAAAAACCAGCAAGTGGTAAGGAGACGAGCATCTAAACGCAAGTAAACTTGATGAACTTAATACTTCTAAGTAATTGAAGATATCCCGGGAAGACAAATGTTGTTACCGCAGAGAAACTCAAGATTTGACTCATGGCGAGTAAACTTGATGAACTTAATTCTTCTAAGTAATTGAAGATATCCCGGAAAAACAAATGTCATGACCGCAGAGAAACTCAAGGTTTTACTCATCAAGGCGTTTAGTATTCTTATTCCAACTATGTGGGGGAAGCGATGAAAGTGTTAGTTTCTGAAGATAAAAGAGGTACACAAGTGCGTGATGATCTCGTTGTTATCACAATCATCAGAGGAGAGAGAGTGTGTACATTGGGGGCGCTCAGCTGTTTCACTTGAGGGCTTAATCAATGATTCAGAGATATAATCACTTATTCCGGAGTTGACATCCGCAGAGATTGTCATCCGCAGAGATAATCAGTGACTTGGCCTGCCTCTTCAATGTTATCAGTTATTCCTTCCTTGGGTATTGGTATACTTCGGATACTTTAGCTTCATACACGATCATCAGGGAAGAAAAATATGAACATGGGGAGGTGTTTTCATTCCCCTCATGATGTGTATTCGGGAGAGCTCTTGGGTATTGGTGTACTTCAGGTTCTTGAGCTTCATACACGATCATCCGGGAAGAAAAATGTGAACATGGGGAGGTGTTTTCATTCCCTCATGATGTGTATTCGGGAGAGTTCTTGAGCATTATACAAAGAAGCTGACTACATCAATTCAACTACTTGGGGAATTATTCTCTTGACACCTTTTGGAATGGATCGCCGGACGTCAGAGAAAAGAAATTTGAGAAGATTGTTTTATGAGTGGGATGATACGTTGCCGTTGTTCTATTGGATGATATAACCTCGAACGAAGAATCACGGTGATTATTCTTAAAGAGAGCAGCAAGATCGATGATAATGGTGTGCGTCTTTGTGCACCTGGCTAATGAAAGCTTGAAAGAAAGCTTTGAATCTGCTCTGCTATAGGATTTTCGGTTTGGGGGAAGCTGCCAAAGTCTCACTTTCAGATGGTTCAATTTCTTTCTTCGATTCAAGAGCCCTAGAAGCTTTGGTGGTGAATGTTTAAGAGTTGATGACTTCTATCTTCAACGACGTGCTGCTCGATATCCTTATCTCGGTACTCGTATCATTATCTTATTTAACTATATCATCTTCTCTATCTTTGTAAATATTTATCAAAAACAAAATACAAAAATATAAACCAACAAAAACAAAATAGAAAAATATAAATTCAACAAAAACCCATAAAAATCAAAAAAAAATTGAAAAATACCAAAAATATTGTTTTCTCAAGACATGTCTTCTGGTATCGATAACATCTACGGTCTTAGAAATGTCATTCAATAATGGCACGGGACTTTAGATGAAGTTCGAGCAGGAGGTGTAAATATTTCTTTCTAAACATGTCTAAAATATATATATATATATATATATATATATATATATATATATATATATTTATATATATATATATGGCTTACAGCTATTTCTCGATGTAACCCGGGCTCAAATGATGGCTTACGCTATTTCAGATGTAACTGCTTCAAAAATGGCTTGCAGTTACTTCAGATGAACCGGCTTAAAACTATGGCTTGCTATTATTTCTGATAGCAACCCGCTCTTAAAGAAAGGAAAGTGTTGCGCTAAACAAATTTTTAAAATATTTCGTGCACTTTTCCTAAAATCTAAATGAGGAAAGTATGTCGAAGGACTGCTGTTCCTACACAAATGTTTTTCCGTCTAAAATTCTTCAGAAAAATATTTGTTGTTTTAACAAAAAGGTGGTAAATGAGTTGCTTTAAAAACAATCAGCTTCAGAGTTCTATTAAATTTGAAAACTCAATCAATGACTTCAGCGCTTTTAATCTTTTCAGAAAATGAGCCATTGATTGAGGGGGAGAATGTTTTCAAATCTATATCATCTAACGGGCTTTCTTAATTATCCTCGTGCTTAATTAAAAATGATGTTAACCTATGTTGAAGGACTAGGTTTCTAGGATATGATTGTTAGGTTTAGATGATTAGAGTTTGATGAACACATAATTCCCATACCTTATATGAACTGATTGATATGTTGAATTGACTTTTATTAGTCGATTACTGTTTGGGTGTTGTCGACCACCATATATCTGTATGTGTGTTCACTAACGTATGCAGGTATATTGGTTATAAGAATGTTCCCGATCCGAATCCCACAATTGAAGATGTTTGGATGCAGAAAGGAAAGGGTAACTAGATCTTGAGTTGACAAATGAAGAAACGGAGCTTAATTGGACTTCTATGGAGAGTTGGCATAAATGCAACGTAAGAGGTCTCACTGCATCAGCAGATGGTTTTCTTCTAATTGATTGAAGAAACGGAGCTTAATTTGACCTCAGTTGGCATTCAAAATGCAACGTAAGAAGTCTCACTGCATCAGATACGGTTTTTTCTTCCAAGACCTACAAACAACAACATAAGTTTCTCAACCACCTAACATATCTTTGTGCAGGATAATCTTGACGATACCATTTTTCTAAAACTTTGAAAAATATTGTTTTTGAAAATGGAAAAATATTGTTTTGAAAATATATTGGACTAAATTTTGAAAATCACCGGACTTCATTTTATCAAAATTTAAGTCACTCAATTATCGACTTCGGTCATCGATTGAGGGGGAGAGTGATTTAATTTAAAATATTTTCAAACAATATATATTCAAAAGAGTCCGTTTGTACGAAAAAATGTGGTGATCTAAAGATTTAATGTTATGTTATGGTATGATTTTCTTTAAAACTCAAAGATCTGTCAAAATGAAATTTTTTCTGTTCTTGTTTGATTGTGAAATTGTTTTATTTTACTTAAAGGTCTTTTAAAACAATCATACCTGACACTAACAATCTTTAATGTCTTAAAATGGTCCTTATCTGTCATTTTTCAAAGTTAAATCAAGCCACGTCTTTCCCCAAAAATCTTTTAAATGATTTAAATCAATTGGGATCACAAATCTCAAAAGGTTTGAAATTTTGATCGGGGTAGAGATAGTAAGTTAAATCTCTTATCTGTTTAAATGGAATTGGTTTTAGTCCTTTAAGGCACTCCTGCCTCCATGTGCCAAACGATTTCATACACAATGCACATGTTGAGCAGGAGGATTTATCCAAAAACATGATGAGTATTTAAACCAGGCCACATATTCTCCCATGTTTTCTAAACCGTATTAAATCACTTGGGATCCAAAATCTCAAAGGGTTTGATATTTTTGATCGGGGGAGAATTTGTGATTTAATAATGAAATTTGATAAAAGGTGATCAGTTTGATTTAATCGTGCAGGTTGCTCTCTCATATGTGCTAAACGCTTTCGAATCTCGAAGCACATATTGAGGGGGAGCATAACTATCGAGGTACAAAAGTTTTTTTTAAAAGAGACTTATAAAAAATACCTTGATTGTGTTTTAAAATGGTTTCTTAATGGCTTGTGTGTTCGTGGATGTGCTTCAAAAGAACTCTTTCCTCTATGTGTTAAAATGATTTCTCTTATCCTATGCACATATTGAGGGGGAGAATTTTACCAAGAAAATCAAATGGCTTTTTCGTATGAAAATTGTGATCAAAGAAAATATTTCAAAGTCCTCTTGCCTCCATGTGTTAAACAATTGCTAAATCATATGCACATGTTGAGGGGGAGGTTTTCTAAATGATCAAAACTTTTAAGGTACAAAATGCTTTGATCTTGTATCACAAGTACCTTGATTGTTTTTTCCAAATGATTTTTCAATTGGTTTCGAGAAGGAATGAACTGTACCAAAAGACCGACCATTTTACTTTATGTATGGAGTTATAAGGATGGTGAGGTTAGGTATTCGTTCCCACGATCCGCCAGAACCGGAGGGATCTACCCAGGGACAATCCACTAGATAGTGTAGAAGTCCTTAGGTATGATGAAAAAAGGAGAAAAATGAGAATATGGGAAGAGTGCGGACTGAGACAGAGCTAGTACTGGAATAAACCCAACAAGTTTCTAGTAATGAAGTCTCGGTAAGCACTGAAGGGGTTGAAGAATGAAAAAGAATTGAATGTGAAAAGGGTGAAAAGAAATAGCCCTCCAATAATTCAACCTTAGGGCATAAACCGGGTTCAATACATATGCTACTGGTGTTTACTAAGGTAACACTGGTATTGAAGACAAGACATCATGGACCCAGTGATGCACTGCACTACAACTTCCCAAACTACTCAAGTTCCTCTTAAAAGGACTTGTTTCATTCTCACAGGGAACCTACATAATCTATCGACTTTCTCTTAGAGATTGTTGATATTGAAGAAGGAGACCCTCTCCCTAGTCTCCGGCATAGGAACCAAATGTGCACTATTGAGTCTAGAGCCAAGAGATCATCCACAATATCTCATTAGGACACAAAGTTAATGAAGACTTGCTGTTTCACACAATGTGGAAAGTAAGTATATATTAAGAGTCCTACGCATTATCCTTGTGGTATTGCCAGAACATCTGAGTGATATGCATACATATTCACAATGAAGATGGAAAGCCTTCTGGAGCCAACATCAAACAAGCTCCTGGTAGGTGGCATGTGAGATCTATTCTATAGATCAACCATGTGACAAATGGATAGAAACGATGGGGCTTTCACTCGTGAATCAACCTTGGTCCAAGAAATGGATTGACGAATGCTTTTGGAAAACCCGTTCGATGTGCAAATCTTTTCTTTTCTCTAGCACATCCAATGTGTATTCATTTTCAAACTCAAAAGTATCTATCTCTGATTGAAAAATGCTTTTGGAAAACCGCTCGATGTGCAAACCTTCTTTTCTCTAGCACGTCGAATGTGTACTCATTCTCTAATACAAAAAGTATTTTTGATTGAAAATTGATCTTTCTCATAAAACCTTCGTCGTATTGCAAAACTCTTTCTTCTAAGCAATACGCGATTGTTTTTAAATCATTTTTCATCAATCAGTGAATCTCAATTCGCTGGTTCACTCACTCCGTGTTGTCTTCTTTGAGACGCTCCGGTTTGAGAACGGCTAGAACAGCTGCGAAACCCTGTCAAAGAGATTCTTCGGAATTATACCTGATCACAGGCAGTACTTGTACCGATCAACGGGGAACCGTGGGCCGTGTACTCAATTCAACGAAAGTGATCAAAGACACTTTCGTGTGTTTTATTGCTAACTGTTTGCAGGTACATTTGGACGGTTGAAGCTGATCGTAATTGAGGAGTCAATCCAAAGCCGCATGCTCACAAAGATCCACACTTAATTTGAAGAAATCATGACTGGTGCATATCTACATAACCTGGCTCTGGTATATCATACTATGCTTCTCTTCGCGCTTGCAAATATCATGAACCAGAAGGCTTAAGTCCGCTACTCTGATGGAAAGATGTCATGATTCAAAAGTGTGAGCATGTCGGTCCAAAAGTCACAACTTCACATGATGGCAACACAATAAAGGGTGATCCAGAGATTTACTGTGACTGATGATCTCAATGAAAGCTCAAGATCATCAAAGATGTGGATCAGTTCAAAGGCCTCCACTTAAAGTACAATTCAATGCGGACTTTAAAGAATCGCTACAAAAGCACAAAGATGCAGATGTTGAAGAATTCAAGTCTACGAGCTCAAGAACTAAAGACAAAGATAGAATGCTAGGATGCAAAATGTATTTCATGGGGTGACCTCCCTTAGGGGGAGATTGTTAGGAATTAGAAAATTCTATGTTAAAGTGTCGGTCACCCCAATTATAAGTATAGCATATGTTAGCTCAGACGGTCGTTTGTTACGTTATTAAGTAGTTTATTTGTTAGTTTGTAGCGTAGTTTAGTTTAGAGCAACACCATGGAGGAAGGACGGGTCTTTACCCACCGTATGCCTGATCCACAAATGATAGGAGGTCGTGTATTGTGTAACTATAAATACCCCTTCCATCCATGGAAGGGGTGGTGCTTCTCATTTTAATCTAACCTTTCCTTTGTGTAAACCTCTAGCAAGAACACCCTCTCTATCTACTTTCTCTCTCTAAAATGGTAAACATGTATTTTGATCATCCAAGACCACCTGAATCATCAAACACAATAATATTTGGATCCTAACAGCCCTCTACCCAAATCTAAGAAGAAATATCACTGGTGCAAAATGATACCAGTTGCTAAGGGAGATTGGTACGATC
>OU343224.1:255458683-255523213 GCA_910596185.1 Chrysanthemum makinoi | reverse complement strand
CCATATCTTTAATAGGATTGGTTTTTACCATCGCTAGAAAGTGCTGGGGCTCGCTGGTTTCGCCCCCACTAATCTTTTGTAATCCTATGAGTTTTTAATAAAAGTGTGATTTATAAAAAAAAAAAAAAAATAATAATAATAATAATAATAATAATAATAATAATAATAATAATAATAATAATAATAATAATAATAATAATAATAAGGTTGAGCACCCATTTATTTTGCTATAGCTAGAGGAGTGGGGCCCAAATCGTATCTCGGCTTCCCATTAATTTCTTGTAAATCCTATTAATTTCTAATGAAGTGATGTTGATAAAAAAAATCAAAATAATAATAATAATAATAATAATAATAATAATAATAATAATTTAAAATTTAAGATTAATGACCCTTAGTGTGAGTTGTTTCTCCTTCGTGCTTGTGTCGGTATTTCCAGATTATATTTTGTTATGCTTACGTTTCCAGTGGACTTTGAGCGAGCTCAGAGTTCATTTGATGCGACACTTTGTTCTGCTCTGGAACGTATTGTCACTGCTTCTGGACCTGGCTTTGGTGATTGGCAATGGAGGCTTGCCACCTTACCCTTTGCGTTTAGGGGGCTTGGTGTTTACTCTGCAGGCGATGTCTTGAACTATGCATTTCTTGCGTCTAGACTCCAGTCTGCTAGCTTGCAGAGTAAGTTGCTCTGACATTGTGGTATTGTAACTTGTGGGCCTTCTTATGATGACGCATTGTGTGATTTTAATGAGAAAATGGATATTGATCTTTCGAGTAATCCAAGTGAGATCGCTGCCCCAAAACTTATGAAGAAATTGGCAGACATGTATTTCACACGTGTTACCCAAACGGCTGAATCCACTTTTTCCATATCTACTCGATAGATGACGTTATGGAAATCTTAGATGGAGGATTACACTTTGGACTAGCTTAGGTTGGTTCCGATCTCTGGGTTGGGACAAACTACGAATGCTAGGACCTAACTGTGCGTGTTATGTTATCGGCTAGGTGTTCCCCTATTCTCTATTCAGATGTCGTGCTCAGCTTGTTCCAGGGTCTTTGCGGGGGATATTTATGGGGACCATGTTGTATCATGCGCTGGTATTATTGGTATTGAACATCGGCATAACGTGGTGCATGATACTCTTGTTAACATCTGTTCTCGGTCGGGTATTTCAGCTCGTTAAGAAGTTGACATCGGGATTATTGGAGAAAAGGACCAACCCTTACGCCAAGCTGATATGTTGCTCTACTCGTGGAATAGAGGGCTTGATGTTTGTGTCGATTTGACAGGGTCATCGCCCTTGACGCAAACTGGTATGGTTGACTTTGTTCCTAGTAGTGCGGTGATTGAGGCTGCACAAACGTAAACGGGTCAAGTATGAGGCTAAATGCACAGATATTGTATATGGTTTTCCCCTTCTTTTCTCTTCCTCTGGGAACTCGAGAAGGATGCAAAGAATCCATCAAGCGGATCCGAAAGTACTCTTTGACTCCGTATTATTGAAGGCCTACACATATTTTTAGTAAGATCTGTTTTGCTATAGCTAGAGGAGTGGGGGCCCAGATCGTATCTCGGCTTTCCACTAATTTCTTATAAATCCTATTAATTTCTAATAACGTGATCTTGATAAAAAAAAAAATAATAAATAAAAAATAATAATAATTAGTAGGATTAGCTTTGCTATAGCTAGAGGAGTGGGTGCTCAGCTTGTATCGTGGCTCCCCACTAATTTCTTGTAAATCCTTTGAGTTTCTAATAAACTGATATAATAATAATAATAATAATAATAATAATAATAATAATAATAATAATAATAATAATAATAATAATAATAATAATAGAGGTGTGGGGGCTCAGTTGGTTTCGAGGCTCCCCACCAATTTTTTGTAATCCTATGAGTTTTTAATAAAAGTGTTTGTTTCAAAATAATAATACAATAATAATAATAATAATAATAATAATAATAATAATAATAATAATAATAATAATAATAATAATATTATTATTGTTATTATTATTATTATTATTATTATTATTATTATAATAATAATAATAATAATAATAATTATTATTATTATTATTATGGAGAACACACGTTATGGTCGCACCAAGGAGTACAACAAGGTGATCCACTTGGACCTCTTCTTTGCTCTCTCTCGTGTTACATCCTCGATATGTAAGATTAAAGACTCCTTTAGTCTTTCCCTTCAAGCTTGGTATCTGGACGATGGTTCTATTATTGGAGATACCTTGGTCGTGGGGAAGGCTTTAGAGCTTATTATGTTGGATGGACCACTGCGGCCTGCACTCAATGTTGATAAACTGAGGTCTTTTGGCCTGGTAGACCCGAAGCATGCTGCTTCTGGTGTTTTCCGCCCAATATTGCTAGACCGCTGCATGGTGTCAAATTACTGGGTGGACCGGCTAGCATTGACGTCGATTTTAGCTGTGATCTTGTTATGAAAAGGGTTGCTAAAACTATTGAGCTCATGGATGATGTTGCTAAGCTTAGGGACCCCCAATGTGAGTTGTTGCGCCTTCGTGCTTGTGCCGGCATTTCAAAGTTATACTTCTCTATGCACACATGTCCTCCTAGGGTCTTTGAGCGTGCTCACGTTGCATTTGCTGCGACATTGCGTTCTTCTCTGAAACGTATTGTTATTGCTTCTGGGCCCGGATTTGGTGATTGGCAATGGAGGTTGGCCACCTTGCCATTTGTAGTTGGGGGGCTTGGTGTACATTCAGCAGGGGATGCCTTAGACTATGCATTCCTTTCTTCTAGACTCCAATCTGCCAAACTACAGACTAAGCTCCTCAGACAATCTGATATTGTAACTTCTGGACCTTGCTTCGAGGAGGCCTTGGGTGCTTTTAATGCGAAAATGGAGATTGACCTTCTGAGTAACTTTCGGATGAGACGCCCCAAACTCATGAAGAAATTGGCAGATATATATTTCACACGTGTTACTCAAATGGCTGAATCCACATTTTTCCTATCTCCTCGACAAATGGCACTCTGGAGTTCGCAAAGGGAGGACCGCACCTTAGACTGGCTTAGGGTGGTTCTGATATCTGGGCTGGGACAGACTATGAATGCCAGAACTTACAGGTGTGTATTATGTTATTGCCTAGGCATTCCCTTTTTCTCTGTTCAGATGTCGTGCTCAGGCTGCTCCAAGGTTTTCGCGAGGGATATTTACGGGGACCATGTTGTTTCGTGTGCTGGCACAATTGGTATTAAACATCAGCATAACATGGTGCGTGATACTTTGGTTGATATTTGTTCTCGATCTGGGGTCTCGGCTCGTAAAGAGGTCGACAGTGGGTTGGGTGGAGAAAGGGACCAAATATTACGGCCAGCATATATCTTGCTCTATTCTTGGGATGGAGGACAGGACATATGTGTCGATTTAACGGGGTCGTCTCCCCTCACGCAAACTAGTATGATTGATTTTGTACCAGGTCGAGTAGTGATTGATGCCGCAAAACGTAAGCGTGTCAAATACGGAGCTAAATGTGTGGATATTGGATACGGGTTCATCCCTTTCTCATTCTCCTCTTTGGGGAACCAAGCGCATGGTGACCTTACTTAACGGATCAGGAAGTTCTCTATAACTCTATTTGGCGCCTACTCATATCTTCAGTAGGATTAGTTTTGCTATTGCTAAAGGTGTGGGAGCCCAGATTGTCTCGAGGCTCCCCACTAATTTCTTGTAATCTTATGGTTTTGTTTCTAATGAAAGTGATGTTTATAAAATAAAATAATAATAATAATAATAATAATAATAATAATAATAATAATAATAATAATAATAATAATAATAATAATAAATTACATGTACCAGCGAAAATGATATTTTTTAAGGGTCATGCTATCAAAACACCCCCCAAGGGGGTGTTTGTACCCCAAGGGGGTGTTTGTACTTGTTGGTGGGTACTTGTCTTTTTTTTTTCTTTTTTTTTTCTCTTTTTCTCTTTTTCGTCAGATGCACACCTAAATATACAAGTGTTTGATACTTTTTGTTTTTTGGTTTTATAACTTTTGTTTTAAAACTAATATACAAGTGTGAATCATCCTTTTGTTTTGTTTTTTTTTCTTTTTTTTTGTCCTTTGTCTGAGATTTATTCACGGGAATGGTTGTGTTTTCTTTGTGAAACACGTTTTTAGTGTTTTCACTCCACTTTTTTGATGTTATATAGCATCTTGAAAGCGACTGCCATTCACAGTTTCAAAAACAATCATTCACAAAACAAAAACCAACACTATCAGAAAGATCACCACCACAATCAAAGATCTAACAAAGAAACCACAGATCAAGCACCACAGATCAAGCATTCACAAAACAAAAACAAGCATTCATAAAACTAGCAGTTTCAACACGGTTTTATAGAAGTTTCAAAACTAGCATTCACAAAACAAAAAGAAACTGTTACGGGTTTATAAAAGTTAACGATGAATTCATCGCCGTTTTACACGAACGAGGTATAATTTTACGCTATTACAAAGTTTACGTTTATAAAAAATGACACATCGGCGACTTAGATTGTTATTTTTATTCATATGGTACGCAAATTTGAAGGTTGCAAAATATTTTTCGTCCATTGGGTTATGCCATGCCAATCGACAATTTTTTTTTTAAAATCATCATCGCCATCTCGATTTTTTAGAACATAAATCAACTGCTTATTTCATACTAAGCAGTTTCAAGAAACCATTTCAAAAAACCAAGTTTTTATCAACAAAGAACAAACCAAAAGCGCTTAAAGCTCAAAATCTTGTCATAAGCGCCGTAGCTTTTGAAACTGCTTTCAAGTAAAGTAGTTTTCAAAACCGCCTTCATCTAAACCAACCAAATGTACCAAGATCTAAACAAACAACAGATCTACAAATCACAGATCTAACACCACCATCACATATCACCATCACAGATCTAACAAATCACAGATCACCATCACAAATCTAACATATAAAAAAATGACACATCGAGACGGCTCAGATTGTTATTTTTAATCATATGGCTGCAAATTTGAAGGTTGCAAAATTTTTTCCGTCCATTCGGTTATGCCATGCCAATCGACAATTTTTTTTTTAATCATCATCATCATCTCAGTTTTTTAAAACAGAAATCCACTGCTTATTTCATAATAAGTAGTTTCAAGAAACCATTTCAAAAAACCAAGTTTTTTTATCATCAGCAACCAACCAAACAGATCTAAACCAACCAAAGAGATCTAAACCATTTTTTATGTTATATAGCAGCTTGAAAGCGACTGCCATTCACACTTTCAAAAATAAGCATTCACAAAACAAAAACCAATACCATCAGAAAGAACACCACTACCATAAAAGATATAACAAAGAAACCACAGATCATAAAAAGATCTAACAAGTTAGAACTAAAACGATCTAACAAGTCATATAAAAAAAGTTGTTTTTTTAGTTAGATCTAAAAAGATCAACCAAGTTTTCACAACGAAAAATGATCCAACACTAGAAAAATGATCAGATCTAAAAAGAACCATAGATCAAAAAAGATCTAAACCACATCACAGATCTAAAAAGAACCACCATCACCACATATCTAAAAAGGGACAAGATATTCCCACCAAAAACAGATATGTTTAGATCTAACAAGTAGTATCAACAACTGTTTAGATCTAACAAGTAGTATCAACCACAGATTCACCATCACCAACAACCAAGTTTTCAAAAGTTTTCACAACGAGTATTTCACCAAATTTTTTAGTTAGATCTAAAAAATCTAACAAGTCATATAAAAAAAGTTGTTTTTTTAGTTAGATCTAAAAAGATCAACCAAGTTTTCACAACGAAAAATGATCCAACACTAGAAAAATGATCAGATCTAAAAAGAACCATAGATCAAAAAAGATCTAAACCACATCACAGATCTAAAAAGAACCACCATCACCACATATCTAAAAAGGGACAAGATATTCCCACCAAAAACAGATATGTTTAGATCTAACAAGTAGTATCAACCAACGTGTTAGATCTAACAAAGTAGTATCAAACTATCAACGCATCTCATCACCATCACCCATCAACCCCATCACCAAGAAACCCACCACAGATCACCAGTGGAGTTTTAACAAGATCTAACAAGTGATTTTTTACTAGATCTAAAAAGAGAGAGAGAGTTTTAGTGAGAGAAATGAGAGTGAAGAGAGAGAGAGAAAGAGTGATTGGAGGACAGCCGTGAGAGTAATGAGAGAGAGAGAAACGCGTTTTTATTTTTTTATTTTTTTATTTATTTATTTTTTTTTTTTGAAAGAGTAAAAGTTTTTTAAAAGTAAAAGTAAAAGTTTTTTAAAAGTTGTAAAAAATAATACAAGTTGTAAAAAAAAGTTGTAATTAATTTGTAAAAAATAATAAAAGTTTGTTATTTTTTTTTGTAAAAAAATAAAATTTGTAATTTTGTTGTAATAACATAAAAGTTGTAAGTTTGTTTTTGCAAATTTTTTTTTTTTTTTTTTGAAGTATATAATTTGTAATTTGTAAAAAAAGTATATAATTTGTAAAAAAATGTATACAAACGTTGTTAAAAATGTATAAAAAGTTGTAAACAAAAACCTGGGTTTGTATCCGGTTTTTAAAAAAAAAGTAAAAAGTTTTTTAAAAAGTTGCAATAAAAATATATAAGTTGTAAAAATAAAAAAAGTTGTAAAAAAATGTATAAAAGTTATAAATTATCTGTTACAAATGAAAATTATAAAAGTTGTATTTTTTTAGGTGTTCCCTGATGACGATTGTAACACCCCCAAAAATCGAGTTCAGCGAAAGCATACGTGTCTTGGGTGCTACTAATTGGTATCACCACACAAGCATAGAACAACAGGTTTTTCTTAAGAAAACTCATTTATTCTGTATAAAACCAAGTTTACAATAAAATTTGATGCGAAAAACAGGCCCATAAAAATTAAGCGGTCCCCAAGTACAAATATCAGAGTCGTCTATGACCAAAAACAAAGGAGTATATCCCTCTCCCTTAGTGTCTTTCCACTTCCGTCGTTCATGCCATGCCATTACCCAAGCGCCTCCAAAAGTAAACTATTGCCTCAATACCTAAAAATACATGCTAAAAGTGTCAACACAAGGTTGGTGAGTTCATAGGTTTGCATAAAAGTATCGTGGGTTCAAAAGAGCCTTTCGGTCATTTTGGCGCCCACAATATCGCAAAAACAAAGTTTACCTTTAAGCAAAATAGTAAGGTGGACCAAAAGGTTTTCAAGTACAAATCAATTCTCAATAACAAGTCAAATTCTACCAAGGCATACCCCTGCCAAATTACTGAGATCAAAACATTTATCCGCAAAAATAGCTCATAAACAACCACTTGGACCATATCAAAAATCAAACACTACCACGAATATCGTGTCCACGCAACTTACTATTACACGGGCTAAGTCATGAAACCACGTAGCAAAAGCACACAAACAATCGATATGTTATACCCCACATGAGCCATGTAGGTCGGGACGGGGTGGCCATTCCCAATAGATCTATTCATAACATTAGCACCATCCTGAGCAGGAGGTAGCAATACATAACAACGCTTGGGTTTCTAACCTTAACCTAGCACGTAATAGCTTACAAAACATTTTCAGTCAATCCAAAGCAGTTCAAGCACTTGTGTCCACGTAAAAACATATTCAAACCAATTCATGCAATTCGTCAAACCAAGTAACAATCATTTATTCAAAACAATTAAACAATTGATTTAGTAAAAACAAGCATGTATTCTCCCCAAAGCAGTTTAAAGCAAGTAAAAGTAGGGGTCATGAACTCACCTAGATACGAAAGCGCAAGAATCACAACTGGCATGAGTGAGTAAAGCAAGATCTCAAGAAAAGCACAACGATATCCAAATAAAGGAAAGCACAACGATACGACATCAGCACAACCTAATAGCAATTCACTATCTCAGAATAATTCTAGCAAAACAAATGAATTTCCGAAAGACAATGTGTCTTAGTTTTCGTGGAATACTCGAATCAAAGATTTTCAAAAATACATTATCAATATCTCAACAGTTTAGTTTTAACATTTCGTGTGGTGGTAAGGAATCATGACTCGACATGAAACTCACGCCAAAAGTATACCAAAGATACAACTCACACCAAAGGTTATAACTCACGCCAAACATAACTCATACCAATACATAATATATATCCCAATATATTATGAGAAAAATAAAATTGACCCAGACTCAAATTGAGAAGACAATGACTAGAAAGATGTTAAACAATCAGGACACATAATTACTTAAATAAATAAGTCAATTGGTAAGTTTCGGCATTTACCCGATAATCCCAAATTATTTGAAAAGCCAAACTTGCGTTTATACGGAAACAATTTAATCCTTCAATTAACAAGGATTTCAGAATTTAGTAAAACCATATCCTTCGATCCTTGTCGGGTTTTATACTCATAAAAGAGAATTGAAAATAAAGATATAAGTATGGCATGTTGGATGTATTTGGCATGGGCGTCCACTCATACAACATTGCTAAGTCATCGTAACTTTAATAAAATAAATTTTTCAAAGTACTTTTTCCCGACAATTTAATAGAAACCAATAACGAGTATTCATTGATTATTAGAAAAATTTTCTTTATTGTGTTCGTTGCGAATCAAATATATTAAATTCATAACGAGTCTAATTTATTGTATTCGTTTCAATTCCAATAAGTCCAAATTGTCCAATGTTCAATAAACATCCATTGTCCAATAATTATCAATACAAGTCCAGATGATCCAAATATCAGTCCAGTATTAAATCCCGTTAAGAAATCCGCAAGGTTCAATATCAATTATCAATCCCAAGATAAAAATTCCGCATTATCCGAAACGTACCAATACCCCGATTGTCAAAACAATTACAACTCGTTAATCCGATGCTCGTATCCAATAACTATTAACATTTTATAAAAATGAAACACACTCATGTTGTTTTATAACCAAACACACCTCAACAACACAGTTAACCATACACACCCTTATTACAATTAGTAGTGGGCTTAGGCCCGTTATTAAAATCCAACCATACCCTTATGTTTACTTGTGGGCTTTGAACCCGTGTGATTTTTAAAACAAACGCACCTTAACATACTCGAACAAAGGTTTTCAAACTAAATCAACACTCCTATCAAATTTCCCCTTTTTTCACTTTGACACAACAACAAAGAAATCATGCTACCCTTTTACTCGAAGACATTAACTAAGTTAATAATCTCTAAAACCAAATTAGTGATAATAGTTAGCTACGCAAACCCGAACACCAAACTGTGAGCCAATCAAGTAAGTAACCAACCCAAGACAAATCCGTGACACTTACGGGTCACAACTCGAATTTCTAATCAGGTTACACCCATTCAAATTAAAATAGTAACATCAAAAATTAGATAAGCAAATTTATAACCAACATCTGGAACCAGAATGAGTTCGAGATCACACGGCTCCACCCAAACCATACGGGTTTTGACCCGACCTAAGAACAACATCAACACCATTTATGGAATTCTTACCACCCGAAACAGTTTCAAAAATAAGTTTTAATTCGAGTTTTTAACCATTATGAGATCAACTTACTCAACCGAGTTGACTCAGCTGAGTCGACTCGACTCACCCCCCGATTGAGTCAACTCAGTCCATATTAACAACCCAACAGTCTTTTAATCCTCATAAAACAAGTTTTAAAATGTTTTTAACCCATTTTATATTCCACGAAAACTACTCAAGATCGGTTTATAAACGGTTTCCAATTTAAAAGAAAATAATAAAACAAGTTTGCATTATCAACCTACCACAGAACTTGAGAGAATAGAAAGAGAGACGAGTTGAGGTGGCTGTGGTGGCGGTTGCGGCAGCTACAACATATACGAACAAACACCCCTCATATAGCCACAGTTTGAAGCACGTGTCAAGATTATACACGACCCGATATAAACGACCTACTCCTTAAAACCATAAATAAAACATTTCGATTCTTATTTTTAAGATCTATGGTGTGTGAGGTGTTTCCGCAGCGCGTGCAACACATGAGGGGATCCACGAGGATGAGATCTATTATCAGGTGTAGGTGGTATAACAAGGTGGTGGCGCGTAGGTCGGCGCGTGGGCGGCCGGAGATGGTGGTCGGCGGATGGCCTGATTATTTAGAGAGAGAGGGGAGAAAGTATAAGTGGGTGTGTGTAAATATGAGAGGAGAGAGAGAATGAGGGGTTTTTATACCCCCGTAGGGACTAAACTTGTCACTCTTCAAAATTTAAGGTCCGTCCGATTTAGAAATTCAAGGACCCTATTTGTAACTTTTCCAATCTTCCAAATAATACGCTTCTCGAGCTCGGTTCGATTACCAAAAGTCGTCATGAGAACACAAAAATTACGCCATTAATCTTAAAATCATTTTTACAGCAAAAATGACTATAAATACGATTATCATCTCACCAATAATACCAAAATCAAATCGAATTGACCGTTGTGCCAGTACGCGTTGTGTCAAATTTTCGTGTTTCGCGAGATAACTTTCTCGTTTTCACGTCAAACTAGCTCAGGAAGGTTCGTAAATGATAAACAAACAAAATTCCTTGAAAAACGAATATCTGTAAAAAGTGCGGGTTGTCACAGACTTCCCTCCTTAACGGAATCGCGTCCTCGCAATTCAATTCGAGTTATCCGTTAGATGTGAAAAGAGATAAAGATACTTTCTCAAGATTCCATTTTCTCGTTCTCACGTGAATTCAAGAAATTTCTTTAAGTTCCATTGAACATTAACAACCAGAATACGACTTGGATCAAGTCGCCTGGCTTTATGGTCCACGATTTCGATAGGTTCCTCGATACAGCTTAGGCGTTCGTCGATATGGATATCTCCCAACAAGGACAACAATCGTTTTCAACAGCGAGGCATTACCTCCGATTACACACATGGAAACGTCATGAATAGTTAAGTTCTAGCGGTATCTCAAGTCTCTAAGCTACCAGTCCAACTCTAGCAAGAGTCTTAAAAGGATCAACACAACGAAGATTAAGCTCTTTCACTCCAGCCAATGGTCTATGGATGGTATCCAATGCTCATACCAAGACCTGTCCTCATGGCCCTTGGAGCAATTACTAGAAACTTGATGTGAAACAACTTGTGTACAAAATCTCTTGGAGCAATTACTAGAAACATGGATGGTAGCTTGAGATGATGACAAGAAAATAATCCATTGTGTACAAAACAACGACAAGGTCAAAGTCTCGATAACATCAAACCATTTCATAGGATGACTGATAACATCAAATAGTCCTGAATATTAAGTGTCAATTTCCCCCGATAATGCTTGTAATTTATATCATTTATATGGATTTACGCTTGTTTTCCATTGTTTTCCACTTTCAGGTAAATTACGAGCATTGGAGCTAAAGAGACACGGAATTGGAGAATTATCTAAAGAACTATCATAGTATGCTGATTTTGAAGAAGTTATGGCATAAATCATCTCTCACATTACGCCGTAACTATTGACTCGAGAAAACCAACTTATCAGAAGGTTACGGCGTAACTCTTCCTAAAGGTTACGACGTAACTATATTAGGTCAAATGAGGTTCCACGCCGCTGATACTTACGCCATAACTATCTCATCAACTACGGCGTAACACATTTTATTGAATACTACGGCGTGACCGCTTATAAGGTTATGTCGTAACTAGCAGATCTAGCGATGAAATTAAAGGTTACGGCGTAACTCTTGTTATGGTTACGCCGTAACCCAGATCTGGCCTATAAATACCTCATGAATTCCAGCATTTCTAATCATCCCATTCCATACACAACAACCAGAGAACGTGGGAAAAAGCTCAAGGCATGTCTAGAGAGCATCGGATGAGTCTCGAGGAGAAATCACTCCCCTACGATAAGCATTAGCATTTTATATTTTCTTTACTTTCAATTTATTTATTTTGTACCTTTGAATATTGAATTGGTTTGTATGATTAATATGAGCGGCTAAGCACCTCTTGGTGCTGGCCTAGTTATGATTCCTTAATTGTTTTGTTTTCATTTACATTACTTCCGTACAATTATTTCTAAGTGTATGCATGCATAGTTTATTGGTAGCTACCTTTGGTTCGGTAGTTTTGAATGGCGGTAGAGGCCTATTGCCTAGCAGATATGACCAACTGACCCTAGGTGAGCGGACTGAGATGGGAAGGGTAAGATATGACCAACTGATGACCCTTTCTACTTGTGCGATTTGACCAACTGATCACCTACCGTTTGGATGAACTTAAGAATTAGGGGGTGAGTGTTTAAGTTGCTAACGCCCGGGCACTCACTATTATAAATCTAGCATGTAGGGGTACTTAATGACTTGGCTTAGGGGACCAGGAACAACAGGACTTATGAGGGGACACCTGACTTCTCATGTGGTGGCATCTTTGCTGATAGGTTAGGGCGAATTAACCAAATGTTGTCCTCTCAACTTTGACCCCACCTGAAGTAATTGGAAGTAAGTAGACATAGACATAACTAGCTAGGAGGATTAACTAGGTTAGCACCACTCTCCTATATTGATTTACCCTTTACCTTTATTTGCTTTATTCTGCTTTAGTATTCTAATTAATTAAATTGTAACATATTAGATTTCACAAACACACAAACAATCACAAGTATGGGCGTATGAATATATGGTTTTAGAGAGAGAAAGTGGGATATTCTAGTAAGAGAAACTCATGGAAGGTTAGATTCCAAATGAACATCCAACCCTCTCCCTTGTGGGGAGAGGGCTATTTATACAAAGTATTACGCCCTCCTTTGGGCTGTGGATCAGGCATACAATGGGTAAAGACCCGTCCTTCCTCCACGGTGTTGCACTAGACTATACTATACTAATAACTAACTACCAAATAACATAATAAACGATATTTCTACGAGCTAACTTAAGCTAGATTATATTTGGGGTGACCGATGCTTCACTTATAGAATTTCTAATTCCTAACAATCTCCCCCTAAGGGAGGTCACCCCATGATTTACAATTTTGCATCCTAGCATTCTATTTAATCTTCAGTCTTGAGCTCGTAGACTTTAATACATCCAAATATTCAGGCTTTGTGACTTTGTGGTGATTTCTTCATAGTCCAACTACATTGTACATTAAGTGGAGGTTATAGAGCTGATCCACATCTTGATGACCTTCGAGCTTTATTTGAGATCATCAGCCTGGATCACCCTTTATTGTGTTGCCATCATGTGAAGTTGTGACTTTTGGACCGACATGCTCACATTTTGGATCATGATATCTTTTCATCAGAGTTGCGGAAGCTTTTGTTGATTCTGAATATTTCAGCCGTAGCGAAGCATGGTTTGAAAATATTAGGTCAGTTGATGAAGATATGCACTTATCATGATTTCTTTAATTGTGAATGTGATTGTGTGAGCATGCGGCTGTGGATTCACTCCTCAATTCTGATCAGCTGCAATCGTCGGGTGTACCGCATAAAGCGATTAGCAATAAAGCGCGAAAGTGTCTTTGATCACTTTCGTTGAATTGAGGTACACGGCCCACGATTCCCCGTTGAACAGTACAAGTACTGCCTGTAATCAGGTAAGATTCCTAAGAATCTCCTTGACAAGGTTTCGCAGCTGCTCTAGCTGTTCTCAAACCGGAACATCTCAAAGAAGACAACACGGAGTGAGTGAACCAGCGAATTGAGATTCACTGATTGATGAAAAGAGATTTGAAAAACAATCGTGTATTGCTCAATATAAAGTGTTTTTGCCATACAACGAAGGTTTTAAGGAAAATCAATTATCAATCATAAACACCTTTTATTTTGAAACATAAATACTCAGTCGATGTGCTAGAGAAAAGAGTTTTAAGCACAACGACCGGTTTTTCAAAGGTATCCATCAATCCATAACCTGAACGAGGATTGTTTCATAATTTTGAATAAGCCCCATTGCTCACAGTTGTCACATGGTTGATCTATTGGATAGATCTCACATGCCACCTACCAAGAGCTTGTTTGATGTTGGCTCTAGAAGGATTTCCATCTTCATTGTGAATATGTTTGCATATCACTCAGATGTTCTGGCAATTACCACAAGGATATTGCGTAGGACTCTTTAACAAATATTCTCTCTTTTCATATTTTGTGAAATAGAGAGTCTTCATTGACAGTGTCCTAATGAGATTTATTTGATGATCTCATGGCTCTAGACTCAATAGTGCACATTTGGTTCCTATGCCGGAGACTAGGGAGAGGGTCTCCTTCTTCAATATCAACAATCTCTAGGAGAAAGTCGATAGATTATGTAGGTTCCCTGTGAGAATGAAACAAGTCCTTTTAAGAGGAACTTGAGTGGCTTGGGAAGTCGTAGTGCAGTGCGTCACTGGGTCCATGACGTCTTGTCTTCAATACCAGAGTTACCTTAGTAACCACCAGTAGCATATGAATTGAACCCGGTTTCTGCCCTAAGGTTGAATTATTGGAGGGCTATTTATTTTCACCCTTTTCACATTTATTTCTTTTTTATTCTTCAACCCCTTCTTGCTGCGAGACTTCATAACTAGAACCTTGTTGGGTTTATTCCAGTTCTAGCTCTATCTCAGTCTGCACTCTTCCCATATCTCACTTTTCTCCTTTTTTCATTATACCTAAGGACTTCTACACTATCTAGTGGATTGTCCCTGGGTAGATCCCTCCGGCTCTAGCGGGATCGTGGGAACGAATACCTAACCTAACCATCCTTATATCACCATACATAAAGTAAATTTGGTTGGTCTTTTTGGTATTGTTCATCTGCCATAGGAACCAATTGAAAACCTTTTGAAAATCAATCCAAGTACCTGTGATACATGATCAAAACATTTTGTACCTGAATTGTTTTTGATATTTTTATAAAAAGCTCCCCCTCAACATGTGCATCATATATTTGAAACGGTTTTAGCACATGGAGGAAAGAGGACTTGAAAATCTCAGATTTAAGAATGAAATATTCGATTCTTTGATCAACAATTTCTAAAAGTTATCAGCATCACTTTCCCGATCAAAATTAGTATTTTTCATACTTTGTTAAAGATATTTTATGGGAAAGGATGTGGTTTTCAAAAAATTTCTCCCCCTCAACTTGTGCATGTGATTTTTGAAATTGTTTTGCACGAAGAGGAAAGAGTTCTTAGAAGCACATCCACGATCATATAGCCATACTGAAACCATTAGAAAATAAATCAAGGTACTTTTTTGTTGAAACTTAAAAAATTTGTTTTGTACCTTGAAAGTTTATTTACTTTTTGAAATGCTCCCCCTCAATATGTGTTTCGAGATACGAAAAGAGTTTAGCACATATTAGAGAGCCGTATGCACTTTGAGACAAATTGGTCACCTTTTATCAGATTGCATATTTATATCACATTTTCTCCCCCGATCAAAAATTTCAAATCTTTGAGATTTTGGATCTCAAGTGATTTAAATATGTAAGAAAAATTTGTTGGAGAAAAATGTGTCCGGTTTTATTTAATCTGAAATGAAACACTCCTAAGTTCCCTCTTAGAATAAAAGGGAACTCTAAGCTATAACCTATCACTACTATATACATCCTAGTTTTAGTTGTTCATAATACAATCATCACATTACACATATATCATAATACGTAACAAAACTACTCCAGAAAGGTGTCTTCATTCAGTTCTTTGAAGCAGTTTGTAATGACCTTCCCGAAGTCTACCACCCACAAAACTCTCAAGGCTGCGAAAGATCATTCTCGTCTTAAGTCTTCTACCAATTGCAGCCACAAACTCTTCACACATCTTCAAATCCTGTTCCGACCAGAATCTTGTTTTGTTCCACGGCTTCAGGTCAATTTTGATTTCCTTCACCCTTGAGTTCAATTCTTGTTCAACCATCCTGAGTGTACCATCACTGAACTTGTATAGCTCGCACAGCCTCATTAGCATTCTTGACCCATATCTGTCGGTAAAGAGGACTGCTCTAGGGGTATCAATCACTACATAGTCATGACGAAATTCATGTCCAGAGGCTTCCCATTGTGGTCTCGTTAGGTTGACCTGAGTCTGGTAGCTTTCCAAGCCTAGTTGAAAATCTCCAACTCTTTGTCGAATGACTAAGCCCCTTATCCAAAGATTGACAGTAGCAGACAGAGCCTTCTTTTCACGAACAGGTAGATGGTCAAGGTGTCCTTGAAGGTTCAGAAGATAGAGATCTTCAAAGTCATTTGGCAGCAGATGTTTGAAATCATTTTCTTCTATCTCGTGATCTTTCAAGTCTGCTCTTCGAAGAACAATCTTCTTCAGATAATCATAGCCATAGATTGGGAAGATCTCTACACTGACAACACTTAGAATCTGCAACTTGGATCGAACAGCTTTGCGTCTCTTTTCAGCTCCATGTCTTTCAATGTAGAATTTCTTCTTCTTTAACCACCAATGAGAAATGCCGTACGAAGCCGCGATGTCATACACTTGTTCTTTGTCTGTCCAGAATTGATCAGGTACCATCTGCTCAAGGCCCTGATCTATGTAGGTAGCAGCTTTCATTTTACAAATCAATAACGCTGGTCTTCTTTCTGTAGTTCGAGCACATAGATAATCCAGGTCATGGTTGAAGAAGAACTTTGATTGAATTGTCACTTGACCAGGTTCACCACCGAGAGGAGGAGGCTTGATCACATTGAAACGGCTGATCTGCTCACTGACTTGATCACTCAGCATCTTATGACATTATTCCATCTGGTATTGTAGTTAATTGGCATCTGAGTGGAAGACTTTGACGATTTCGAACGCTGGTTCTTCAAGATCCTTCAGAGTGATGGACGAGATTCCCATCTTTTCACAGAACCACTTCATAAAGCTGCCCATATCTCCAATGATGTGAAGAAGTGAGTCTTCAGCTGGGGCTTCATAGTTGGTAGTGATGGTTGATACCCAGTTGTTGTCAGAGATCATCGTGTCAGACTCTGGAATGGACCATGATGGTTCAGGAGTTTGAGGTCTCTCTTTGGCGAGCCAGCTTTGAGTTATGTTTTTTGAATGTGCAACTCTAGAGGTTTTAGCGCGTTCACCCGAAACGTATGCATCAAACCAATCCTCATCTTCAGACGGCTTAGGGATATGCTTTGTGGATACATCATCGTCATCGGATTCTGACTTTGCCATAACATAAGACTCTTCATGTAGTACCTGGTCTTCCGGGATAGTGGAGAAGGTGGATGTAAACCTGGAATCAACCGTGGTCCAAGCCGTGGATGTTTTCTGAGTCCCTTGATCACCAGATGAACTGGTTTGATTTGAGGGTTTTGGTGGAGGTGATGAAGGTGTTGTCTTTTGAGTAAAGGTTGTGCCAGAAGATCCACCATTGCCCGAAGTTCCAGCTCCACCAGATGGAGGAGGAGGAGGAGGAGGTGGAGATTTAGGACCTTTACGCAATGTCTCCAACACCAAAGTCCTCCTTTTCTTCTTGGCCTCTCTTTCTCCGGTATCTTCCAGAAACTGTAAATGATTGTCTTGTTTTATCGATTCTTCAAGAGCCTCGAATAACTTCTTATGGACCTCATCTTGATGCTCTTTTGCTTCATACATCTTGTCTGAAAGGACAGCTCTCATATCTGAAATGGGTAAGTCTTTAAACCGTTGAAGCAATGGAGCTTGCATTGCCCATTCTACAGCATCTTTAACTTAGCCTTCAATAGCGTCTGCGACACCTTCATCGAAATTAAGGTTCTCTAGCTTGTAGACACGATGCTCGAGGGCGTTGATGGACTTAGGTAGTTGCCTCTCAAGAGCTTCAATTCGTTTTACTGCCTTGTCAAGCAATTGATCAGATGTTAAGATTAGAGGTGGTGAGCCTGGTGGAGTGTCCGTGTCATTAACTGTAACAGCTGGTTCAAGTGATAGATCTTTAGCAGGTTTTGGCGGTGGAAGTGGGGTTGTTGGAGCAGGTTTGGGCGGTGGAAGTGCAGTAGTAAGAGCAGGTGCAGACATCGGAGGGATGGTTGATGTGTCTTGCTGGATGCTGACCGTGTACATAGACTCAGCTTCCTCTTTCTCATCATTTTTCTTATGAGTCTCGGTGTCTGAGGGTTTGTCATTCAAAAACTGATCACCAAATGAGAAATCGGCATCCAGATTCTTAAGTGAGGATAGAGATCCCGAAGGCATGTTTGTTTCATCGAGATGCCTGTGCTCTTCAGATCTTGGCTTAAGGACATCCTGTGGGTCTTTCAGCAGTTCATTTTCTTCATTCCCTGTTTCAAGCATTGGAACCTCTTCAGAAAAATGTGTTGTCTCCTGGCTTTCTGATTGAGTATCACTGGAAGCAGGGGTTTCAACAGGTGTGTCTGTCACATCTTTTTCCACTTCTGATTGAATTAGAGCTGAGGATGATTCAACATCTCTTTTCTTGAGTATGAATTGAGTAGTCGTTTTTGGAGGTGGAGAAGAGATGGTCAATAGCATTTGAGCAGCTTGTTCTGCATCTGCTCCAGCAATCCCTTTGCCTTTATCTTGTGTAGTTGAAGTTGTTTGTTGTGGTGTTGGCTCAGGTTCTCTTATCACAACTCCTCCCACTGGTGGTCTCATGTTCAGGCTTTCCAGGCTTTGTTTAATCCCTTGTTGCAAAGCATCCTCGTCTTCATCAATCAATCGCATGTCACCCTCTGGAACCTCGGTTCCTTCAACATTCCCCTTTCCTACATCTTTCTTTCTCTTTTTCTGCTTCTGTGATGAAGTGTCAGTAGATTGAGATCTATCACGTCTCTTCTTGGGAAGGGCGGCATATGAGGTTTTTGAGCTAGAAGTAGACTTTGTAGATTTGGGTTGTGAGGGATCGGGAGCGTCATCAACATTGGATCTGGATACCCTTTTCTTGTATAATCTAAATAAGTCAGTCTTCTTAATATCATCTGTGAGAAGTACATAAGGAATTGGCAATCCAAAGATCTCTTTATTGACCCCTCTGGCAACATATTTGAGGTTACCAAGTACAAATTCATCCCTAGCATTATGGAGGACTGACTCACTCCTTGGATTGAAATGGTGAGTCTGTTGCAAGAACTGAATGATAAGCTTCAAGAATCTTATGCTAAGAATTACAAGTTTGTGTACTTTCTTCCTTCCTTGGGCTTGATTCTGAACATTTGTTCTGTCGGTGATGAAAGTGTGCATAGACAACGAGAATTCTTCCCAAATACGTTCCGTGACATCAATGTTCACCCCTTTGATGAGACCCCATAAGATTTGCAGAATAGGTGTCCTCACTTTATCGAACCCTGAGGTTTTGCCAAATAAGCATAAGTTAAGAATGGTGGTAATGGCTCTCCAAGGTTGATACATGTGTCCGGTGATGATATCTGAAGCCCTTGTTATGTTAACTTGATAACCCAAATCATTTAGAAAGTCTATTAATTCTTCCGCACTAGGTGGAGGGACAGATTGTATGGTAGGGTCACATGGTGTGATTCCTAGGGCCTTACTGAGAATGTCAGATGTGATTTCAACTTCCTTATCATCAAGCTTACAAGAAGTGGTTGTGATCTTGTCCCATGTAATGGTGTTACAAAATTGTTGTAAGAATATCAATGGCGACTTTGAAGATTGGATTTTGTTGTATTCTTTCCATGTCCAAATAGCAGTTGCTTTTGCCTATCTCTACCCATTTATCTTCTTGAAAAATTTCATTGTCCATAAGAACTGTGGGTGGAGCAGAAGTAGCAAGGTTCTCGGATGAGGTTGTGTTTGCCATTGAAATTCTGTAGAAACACACATACAACAACAGTATTCGAGAGCATGTTAGGTTAGACATGGTTAGCTAAACAACTTTAATGCAACCTCATGACATATGCACAACGAGTAGCATACAGGACAGATTAACAAAAATCAAATTGAAATGCTCAGAAAATAGGTTGAGATGCTTTATTAATTCTCAGAGTAACAAATCATTTTGACAAGTTTTTCTAGAGACAAGTTGCTTTGAGCAAAATTGTTAAAACAAAATTGCTATAATAGGATTTCATGAGACAAGTCGCTATAATGGAAGTGATATAACAAGTCACTAAGTCAAGTTGTCAAATCAAGTCGCTACAAGAGAAACCAGATATAAGTTGCTTTAAGCAAAAATGTTATAGCAAGTCGCTATGAACAATTTTTCAAGAGAAATCGCTACACATAAAACCTGAGACAAGTCGCTATCATGAAATTATTATAGCAAGTCGCTTTAAACAACTTGTGAAAACAAGTCGCTACAAGAAAAACCAGTGACAAGTCGCCATTGTGAAAAGGTTTTAGCAAGTCGCTAACTTGTCAAAACAAGTCGCTATAAGAAAAGCCAGTAACAAGTCGCCTTTGTGAAAATGATTTAGCAAATCGCTAACTTGTCAAGACAAGTCGCTACCAAAACAAATTACAAGGATAAGTCGCTACTACAAGCATATAGCAAGTCGCTAGCAAGAATGTTTAAAGTATTGACAACTCGCCATGAGGAATATGTGAGCCAACTCGCTACCAAGAACAACCTGCTATCAGTTAAGTCGCCAACAAGAACACGTCTTGACATATCTAACCAACACATATCACACAAGCAAATGAACCAACAGTCATGTCCAAAAGCACTACAATGATTGAATAACACCACAACACAAGCATATACATAAACGCCTAAACATCATCACAACAATCACATAAACCTTTTAAAAAAAACGCACGAGGGAGACCATGAATACACATGAACGCACCAACACATCTAACTTAAGATACCCTAAATACAACCAATCGTATATCAATCACTAAAGTGTACCACCATTTTCAACCACACACTAACCTAAAATGGGAAAGAGAGTCGTGGGTAGGACAATCGGTGAAATCTGTTAAAACAAAGGTGTATTAGATAAGGTTTTAGGCACAGAGGATTCAAATCAAAACTTAAAATAAATCTTACCACTTCAAATCGCTATAAAACCGGTCACTTGAGAGAGAGAGATAGTATTTGAGATTTTTGAACTTTTATCAAGTGACAAGTAGCTAGGGCTTAAAGTATAGTTTTCAAGTTTCACAAATTGATACCTTCAGTCCTTATACTTAAACAAAGTGAGGCAAGTCGCTAGCAAGACATAATACACAATGCAAGTCACTAGACCTAAATAGGATAAGTCGCTAGCACAAAGTTAGGCAAGTCGCTATGTCAAAAATACCACTCTCAAGTATCAATAAATGACACATTTGATCCTTGTATTATGACAATAGAGACAAGTTGGTACCTATCTTAGTATCACACGTAAATATATACTATAGACTCTATCACCCCTTGTACTTAGCAAATTGCATGCCGATACGGTGGATAAGTAACATTCATGTTGAATATGACAAGTACCATATAAGACATAACATGGATAAGCCATCAAGCACAATGAACATAAAGGATCATGACTTAAACATGCAGCAGCAAACAAGTAAGCACATTACATATATCAAACAATGATGTAGAGATAAATTGAAAGATTCTCCCCCTCAATCAATGTCACCAATTAAGAGTGAACATTGATTGAATTTCAATCCCCGTTTTAAAATAGAATATATCTTTTGTTCGAACTTCATCTATGGACCCATATCATTATTGAATGACATTTCTAGGACCGTAGATGTTATCGATAACAAGAGATACATCTTTTATCAGATTTTGGGTAAAGATTTAATTAAAAATTTGATTTTTTTTATACAAGAGATAATTAATTTGTACACAGATTCATGAGAACGAGTCCTGATTCAAGTCGAACAGGAGTCAAAGTATGAGGTACATCAATGCTGACAAGCTACAATTCTTGAGTGAGCGGTCTTTATTTCTGTTGGAAACCAGGTCATGATGTTCATGATTGAATTAAGCATTGTACCTGAAAAAGACTGAGGACACTTTGCACTAATAGCACATGTAGTATTGCAAATAGACGAGTTAGTGACATGATTATCCTCATTATTGGATGTAGCACAGTCAGGTCTAGGAGTATCATTAATAGTAATCCCTTTAGGTTCAATAATCTTGAAGATTTTTCCTGTGGCATCCACTTAAGGCAAGATCTAGGTGTGTAAGTCCGTTTGGATCCTGCAAACTTAAATAATCTACTAGTAGGAATCCATTTGAAACAACTGCTAGTAGGTTTAGGTGTAGAAACTTCCCTGTTTTAAGCCTTGGTCCTTTTGTAATTGGTTTGTTTCTTAGGGGATTGATCAGCCATTTGATGCTTCTTATATGAACTAGATGATCTCCTAATATTCTTGATCTTAGGGCTTTGAACATTAAGCTGGGGATTGTTATTCATCATATCGGAATGAATTAGTGAATTGACTGGTTTTGACAAAACTATATTCTCATCAACTTGGGAGGCAAGCTTAAATTTTGATGGTTTAAATATTTCTGTTTTAAAAGCATTGGACTGCCTAACTACAGTTCGTTCTGATTTATTCAGTACAATTGGCTTTCCCAAGGTCGATGGTTTTGCAAACTTAGTCTCCTTATTTCCAATAGATTTCCTAAGCTCATTTTTTAAGGCAACAATGGTGAAGCTCTTATCTTGAATTTGGGCTTTGAGGGCATCAATGTCTGCCAACAAAGAGTTAGTTTGATCAATCATCTTGGAATTGTTCTCTACTAAGTTCTTTCTCAAGGACTCATTTTCCCTTAGAAGGTTGGTCACACATAGAGCCAATTCATCATTCCTAGATTTAAGCGGACCATTCACCTCATAGTTAGGATTGTTCATCCCTATACTACATTTCTTATGCAGATCTGAGAGTTGCAATTTCAGATTACATATGGTTGAATCTTTGTCTTGAATCTGGGTTTTTAACTAGTTAATTTCAAAAAATTCTCGAAATTCTGGGAATTCCGGAGTTATGCAAAGTTTTGTAGCAAGAAAACTTTCTTCTCTTTGTTGTATTGAAATTTCTAAGGAAATACAATGTTTTTCAAGAATTGAGTATTTGTTTGAAAGTTCATCAAAAACCCTTTTTTCAACCTTTTCATTTGTTTTAAAGATTCTAGACTCAGACTCAACCAAGAAATATTTATCAATATCATGCTCAGAAATAGGATCATTTTGTTTAGGTACATTATCATATGCATTATGTTGATCAGTTAAGGGAACCTCATCACATGACATATGTTCATTTGTCGGTATGATATCTGCATTCACATCGTGCCTAACAAGAGTCACTGAACTGCAGGCTGTTTCAAGCTTATCTGACTATGAGCCTCTGTATTCAGTACAGCCGGTTTCATCCTCCTTTGTTGTATCTGATATTCTGCATTCAGCGTCACCCGACCTTTCAAATGAATCAATACCCGACTTATCACAACATTCACTTAATTTCACATGACACTCATTCAAATTATCATCCTCTTGAGCAACTTCCTTAATGTACTTTTCCACATTATCCATAAGTTGGATAAATGTATTGATGAACTCAAGAATTTCCATTCCAGTATGTTTCTTGAAGGAAATTCCAGTCACGTGTTGATCGAAGTCTGCGGAATATTCCCCATTGATAAATGGCTGAAATTGGTTGTGGATTATCTGAAGTGCAGCATTAGAATCATCCTTTAATACCTTCTTTTTGGTCATTTGAAGCTTCAGTTGTTCTAAGTTTAGTACCAAGGTTCTTGTCAATGTAGGTAAGTCCTGGCGGAAGAGAGCACTTCATGTTCGATCCCTAGTTGTGGATAACAGTTGTATGAGGTGTAGATGAAGTAGTTGATAAGGCTCAATGTTGCATTCCATTTGCTTTGCATCATGTATCATTACCAGGTGTGATTATTTGATATTTGACTCAGAATGTGAAGTATTTTGATCATAATTTGCTTAATCAATCATGGTTAAGCAATCTGAGTAGCAAACAGTTTCTTTGTTCTGTGAGGTATCATAGAGTTCGAGCACTTTGGAGATTAAAGGGTCAGTGGTGTAAGACATTGTGTTGATGGATGTTAGGCACAAGTCGCTTGCATTAATTCACCAAGTCGCTAAATACCTTGAAGACAAGTCGCTACTCTCACAAGTCGCTAGGTGTAAACCTTGAGAACAAGTCGCTAAGTCACCAAGTCGCTAAGTAACAACTCGCTAAAAGCTCAAGTCGTTGTGAACCAAGTCGCTAGACACAAGTCGCTAGAGCAACAACTCGCTAAGTTGACAAGTCACTAAAGAACAACTCGCTAAGAGGCCAAGTCACTAAAGAGCAACTCGCTAGTCACAACAGAGACAAGTCGCTGAAAATAGTAAAGACAAGTCGCTACGTTGAGCAAGTCGCTAGCCGAAGTGGTACCTCCACTACTTTGTACTATTTGTCGCCTTGTCTCAATAGACAAGTCGCTAGTGCTCAAGTCGCTACCACTTCAACTACAAGTCGCTGAAAACTAAAGAAGCAAGTCGCTACCAAGAATAATTATCCGAGAGTCAAGTCGCTAGCTAGAACAACTTAAACACAACCCTTTTCAATCCAAAACAAGCCCAACCACAGTGATTCAAGCTTTCCAAATCAAAACCCAAGCACATACAATGATTCTAAACACAAAAGTACAATCAAAATTCAAACTTTAACACAAGAAATGATCCAAATGATGCAAAAACCACTAAACTTTTTCAAACCCAAAAACCATATAAAACCACTAGAAATCCAAGAACATGTAAGAGAGATGATCAAACCATGGCTCTTGATACCATTTGTAACATATTGGATTTCACAAACACACAAATAATCACAAATATGGGCGTATGAATATATGGTTTTAGAGAGAGAAAGTGGGATATTCTAGCAAGAGAAACTCATGAAAGGTTAGATTCCAAATGAACATCCAACCCTCTCCTTTGTGGGGAGAGGGCTATTTATACAAAGTATTACGCCCTCCTTCGGGCTGTGGATCAGGCATACAATGGGTAAAGACCCGTCCTTCCTCCAAGGTGTTGCACTAGACTATACTATACTAATAACTAACTACCAAATAACATAATAAACGATATGTCTACGAGCTAACTTAAGCTAGATTATATTTGGGGTGACCGATGCTTCACTTATAGAATTTCCAATTCCTAACATAAATCCTTATCATTATTAAACTGTGACAATTAGACTTAGTAATAATCCAACACACATAGCTCTTGGGACGACCTCGGCTTTACCGATTACTACACTACACGCGACCGAGTATACTGCCCGTTAGTGCACTAGGGTAGACCATAGGTATAACGAGACTTTATAAATATTAAAACCTGGTCTGTAAAACCTGCATCAAGTTTTTGGCGCCGCTGCCAGGGAGTTATATTAGGATTAATATTAAGTCTTTCATTTCGTTTTAAACTTTTCAACTATTCTCACTATCATTATTCGAGTTTTCAGATACCATGGAAGTTGTTAACATCGATGACCTCACTCTTGAGGAATATTTGGCATTGACAAGAGCGGAACAAGGGCCAGGTCTCATAAGACCGGCAATTGGAGCGGATGTCCGTTTCGATATCAAAAACCAATTTATGAGGGAGCTTCGTGCTAACCCTTCTTCAGGAAACAGGGACGAAGATGCATACAAGCACGTTGAAAATGTCCTATACATCGCAAGCCTTTTCAACATTCCAGGCGTGTCTCATGATGCTGTTATGCTAAGGGTATTCCCAATGACTCTTACTGGAGCTGCCAGAAGATGGATCGAAAGATTGCCCGCCAGGGCAATTAATACTTGGGCTCTACTTAAGAAGCACTTTATTCAGAGATATTGTGCGCCATCGAATATTTCTAACCAACTTTTGGAGATCCATAATTTCAAGCAAGAAGACGACGAAACGTTGTATCAAGCATGGGATAGATACAACGATCTCCTTTACAAGTGTCCAACACATGATCTGAACAACCAGAAGAAGGTCAATATCTTTTACAAAGGAATCAACGTAACTACAAGGCAGATGTTGGACTATCAAGGACCTATCCCGAACATGACTCCTACTTTAAGAAGGTTCAATAAGCATTGCCCTTGAATTGGAAAACCTTGATTCAAAAACTGGATGCCGATCGAAGGTTATGTATGGATCCTTCTATCTCAAAAATTCTTGGTATCATGATGGGGGGAGCAACCAAGGCTTTAAGAAAGGTTCAATAAGCATTGCTACCACTTCAAAAACTCTGCAGTCATCCTGAATCAAATCCCTCTCAAGGAAAAGGACCTAGGAAGTTTCATTCCCCCTTGCTCTATTACTAATTTACATAATATCAATGCCATAGCTGACCTAGGGGCTAGTATTAGCATCATGCCATTCTCAATGTGTAAAAGATTGAATCTCAGCCCTATCAAACCCCTTTGCATGACCATTGAAATGGCTGATAGAATGGTTAGCATACCTAGAGGAATAGTTGAGAATGTACTCATCAAAATTAATAATTTCACTCTTCCTGTAGACTTTGTTATTTTAGACATGGAAGAAGACCTCGACATTCCTTTAATTTTGGGAGGACCTTGACTTTGTTATTTTACACTGAATATGGATGATGTTGGAAAATGTCACCCAGTCGAAACTGTTTGTGTTATCAAGAAGGGAAAAAGCAAAACTATTCCTTCCACCATCACACACAAGCACTACGTTACTAATGATCGTAACATGCAGGGTAGGAAATCCAAGGAATTCAACAAAGGAGGAATACAACGCAATGACACCTCGAAAACTATAGAAAACGAGTCTGATGAAATTTGGCATGAAGTTCAGAAAGTGGAATACAAGCACTTTCCCAAATTAAAATATCATTGGTGTAAGGCTATCCCTATTGACCATGATAAAGGATATGATTTATGGCCTTCATGCAACCCTTACTTGGACATCTGTGATGGGGGACATGACACAGAAAGAGTAAAAAGCAACAAGTACTTATGGTCCTCAACCAATGACAAGGAAATAACATTCGAGGTCTGGATACGAATTAGATATGGAGAGGTTAGCAACGATGCTAAAATAAAAATATGGACTGATCTTTGCCTCAGCAAACCCTGTGAGAATAATCATGAAACAATATCCACAAATCAGGGGCCAGATGGTCAAAAGTATTGGTGCGAAATAATAAAGACCGTTGATGGGAATTCTTGGGCCTCATGCGATCCTTACGGTGATTCCTGTAATGGAGGAAGTAATACAAAAAGAGTAGGAGCGGATGAATTTTTGTGGTATTCAACTACTGATAATAAGCGAACCGAGTTACAATGGTCAGGTGGATTAAGGTTTAACGATTGGGTAAAAATCAAATATGGAAAAGTGGATACTTCCACTAAAAATAAAATTTGGAAGGACTTCCTGAATGACGATAACCCTGATGAAGTGACTCCTCAAGACACGGGTAACTCAACAATTGATGACAAAATAAACACGAGAGAAGATTGCAAGAATGGGTGTATGGAGGATTCAATTGAAACTGAGAATTATAACGAAATGGGAATAATGGACCACCATGAGCCACGATATAAATCAAGTATCACTGGCCTTGAAGATGAGGAGTATGCGCGACGCAGATGCAAGCTCTTTGGGATGCAATATAAAGAAAATCCGCCAATTCTCGCCGAAAGATTTGAATTCACGAGATATCATCTGGGGCCGGACGAAAGATTTTGCAAAGTTCGGAAAGTGGGGATCAGAGAATATCTCCGCACAGCATCCAATGTCGCGTGGATCAGGAACAACTTGATGAAAGACATTGAAGAAGTCGGGGAAGTCCAAAGGCCCCCATAGAGCCCCGCAGCTCTGAGTCTAACTTAAAGACTCGTAAATAAAGAAAAGTGCTTTTTCGGGAGACAACCCTAATTATCCCTTTCTTTTGTTTTATTTCCATTTCTGTAGGGTTTTCTGTTTTCTAACCATTTTTGCAGGAAACGAGGAAGTAATTCTTTATTGCGATTCTTGTCGACGGAGTTACGGCGTAACTCATCTATGTGATTACGTCGTAACAAACCTTTTTGCAGTAGAATTCTTGACGCATTAATCATTACGGCGTAATACCATCTCTATGGTTACGCCGTAACCACTCGCTTTACAGCTTATGTCAGGTTTTGCCAGTTACGGCGTAACTCCCTCAAAAGAGTTACGACGTAACCTTCCTCTACTTTAATTCTTTCATTTTAAAACACAATAACCTTGTATTAGTATTATAAATGAACTTTGTGGGTGTGTTCCCTGTAAACCCTCACGAGACTTCACCCGTCCACTTGGGACACCAAGTGGTTTAAAAGGCTTGTTGTATATGCTAAATGCAACCGTAATTCCTATGAAAGTGAGTTAGGTTTGTTTTTCATTTTTCATTTTTTTTCTTTTTAGAATTATGCTTGTCGGTAGTGTGATTTCAGGGATTGAAGTTTGTTCATGATGCTTATACGAATGCACGTCTCTTTTTCGTGGGCCTTCTTTCTCTTTGGAGCAAATTTCAGGGAAGTTCTCGCTCTAATTCTACTTTTCTCTTCACCTTTATTTAATGCTTAGTACAAAAGGTACTTTGTACAATTCAAGTGGGGGGACGGGAGTAGAATTATCTCTTGAACATATTTTTGCCCTCGTTTTTCTAGTTTATTTTGAAAAATTATGCCATTTTTAAAATTTTGACATGTTTTTCTTAACCTAACTAGATTAGACCATATCCGAGCACATACAACCCTTGATATTATATGGTGAGATTAGCCTTATCCGTTTCCAATATTTTACCCCAAATCCACCAAATTATGAGTGTGCCGGTACCTTGTAAACTTTAGAACTTGGCCTTTGCATCATTTCGAGACCATAGACGAGGTATGTTGAGTTAGCTCGATGTATTTGGACTTTTCAGTTTTAGAAGGCAATATTATAGGATTATCACCCAAACAGCCTACCACTGTGTGTCTATCGATTAGTCACCTCGACTTCTCGACCCCCATGTGAAACCTTTTTTTTGCACTCACTTTTAGTGCAAGATACCCCTAGATACACCCTTCTGAGCCATTCCTTTCATTTTGTTAACCCAATATATTGTTTCGATACAGCTATACACCTTAGCCTACCCTGTAGTCTTTATTTGTGATTGGGAAGTCATCATTTGCCTAAGTTCAAGGTTCGAGTGGAAAGGTTCGAAAATCACGCTTTCATCGACAACATTCCTGAAGATCATTGAAGACCCCCCGAATTCCCATTGTTCATCTCAAGTAGGGGATATTATGTTTAGTTATTATTGTTATGTTGAAAAAAAAATTGTTATGTTATTGTTAAGTGCGATGTTATAAGCACTATATTATGAGCTTTATAGATTTAGTATCGAGGAGGCCACCTCGGTCACATTTGAAGATTGGAGTTGGTAATTATGCCAACAGTTGGAGAAAAGGTAGTGTGCCCATCACGACGTCCTCTAATGACACATCTACCTTGTATTTCATGATCCGGTTTCTTGACTTCAAAGCTTTAACTTTGGGCAGACGGTAAGTGGTGATGACTTAGTTATAGATTTAGACTACACCTTGTTTTTATTTTACACCATTTATATATCCCATGTCTTATCCTACCCTTTAGTCATGAAGCGTGTCTAGGTGATGCAGCGAGCAATCTTTGGTGTCTTGGCCATGGATTTGGTCATGTATCATTGATTTTGTCCACTTCGTCGTGACATGTTAGTAATGACGAGTCACCCCTTAACCTTTGTCGTGTCTACCCATATTGCGTTCGAGAATTGTTTAGCCATTAACTCTAGTGGTGGAGATTTGTGTAACCGCCAAGCTTATGATAGAATACATGCTATGACTGTGCAATTGAGTGATCACCCCAAAATTGACACTTAGAATAGTTGACAGATTTGAGTGTTTTGTTCCCCTTTCGTGAGGTGTTCGGCTTTGTTTTATTCTAGCATAAGGGATTTGTAAACTTATATTTTCCAGGTTATGGGAGATATCTTTTTAGGAATCTTTCTAATAAGGTCTACTTGAGGGCAAGTAGAGTTCAAGTGGGGGGATATTTGATAACATCAAATAGTCCTGAATATTAAGTGTCAATTTCCCCGATAATGCTTGTAATTTATATCATTTATATGGATTTACGCTTGTTTTCCATTGTTTTCCACTTTCAGGTAAATTACGAGCATTGGAGCTAAAGAGACACGGAATTGGAGAATTATCTAAAGAACTATCATAGTATGCTGATTTTGAAGAAGTTACGGCGTAACTCATCTCTCACATTACGCCGTAACTATTGCGTGACTCAGAAAACCAACTTATCAGAAGGTTACGGCGTAACTCTTCCCAAAGGTTACGACGTAACTATATTAGGTCAAATGAGGTTCCACGCCGCTGATACTTACGCCGTAACTATCTCATCAACTACGGCGTAACCAAGTTTATTGAAGACTACGGCGTAACCACTTATAAGGTTACGTCGTAACTAGAAGATCTAGTGCAAAATACGATGAAATTAAAGGTTACGGCGTAACTCTTGTTATGGTTACACCGTAACCCAGATCTGGCCTATAAATACCCCACGAATTCCAGCATTTCTAATCATCCCATTCCACACACAACAACCAGAGAACGTGGGAAAAATCTCAAGGCAGGTCTAGAGGAGCATACGGAGTTGTCTCCAAGGGAGAAATCACTCTCCTACGATAAGCATTAGCGTTTTATATTTTATTTACTTTCAATTCATGTATTTCGTACCTTTGAATATTGAATTGGTTTGTATGATTAATATGAGCGGCTAAGCACCTCTTGGTGTTGGCCTAGTTATGATTCCTTAATTGTTTTGTTTGCGTTTACATTACTTCCGTACAATTATTTCTAAGTGTATGCATGCATTGTTTATTGGTAGCTACCTTTGGTTCGGTAGTTTTGAATGGCGTTAGAGGCCTATTTCCTAGGAGATATAACCAACTGACCCTAGGTGAGTGGACTGAGATGGGAAGGGTAAGATATGACCAACTGGCGACCCTTTCTACTTGTGCGATTTGACCAACTGATCACCTACCGTTTGGATGAACTTAAGAATTAGGGGGTGAGTGTTTAAGTTGCTAACGCCCGGGCACTCACTATTATAAATCTAGCATGTAGCAGTACTTAATGACTTGGCTTAGGGGACCAGGAACAACAGGACTTATGAGGGGACACCTGACTTCTCCTGTGGTGGCATCTTTGCTGATAGGTTAGGGCGAATTGACCAAATGTTGTCCTCTCGACTTTGACCCCACCTGAAGTAATTGGAAGTAAGTAGATGTAGACATAACTAGCTAGGAGGATTAACTAGGTTAGCACCACTCTCCTCTATTGATTTACCCTTTACCTTTATTTGCTTTATTCTACTTTAGTTGTCTAATTAATTAAATCCTTATCGAAACCATTATTAAACTGTGACAATTAGACTTAGTAATAATCCAACACACATAGCTCTTGGGACGACCTCGGCTTTACCGATAACTACACTATACGCGACCGGGTACACTGCCCGTTAGTGCACTAGGGTAGACCATGGGTATAACGAGACTTTATAAATATTAAAACCTGGTCAGTAAAACCTGCATCAATGACCGCAAAATGATTGGTAGGATACTCAAAACAACTTGTAAGACAATAGCGGCATGGCTTAATATCTCATAAGGAGATGGCAAAGATAACGTATATTCTTTAGAGACGAATGAGGGGTTAGTATTCGGCTTCAAGGATCGCGGTTCAAGTTTCTCTTTAAAGTCTTAAGGTTTCTGTTGGGCCAACAGAATCTCCGTCGAAAAGAAAGTTAAGGAAATTCAGAGTACGACTCTGAAGGAGAGCATTAATTACTACTAGAACTCAATAGATTGATTCCGTAGTGCACTTAATACTTAACGCAGAAAGATACTGCATTCAAATCCAACGTCATAATTTCCAAAAGAAATTCGACTACCAATCGATATCAAATCAAATTCTAAATACAATTGAACGACGATGGTTCCAAAAAGTTATGCTAAAATCATACACATCGATAGAGCGCAAGGTGCAACATCAAAAGAACAACATCAATGGAATAATCATCTATTGAAGATAAGGCTTGGAGTAGAGGCATCTACAACAAGACCAAAACAACACCACGAGAATAAGCGAATCCATTTTCACCATAGGAACCAAAATCGCATAATCTAACAACCCAAATTCAACGTAGCCAAGATCGATTCCAAATATTCCAAGAAGCCCGATAAGCTTATTACAACTTTATGCAACCCAAATGCAAACTTACGACCAATCGGGTCTAACCTGACCCGACGCAAAACAAGGTCTTACAGTTCCAATGATTCCAAAAATGATCCGAAGTCAAATAATGATTAGACGGCGAGGAATAGCGATTCATAACAAAGGAAGAATATCGCGATAAACAAGAATTTGTGATGCCAGTGTGTTGTGTGTGAAGGAAGGCTTTTATAAAATTTCATGCTCGTATACACACACCAAAACTTTTCCATTTCCCGAAATCAAACCCAACCGGACATAATTCTATTATAACTACTCCAAGTATTGCAAAATTCACCTCTGAGTCGGACATAGGTGATCAGGATATGTCCCACTGTCCCTGGTTGAATATAGGTGATCAGGCTATGTCCCACTATCCCTGGTTGAATATTGATGAGATTGTGCAGGGAAAGAGACGCAACGCTACAACAGATACGATGCGTAAACATAAGTATGTCGAAGATACTTATAACAGATAGTGAAAGATAAATGGATATACTCATCCAATAGTAAGGCACACATCTCATCAAATATATTAGCAATCAAAGTCACAAGTGAGGCATCAGCTTGGCAGGCAGGCACGTGTCGGTCATAGGGTTAAATTTTCATAAAAGTGGTTATAGTCTAGGTTTTGAAAATTTACCCAGTTCTCTACAACCTAGGCTTTGATACCAACTGTAACACCCCTAAAAATCGAGTTCAGCGAAAGCATACGTGTCTTGGGTGCTACTAATTGGTATCACCACACAAGCATAGAACAACAGGTTTTTCTTAAGAAAACTCATTTATTCTGTATAAAACCAAGTTTACAATAAAATTTGATGCGAAAAACAGGCCCATAAAAAGTAAGCGGTCCCCAAGTACAAATATCAGAGTCGTCTATGACCATGCCATGCCATTACCCAAGCGCCTCCAAAAGTAAACTATTGCCTCAATACCTGAAAATACATGCTAAAAGTGTCAACACGAGGTTGGTGAGTTCATAGGTTTGGATAAAAGTATGGTGGGTTCAAAAGAGCCTTTCGATCATTTTAGCTCCCACAATGTCGCAAAAACAAAGTTTACCTTTAAGCAAAATAGTAAGGTGGACCACAAGGTTTTCAAGTACAAATCAATTCTCAATAAAAAGTCAAATTCTACCAAGGCATACCCTGCCTAAATTACAGTATCAAAACATTTATCCACAAAATAGCTCATAAACAACCACTTGGACCATATAAAAAATCAAACACTACCACGAATATAGTGTCACGCAAGCTTAACTATTACGCAGGCTAAGTCATGAAACCAACGCTAGCAAGCACACAAACAATCGATATGTTATACGCCCCCCACATGAGCCATGTAGGTCAGACGGGGTGGCCATTCCCAATAGATCTATTCATAACATTCGCACCATCCTGAGCCAGGAGGTAGCAATACATAACAACGCTTGGGTTTCTAACCTTAACCTAGCACGTAATAGCTCACAAAAACATTTTCAGGTCCAATCCAAAACAGTTCAAGCACTTGTGTCCACGTAAAAACATATTCAACCCAATTCACGCAATTCGTCAAACCAAGTAACAATCATTTATTCAAAACAATTAAACAATTGATTTAGTAAAAACAAGCATGTATTCTCCCCCGAAACAGTTTAAAAGCAAGTAAAAGTAGGGGCCATGAACTCACCTCGATACGAAGCAACGCAAGAATCACAACTGGCATGAGTGAGCAAAGCACAGCAGTCTCACAAGAAAAGCACAACGATATCCAAATAAAGGAAAGCACAACTATACGACATCAGCACAACCTAATAGCAATTCGCTATCTCAGAATAAATCTAGCAAAGCAAATGAATTTCCGAAAGACAATGTGTCTTAGTTTTTGTGGAATACTCGAATCAAAGATTTTCAAAAATCCATTATCAATATCTCAACAGTTTAGTTTTAACGTTTCGTGTGGTGGTAAGGAATCGTGACTCGACATGAAACTCATGCCAAAAGTATACCAAAGATATAACTCACACCAAAGGTTATAACTCACTCCAAACATAACTCATACCAAGACATAATATATATCCCAATATATTATGAGAAAAATAAAGTTGACCCAGACTCAAATCGAGAAGACAATGACTAGAAAGATGTTAAACAATAAGGACACATAATTACTTAAATAAATAAGTCAATTGGTAAGTTTCGGCATTTACCCTATAATCCCAAATTATTTGAAAAGCCAAACTTGCGTTTATACGGAAACAATTTAATCCTTCAATTAACAAGGATTTCAGAATTTAGTAAAACCATATCCTTCGATCCTTGTCGGGTTTTATACTCATAAAAGAGAATTGAAAATAAAGATATAAGTATGGCATGTTGGATGTATTTCGGCATGACGCGTCCACTCATACAACATTGCTAAGTCATCGTAACTTTAATAAAATAAATGTTTCAAAGTACTTTTTCCCGACAATTTAATAGAAACCAATAACGAGTATTCATTGATTATTAGAAAAATTTTCTTTATTGTGTTCGTTGCGAATCAAATATATTAAATTCATAACGAGTCTAATTTATTGTATTCGTTTCAATTCCAATAAGTCCAAATTGTCCAATGTTCAATAAACATCCATTGTCCAATAATTATCAATACAAGTCCAGATGATCCAAATATCAGTCCAGTATTAAATCCCGTTAAGAAATCCGCAAGGTTCAATATCAATTATCAATCCCAAGATAAAAATTCCGCATTTATCGAAACGTACCAATACCCCGATTGTCAAAACAATTACAACTCGTTAATCCGATGCTCGTATCCAATAACTATTAACATTTTATAAAAATGAAACACACTCATGTTGTTTTATAACCAAACACACCTCAACAACACAGTTAACCATACACACCCTTATTACAATTAGTAGTGGGCTTAGGCCCGTTATTAAAATCCAACCATACCCTTATGTTTACTTGTGGGCTTTGAACCCGTGTGATTTTTAAAACAAACGCACCTTAACATACTCGAACAAAGGTTTTCAAACTAAATCAACACTCCTATCAAATTTCCCCTTTTTTTTTTGCTTCGACACAACAACAAAGAAATCATGCTACCCTTTTACTCGAAGACATTAACTAAGTTAGTAATCTCTAAAACCAAATTAGTGATAATAGTTAGCTACGCGAACCCGAACACCAAATTGTGAGCCAATCAAGTAAGTAACCAACCCAAGACAAATCTGTGACACTTACGGGTCACAACTCAAATTTCTAATCAGGTTACACCCATTCAAATCAAAATAGTAACATCAAAAACTAGATAAGCAAATTTATAACCAACATCTAGAACCAGAATGAGTCCGAGATCACACGGCTCCACCCAAACCATACGGGTTTTGACCCGACCTAAGAACAACATCAACACCATTTATGGAATTCTTACCACCCGAAACAGTTTCAAAAATAAGTTTTAATTCGAGTTTTTAACCATTATGAGATCAACTTACTCAACCGAGTTGACTCAGCTGAGTCGACTCGACTCACCCCAGTTGAGTCAACTCAGTCCATATTAACAACCCAACAGTCTTTTAATCCTCATAAAACAAGTTTTAAAATGTTTTTAACCCATTTTATATTCCACGAAAACTACTCAAGATCGGTTTATAAACGGTTTCCAATTTAAAAGAAAATAATAAAACAAGTTTGCATTATCAACCTACCACAGAACTTGAGAGAATAGAAAGAGAGACGAGTTGAGGTGGCTGTGGTGGCGGTTGCGGCAGCTACAACATATACGAACAAACACCCCTCATATAGCCACAGTTTGAAGCACGTGTCAAGATTATACACGACCCGATATAAACGACCTACTCCTTAAAACCATAAATAAAACATTTCGATTCTTATTTTTAAGATCTATGGTGCGTGGGGTGTTTCCGCAGCGCGTGCAACACATGAGGGGAACTATGAGGACGAGATCTATTATCAGGTGTATGTGGTGTAACAAGGTGGCGGCGCGTGGGCGGCCGGAGATGGTGGTCGGCGGATGGCCTGATTATTTAGAGAGAGAGGGGAGAAAGTATAAGTGGGTGTGTGTAAATATGAGAGGAGAGAGAGAATGAGGGGTTTTTATACCCCCGTAGGGACTAAACTTGTCACTCTTCAAAATTTAAGGTCCGTCCGATTTAGAAATTCAAGGACCCTATTTGTAACTTTTCCAATCTTCCAAATAATACGCTTCTCGAGCTCGTTTCGATTACCAAAAGTCGTCATGAGAACACAAAAATTACGCCATTGATCTTAAAATCATTTTTACAGCAAAAATGACTATAAATACGATTATCATCTCACCAATAATACCAAAATCAAATCGAATTGACCGTTGTGCCAGTACGCGTTGTGTCAAATTTTCGCGTTTCGCGAGATAACTTTCTCGTTTTCACGTCAAACTAGCTCAGGAAGGTTCGTAAATGATAAACAAACAAAATTCCTTGAAAAACGAATATCTGTAAAAGTGCGGGTTGTCACAACGATGTTCTAACTAATTGGGTGCAAACTTTTCTCAATCGATCGGTTTTATTATTGTTAAAGCAAGAACCAAAATAGATAGGAGGTATAAGTACTCAATCGAATATAAGTGTTCAAAACATGGGACGTCTGCACGTGAAGGTTCAGAAGATGAACTTCAACGGCAGACTAGTACCGCTAAAACCAATTGTCCATTCAAATTACTGGCAAAATATATAAAAGGTGATAATGGTTGGATCTTGAGGGTGAAGTGTGAGAGGCATAATCATGATTTTTTAGATTCGTTCCATGGTTTTCCACAAGCAATGCGATTAAAAGATCATGAGTTCATTTTGGTGGATCAATTGACAAAGTATAAAGTAGCACCACGCATTATACTTTCGTCACTAAAGGAGAACGATCCGGATAACGTGTCTAGCATTAAAACTATATATAATGCACAAAATAAGATACGTGGCGCCATTCGTGGTGATAGAACTCCAATACAAGTCCTTTTAGCACATTTGAGGCATCTAGGTTATACATATTATGACAGGGTAAATGACCGCACTAATGAGCTTGAGGAAATATTTTTTGTTCACCCGACGTCATATGCCCTATGGACAACATTCCCAGAAATCATGATGATGGACTCCACATACAACACCACGTTGTTTAAACTACCGTTCTTTACAATTGTTGGAGTTACTTCAACAAACAAAACATTTTCAATGGCGTTTAGCTTTTTGAACTATGAAAAAATGCCAAATTTCAGATGGGTGTTGCAATGTGTTAAGAGGGTGATAGACGAACAATATTACCCGAGCGTTATCGTCACCGACAGAGATTTAGCGTTGCTTGGGGCATGCAGAGCAGAATTCCCAAACGCTAACAAATTACTATGTCGATGGCATATTAATCAAAATGTGCTCAAGAATTGCATACATAGATTCGATACAGAAGAGGAGTATGCGTCCGTTAGATGGTCATGGGATTGGATGGTTAAAGCTCCCACCCAAGATATGTCAATGCACTATTATCGGCACCTACAAGAGTTATTGGTCCAAAATAGGGTACTTAACTATTAATTTATTTTTTTATTATTATTTAATAAATAAGTACCAGAATGACTTTTTTTTATTAGATTAAACACTTTATTAATTCATTGTTTTCTCAGACGTTTTGCGGTATTTTGATAACTGGCTGCAACATTACGACCACATGTTCGTGTCGTACATTACCGATCCAAATCGCAACTTCGGCCAGACAACAACATGTAGAGTTGAGGGTCAACACGCATTGTTGAAGTTATACTTGGGCTCCACACAGTCCAACTTAGACACGTTGTTGAGTTCGGTCGATAAGATTCTAGTTGCGCAAGAAAATGCGATAAGAGAAACTTTTAATAGAAGCATAACCAAGAAACTGCATGTGTGTAGGGACACACTATATGATGAATTGTGGTATAAAGTTTCAAAACATGCTTTACAACTCATTGTCGCAGAAAGTAAACTGGATATGGACCCACTTGAATGTGGTCATCAGTTGTGGTCAGTTTGTGGGTTACCATGCTATCACGAACTGGTTTACTATCAAATTCATGGTAAGTATATTAAATTTATGCCTATAAAGTTATTCTCCCTGTCAATACCGATAATTTATACTAGTTACTTTTTTCGAATGCAGGATGGCCTATTCCACTTGATCGTGTTGATAATTTTTGGAGAACCCTAAGTGTTCCATGGCCTAGAGCTCGACCTACTCATTCGCCTGAAGAGCCTGAAGATGATCTTTCTTGTCAAGCTGACGTAGAAAAATTCCAAAATGTTTTTGGCAAAGCTTCGTCATTTGTCAAGAAAAATATGTTAAACATGATGATAGGTATATACGCTCCCGAATCTGTATCAACCCGTGTGGGTTTTGTTGCGGTTTCGGTTTTTCCACCGAAAAACCGCACCGCAAAAACCGCACCGAACCGCAAAATCATATTCAAATATATTTTAATTTTATTTTAAATAGACCAACTATATTTTATAATTTTTGTATGATTAAATACATTTGTTAATATTTTCATAATTAGTTATTTCAAACGAATTTTATTATTTAATTATTGTCTGAGTTTATATATCATATAATTTTGTTTTTCTATCAATTTATCGTCGAAATTTAAAAAAAAATTCATCTCAATTGACTTTTATTATTCTAGAGATTTATAATTTCATACTACTACCAACCATTTTGTATATATATGTATTCACTCATTATGTAACCATATGATATATTTATTCTATAATAAATATATACGAAAAAATAGAATTTGAAAAAACAACTTTAAAGACCGCAATACCCGCAAAACCAAACCGCAAAACCGCAAAAACCGCAAAACCGCAAACCCGCAAAACCGCGCGGTTGTGGATTCTCATTTTTTAAAAACCGCAATTGGGGATGCGGTTCGGTTTTTACCAAAACCCGCACCATGCTCACCCCTAGGAGCGGCTATTGCTACAATGCTTAACCGGCCAGTTGTATGTATATCTTATTCCGGATGTGTTACGTGTCTTCCGCTTAGGTCCGGTCCAGATACAACACATGTATTGTCCCCCATTGTGATTCTTCGCGTGGGGGAAGTCCAGACTGCTCACTACGTTCATGCGATTCTAGATGAAAACTCACCACTCCCGCCTACTCACCCACAATGGAGGGCGTTCAGACATGACGTGGCCTTGGGATGGGCAACTCTTTATGCTGAACGACAAAACATGTATAGACATATGTAGTAAACGATTGTTGATTTATATAGTAAACGATTACTGATTTATGTTGTAAATAAGTATTTGTATTCTGACACCGAGTTACTGATTTATATTGTAAATAATCATGTATCAACTATTATTCTATAGTGTAAATAACCATGTTGTAAATTATTATACATATTCTTTGGCCAGATGGAACAAAAAAATCCTTTCTTGTGTCGTTGTGAACGAGGACTTATAATTGAAAGAACATCCTAAAAGCCCAAAAGTTATGGTCGGAAGTATTATGCATGTCCTTTATCAAAGGTAAATAATTATACGTTTGCTTATTTACGTAAATATATCAATAACTTACATTTCTTATAATTGTTTCACCATGTAACAGCCAGGAACAAAAGATTATGGGTGTCGATACTTTATGTGGAAGGATGAATTTCAACAAGAGTACTTTAGTCAATGCTCTTCTTCAACGCAGTGCTCAAAGTGCGAAATTAAAGATAACACGATCAACATGCTTGAAACAAGAAACAAGATGTTATTGCCTCAAAACAATATGTTGAAGGCAAGAATAAAGACGCTGGAGGCATCACTGGAATTGGCAAGAAATCTCGTTGATCACGTATGTCAGTTGAGTGGAATACTCTATGACCATATAGATGACATGAATAATCTTCATGTGGAGTAGATTTCGTTGTAGTAGTAGTAGCATTTGTTGTTGTACTTAGTTTAATGTTTTAATGTTTAACGTGTTTATTGTTGTTGTTTAATTAAATGGAAACAAATTAGACGAATAAAAAATAATACAAAAATATAACAAATACACAATAAAAAAAAACATAACGTAAAAAACTACATTAATATGTTTTACACAAATAAATATACACACATATACTATACATACTTAAAAAAAAAAAAAAAAAAAAAAAAAAAAAAATGATACAAAAGTACCCTATGAGATGCAAGATTAGTGATTCATGGGGTGTGCCATTAGGCCACCCCTTTTTTAAAACAAACCAAAATAGGCTAGTTTGACTTTGTTAGTTTAACATTAAAAATCCTAAAGTCACATCATCTTTTTTTCCATCAAGAGTTTCACCTCTGGCGTCTCAACGTTATATCATCTTCTTTTTCCATCTTTCAGCCACCTTTATATGTCACATACTTAGTTCTAAGGTAATTGCAACGCATATAAAGAGATTAGGGCGTTAAGAAAGATATTTGAACCTTGAGTTGATTGATGATTTTAACTCGAACTTATGATTTTATGCTCACAAGTAGGGGTGTTCATGGTTTGGGTAATACCCGAAGAAACCGAAAATCAAAACCGAACCGAACCAAATATTAACTGAACCGAACTTGTAATTGAGCCGAATTTTCCAAAACCGAATCGAACCGAATTAAATGTTCAGTTCTCGGTTCGGTTATGAATCTATAAATCTAAACCGAAAACCAAACCAAAAACCGAATTCAATAAATATTTTTTTTTAATATATTTATATATATAACATGATATTAAAACTCTTTCATACTATAATATAACATTTTTTAAGTTTTGATTTTTTTTTCTTTCTAAAAATCTATATAAATAAATGAGTAAATAATTAAAATTATGTAATTCGGGTTATTCGGTTCGGTTTTTGGTTATGGAGGTTTGGTTTTTGGTTATGCGGTTTGGTTTTCGGTTCGGTTCGGTTCTCGGTTATACCCTGCAAATAAATTTTAACCGAATTAATCGAACCGAATAAACCAAACAACCTGATAACCGAACCGATGAACACCCTTACCGACTAGCACTTGTCAAAAAAAAAGACCCAAAAGGCCATGCACACACCTTACCTTTAGCAGAGCCCATTGTGTTGCAAATATAAGTCCATTGTTATAGAAATACAAGTCCACGATTAATGACCTGATTAACAACTCACTGTGTTTTCTTTTTATCATTTGTATCCTTACATCTTTTTGTGATTGGTGATTGTGTTGCCGTACAAGTTTTACGCGAGCTTAAATTATTACTGTATTTATGTACAAAAGCGTATTTATTCTCTATAGTATATATATTATATAAGTTTCTTTTGGTTGACAAAGTTTACGAGTTTTCTTGAAATAATCAGCTCCTAAAGTCCTAATTCATAAGATGTAGTTTACACAGCGTTTGGAATCTGCTCCAGCTAAATGCCGAACACACCTATAATCCTATATGTGCTTAAAGTTTGACAAAAAATCTCAATATATAAAAGTCGATCAGTTTGGTTCAGTGTGCAATTATGTACAAGAGGGGGTCCACCCCCTAAAAAAAATTATATACGGTTCTAGTCCTTTTTAATACAAAACTTTCAGCGTAGTGTATATCGGCCCTTTTAAAATAAATATTTTTCAAGTTGGCCCTTCTATCAATAACGTTCAAGTTCCGTCATTGCATGAAAGAGTTCATAACTTTATGCAGTTTTATCACATCATTAGTGTTAGGGAGCAATATATTACGTGAGATATTATAAAAGGTCAATTAGTACTAGTTTGAAAAGCAGCCTAGTTAAGTATTTAGAAATGCAACTATCTTATTATCAATTATTAAAACCTAACAATGCTTTAATGAACATTTAATATCTAGACAGATGTGAGTTTGCACTATGTGATTATTATGGTACATAAAACATGCCGGTGTAATGAAAATAGTGTTTGTAAAATTTGCTCTATGTAGAAGTTTGCACTATGTGATCTCCAAAAAGTCTTTTAAACGTGCTACAAGGTAAAAATTCTCAACCAAATGCATAATGAATACAAAAGTAGTAGTTAAAAATAACGTTTTTATATACAAAAAACATTAAGAAAAGATAAGGTCTATGTTTGCATTTGAGTAAAAGGTTTGACAAAGATAAAAACTAACTTATTATTAGGCAGGAAGGATTATGATGAAAGCAAAGCAATGAATGTGAAATGGGGGTTGTTGGTCATACTTTCATCTACTCCATTACCTACATTCATACATCATGCTTTGTAAGTTTGGTTATGATTATGACACTATTTTTGTTATTTAGAAATGGTCAACTTGATAATGCTCCATAAAAATTCAACACCACCCAATAAATAATATCATATGCTCCTTTTTATAAAGGGTTGAGTTATTCATACGGTAGCTATATTTTTATTCATACGGTGGCTATATTTTTTATTTTATTTATTTTTTTTTTATATAATTTTGTTTATATCAAAAAGCTATAAACCTGAAAATGCGGAACAGTATATATAAAGTTTAATACGTCAAACGCTTAAAACTGTCAGAAATACGGAACAGAAACTGACAAAAAACTGTGTTGTACTGGAAAAAGTGGATGGACAAAAGGAATATTCCCTGAAATAGCGGCAGGGTCTATATGCATAGACCCCGTATGAATAGTGTCTCCCATAAATCACATAATACAAAGGCATGAGTTATTCGTACGGTGGCTATGTTTTTATTCATACGGTGGATATGACATGCATAGGGTCCCCTTGTCCCCTTGACTTTTTTTTTTTTTTTTTTTTTTAAATAGAAATAAGTGTGTGTATAATAAGTGTGATAAATAATTTTGTTGTAAGTGTAAAATTTATTGAAAGTGTAAGTATAATAATTTAAGGGAGTATATAATAAGTGTGTGTATAATTGTGTAGTGTTTAGGTATATGTATAGTGTATTTAAAAAAAAGTTTAAAAAAAAATTATAAAAAAAAGTTTAAAAAAAAAGTTTATAAAAAAAAGTTTAAAAAAAAGTTTATAAAAAAAGTTTATAAAAAAGTTTATAAAAAAAGTTTATAAAAAAGTTTATAAAAAAGTTTATAAAAAAAAGTTTATAAAAAAAGTTTATAAAAAGTTTATAAAAAAAGTTTATAAAAAAAAATTTATAAAAAAAAGTTTATAAAAAAAGTTTACAAAAAGTAACGTAAAAAAAGTTTATAAAATATTTTATTGTTATTGTTTAATTAAATGGAAACAATACACAAATAAATACTCTACATATAAAAACACTACACAAATAAATACACTATACATATTAAAACACTACACAAATTAAATATACCACACAAAATAAACTATACCCAATTAAAAAAAAAAAGTACAATGGTACAGTGCGGAATAGTGGAGACTGTCAGTAGCTAGGTAGGGAGGGTTTGGGGTAGACCCCGTATGAATAGTAGGTCCCAATACAAATCACCATTTTACAAAAACTTTGCATTAACTATTGCAAAAAAAAGTAAGTGAGATTTGGTTAAAGTATTTAAAAAATGTGTGAGAGAGAAAACTTAGAGAGAGAAAACCAAGGGAAGGCTAAAGAATGGGAAGAGGTTACCAACAAAAGAAGATTCAGGAAAGAAAAGAACAACCCTTATGGGAACGGGAAGGATGGTCAGACCATCAAGTTCTTCGTCTCCAACATCCCAGATGGGTGTCGGGCATGGGAGTTATCCTCCAAGCTTAAGGTATTCGGCGAGGTTATAGGGGTATACGTTGCAAATAAAAGGACTGCGGATGGAGCTAGATTCGGTTTTGCCAGTTTCAAAGGGGTGAAAGATTGGAAGGCTCTAGAAGATAGACTCAAGAACGTTAAGCTTGGAAGCCGACGTTTAAACATCAATATTGCAAGGTATGCGGTGGAGAATGATAGGGCAGGAATAGGTGTGACTAAGAAAACCTACCAGGAAGAATGGCCTAGGGTTAACAAGATGAAGGTGGGTAGCTCTTCTGTAAGGAACTCGGGTGGAGCTTCTTTCAGAGATATTGTAAAAGGTGGAGATGGTCTGGAGAGGAGGGATAAGGAGGTGGTAGTTGAGTCGAAGGTTAATGAGATGGTTTCTTTCCAAGGGAGGGCGCTTGTGGCACGGTGCGGTGATTTCATTACCTTATCCTCCCTCTATTCACTTCTAGGAGGAGTCGGGGAGGACGGATTGGAAATGCAATATCTTGGAGGCTTGAGCGTGCTTCTTGCCTTCAAAGGTATGGAGGCTGCCCAGGCTTTCATGCTCGATAAAGAGGTATGGAAAAAGTGGTTCACAAAGTTAGAAGAATGGAAAGGGCAGTCTTTGCCATTTGAAAGAATTGCTTGGGTTGGTATAATTGGGGTTCCATTGCACTTGGCATCCCTGGAATTGTTTAACCGAATAGGAAATCAATTTGGCAAGGTAGTGTTTCCATCTCCCTCCGAGAAGAGGGGCAAGAATAGGGCGGCGGAGAGGGTGGGTATCCTGGTTGGGGATGGTATGGATATCAAGGAGTCGATAGCATTAGCATGGAGAGACAAAAAGTATAAGGTTTGGATCATAGAAAAACAGAATAATTGGTGTCCAAACTGTGAGATTGGTGGTCATATTGCTAGTACTGACCATGGTTTGAACATCCCCGATACGCCCATGGCGGAATATGATGGCCAGAACGAGAAGGAAGAGGGTGAAGTCGAATGGTCGGGTGTTGGAAACGAAGGGGTGGAGATTGGGAATATGAATTTTAATGATGAAGGTGTGCATGGGGAACAATCTATGCATGGGGAAGGGTCAAAAGTTGGAGAAGAGATAAACATGGTTGGGCTACATAGTAGCAATCAGTTTAATGAAGGGGTGGGACCTATTCCTAATTTTGCTTTTTCTACTGAGGCATGTGAGAAGTCAGCTAAGGAAAAAAGAAACAATAACCACTTTTTTAATTATGATAAGGATTGGACCAACTTGGTTGGAGGCCTCCCTATTAGGCCCAAGAAAAGGCCCAGAGAATCTGACCCATTCTCACTAGATGGGCTTCTGGGACTGGATAAGCAACTTCAAAATAAATAGGTGGTGGTGGATCAACCAAGACATTATGAAGGTATTGTGAATATTAGCGAGGAAGGTGAAAAGAGCTTGGATCTAAACTTCCAGCCCCCAAGCTCAGAAGAGGTGGGCGTAAATGGAGAGGCTGAGGTTGAAACGGACAACACGCAGGTGAACATAGGTCTGATTAACAAAGGCTTAGAGGTGGAGATTCAGGAGACTGTTGATATTGCTAGAAAAGTGGTAGTCGACCTGTCTAAGGATATTGATAAAATTAGACTGGTGATCGAGGAAGAAGGTAATGGTGTATGTTTCCAATGAATTGCCTTTCTATCAATTTAAGAGGGTTGGGAGGAGTAGGGGGGAAAATCGAATTGGATCAAGGGGATTAAAAATAGAGAGAAGGTTTCCTTTGTTGCTATTCAAGAAACTCAAACCGGGGACATAAAGGAAGATGTTATAGGTAAGTTTTGGGGTAGGAACGATGTGGATTTTGAAGTGGTAGAACCTAATGGCAGGTCAGGGGGTATGGTCAGCATATGGGATCCCGGGTTTTTCAAGAAAGTTGATTGCGTGAAAAATGACAACTTTTTTATTATCAAAGGCTCCTTGGTTGGAATGAATCAACAGGTGTTTGTTACGAATGTTTATGCGCCTCAAAAGAGAAAGGATAAGAAAGTTGTGTGGGACGATTTATCCGAGCTCATGAATAATAATGGTGGATGGTGGATTTTGTTAGGAGATTTCAATGTGGTGCGGAATAGTAGCGAAAGGAAAGGTTCAAAGTTTAAAAACCAATGTGCGAGGGATTTTAATGCTTTCATCGAGGCTGCTGATCTTCATGAATTCGAGATGAAAGGTAGTAAATTTACGTATTTTAAAGAAGATGACAAAGGAAAAAAAATATAGCAAAATTGACAGGTGCCTCGTTAGCCGAGATTTTTTTGACAAATGGCCCGAGGCGTGCCTTAGGTCCCTTCCAAGGCTCCACTCTGATCACAACCCGTTACTGTTAACGGTTGTGGACCACAACTTTGGGCCAAAACCGTTTCGGTTTTTTAACTCATGGCTTGAGCGGCCCGACTGTGAAGAAGTGGTTATTAAGGCTCTTGAGTCTTTTAGTTTTGAAGGTCCCCCTGATGTGAAACTGGTCAGGAAGTTTAAATGGCTTCGTATAAAATTGAAGACGTGGAGAGATGAAGTGTTGTTTAAAGAGGGCGAAGAGTATGAGGTGTGTAAATCGGAGCTTGAGGAGTTGGATCTAAGATTAGAACTTTCTGATTTGACGGAGGAGGAGGAATGGTCTAGACTCGAGTGTAAAAAGAAGATGGATGAAATTGAGGACTGGAAAAGTAGAGACTTGAGACAGATCGAGATGCAAATGGGCAATGGAAGGGGATGACAATTCCAGGTTTTTTCACAGCTTAATAAACAATAGGAAGTCTAGTAATTCGATTCCTGGTTTGATCATTAACGGGGATTGGGTTACTAAGCCGGAGTTGGTAAAAAATTTTGTTTTCGAGTTTTTTAAGTCTAAGTTTAGTGAAAGTTGGATGGATAGGCCGGCTATTGACTGTGATTTTGAGTCTAAGCTGTCGGATTCAGAATCAGCTAGTTTGGTTTCGAGGTTTACAGTGAAAGAGGTTAAGCAAGTTGTCTTTGATTGTGGGGATGATCGGGCGCCTGTCCCCGATGGCTTCTCGTTCAAATTTATTAAGCGCTTCTGGCAACACTTCGAATCCGATTTCATGGAGGTCTTTCATAGTTTTTTTGAGAATAGGAAGTTGAGTGAAGGATGTAATTCGGCATATATTACTTTGATTCCCAAGGTGAAAGACTCGGCTCAGTTAAATGACTATAGACCAATCACTTTGGTTGGGACCCTCGGGAAGGTTATCTCTAAGGTATTGGCAAACAGGTTGAAAAGGGTTTTGAGTGCGCTTATTTCCATAAACCAAACTGCTTTTCTTAGTGATCGTTCTATTCTTGACGGTCCCCTGATTCTTAACGAGGTAATCACGTGGATAAAAAATAAAAAGAGCAAGGCGTTCCTTTTCAAAGTGGATTTCAGTAAGGCTTATGACAATGTGAATTGGGGCTTCCTTATGTCTATTATGACTCAAATGGGCTTCCCTGATCGCTGGTGTGATTGGATCATGAGTATGTTGTCTTCGGCTCGCTCGGCTGTGCTTGTAAATGGTTCTCCTACTGCTGAATTCCAATGTCATAAGGGGATGAGACAAGGTGACCCGATCTCACCTTTTCTTTTTCTTATTGTTATGGAAGGGCTCTCGTGCTTATTGAAGAACGCGAACAAAAGTGGGGTTTTTTCTGGTATCACCCTCCCAAATGGTGGCCCTACTATTTCTCATCTCCTTTACGCGGATGACTGTACGTTCTTGGGAGATTGGTCTCTGCCGAACATTAACCGGGTTGCAAAAATTCTTAGGTGTTTTAACCTTTGTTCGGGTCTGGTTATCAATGTTGGTAAGTCACAGATTTTCGGGGTGGGTGTGGGAGGGGACGAGACTGTTCTGGCTGCAGAAGTGGTTGCGTGTAAAGCTGGGACTTTTCCGTTTGATTATCTAGGGATTCGAATTGGAGGAAACATGGGTAGAGTGTCGAACTGGAATTTCTTGCTCGATATCTTTAAATCGAGGCTGTCTAAATGGAAAGGTAGGTACCTCTCTATCGGTGGTAGAGTAACTCTTATCAAAGCGGTCTTGGAAAGCATTCCCACATACTACTTCTCATTGTATAAAGCCCCCGGTAAAGTTATCGAAGGTTTGGAAGGAATTATGAAACGTTTTCTCTGGGGTGGGTCGATGGATTCTAATAAGATTAACTGGGTAGCGTGGGATAGAGTCACTTCTCCTATTAAGATGGGTGGGTTGGGTCTATCTAAACTCAAGGATTCTAATATTGCTCTTTTGACTAAGTGGGTTTGGAGATTCCATACTGAACCTAACAGTCTTTGGAGGAGGGTGATTAGTGTCATCCATGACTCTAAAAGGTGTTGGGCTCCTATTCCGAGCAATAAATACTCGTCGGGGGTGTGGAGCAAAATAGTCAAGGCGTGCTCTAATGCTTCTGTGGCGGGTGTTAACATCAATCAATTGTTCAGAGGAGTGTGTGGTGACGGAAAGGGAATTAGATTTTGGCTAGACCCTTGGGTCTGTAATGTGGCGCTAAAAGATGTGTTTCCTAGAATATTCAAAAAAGAGAAAGACAAGAAGTGCTTAGTGGCGGAGAAGTGTAGGGGAGGAAATATCAGTACTTGGAAGATTGGGGATCACGTGAGTGACTCAACAGTGGAGTAAGAGGTGGCCGAGAGATTATGCCTTGGGAAATTGCTGGAGGATACAAAGATTACTGAGGAAGATGACAAATGGACATGGCTTGGTCGCGACAATCGGGTTTTTAGTGGTAAAGCTGTAAAAACCTTTCTGTCAAGCGATCGTGATTTTAGCAACAGGTATGTGTTCAAGTGGTCTAAGTGGGTGCCGAAAAAATGCAACATTTTTATGTGGAGAGTGGTCCTAGACCGTATTCAAACGGCTTCGGCTCTGAGAATACGGAACTGTTTAGTTGGCTCGGAATTGTGTGGTCTGTGTGATGCTGAAGTCGAGAACGTGGAGCACTTGTTTTGCGCCTGCGAGGTTTCATCTAATCTCTGGTATCGTATTAGTCGATGGTGCAAAATTAGCCCTTTGTTCTGTTTTACTGTCAAGGATTTGTTTGAGGTTCACAGGTCTTGGGGCTTGAGTAGGAGGAAGAGATCGGCTCTTAAAGGTATTATGACTGTGGCGTGTTGGTGTCTTTGGAAAGCTCGCAACGAAAAGAGGTTCGCTAATGGATCTATTAAGGTCGAGAAGATTGTCCAAGAGATTAAGTCGATTGGGTATTTGTGGTATAGGAATAGAAGTAAGAATTGTTCGATAACGTGGACCGAGTGGCTCAACTTTGAGCTGCTGTAACTCCATTGTTTTGTTTTGCTTCTTGTTCCTGTTTGTTGTTGGTGTTTGGCCTTCCACTGTTTTTGGTGGTTTGGTTTGTGAATAATAGTTAAAGTTTCAAAAAAAAACTATTGCAAAAGTTGCTAGCTGATATAACATAAGATTTACAGGTTGTGTCAACATTTTCCAGTACAAGAGATTAAAAAAGCAAAGCCTATTGCAGACTTGCAAAATAAAATTGTATCACACTAGAACATTATTCAAGTGTTAGTTACTCATATGTAATAGTTAGCTTAGTATGGCCTTTATGTTTGTTATTAGCCTTAAGCTTATGTAGAAGGCCCATGAGCTTAGGCCCAAGCCCATAGGAGAAAGGGAAGGAGTAGGTGTGTTGCCCTAGCTCCTTGCCTATAAATACCTTATGTAAACCTTCATTTGAAGGTTGGTTGTTCAAGTTTTCTTTTCACTCACTCTCTACGCATAACCGTATACTCTATATCGTGTGTGTGTGTTTGGATACTTGTTCAATCGCCTCTCTATCTCTTATATAAGCTTGTGTTGTAAACCTAGTGACCTAACAGTGGTATCAATCGCCATCTAGTTGGGTGAAACGGTTTGTTTTTTGTCTACTCGTAAGGTTCACGTTTTTTAACCTTTCTCACACTTAAAAACTCATTTTTTACACTTTTCAATCCAAGATTCTTGTACTTTAAAGGTTATTGGGTGTTAAAGTTTAAGTTTTTGGCAAAAAGTTTGAAACTTTATGTGTTTAGAATCGTTTTTAAGCTAGTTTTTGTACGAGGGTGTTTTCCTCTGCGTAAGCTGTTTTAGAAGCTTTGGATCATCAAGTTTCACACTTTTGAGTTATTTTGGTGATATTGAAGCTCTTCCATCACAAAAATCTGGTTTAGAAACATCTTTGGGCAAAAGTCATTTTGAGTAGAACTAGCGTATCAAAACCCTAATTCACATAACTTTATCCGTGGTTTGATCTTGATTTAGTGGTTTACTCGTGGTTTCTTGCTTGGATAAGCCTGAAAACACGTCGACTTTGGATATCTTTTGCTTTGTGATAGTGTAAAAGATCATTTGGGATAAAACCTAAACTACGCATAAGCATAAAAGCTACGCGTAGAAAATCCTACGCATAAGATTCATCCTACGGCTAAGCCCAGTCTTACGCATAAGATAATCCTACGCCTAAGTTTTCTACGCATAACTTATTGTTTACGCATAACTTTAGTCTTTTTCCATACTTAGCGTAAGCTAAATCTACGCGTAACTCTTGATTGTTACGCATAACTTTGGTGTTTTTTACGCTTAAGTGCTACTTGGTTATTATGATTTCTACGCCTAAGGACACTTCATCAACAGCGTTTCATTCGACTACAAAGATCCACCAACACAAGTTATCAAAAAAAAAAAGTTTTTTGGCGGGAAAATTTGAGTAAAATTTAATTTTTCGAGGAGACTAAACGTTCAATTTTTACGCGAGATTCAAATTTTGGTTTAACCGTGAAAATTTTGGTCAAAAAATTCAAATTTTGGGCCCAAAATCAAATTTTCGGGTAAAATTTGGCGTCAAAATTGTCATAACTCAAATTTTTCTTGCAACCTTAGAATTGAATTTTATAGTGAATTTTAAATTTTGAGAGTCAAAATTTTTTCAAAATTATTTTTGGAAGGAAATTGAGATTCACTATATCGGCCTTACTTGTTGCTATATCGACTTAACCTTCTTCTCTTTGATTCTTCTGCGAGTAGTGAAATGGATTACGAACATAAAGATCCATTTGTGGCATTGAAAGAAGGATACATGGCTCGGCTCTCGGCATTGAAGCGTCGAGACATCATCAAATTCCGATATCCGTAGTCATGCAAGGTGAAAGAGTTGATGTACATGAAAGGAATGCTCAAATGGACGTGGAGAATGTTGTGATTCTTCTGCAACTGGTATGGTATCACGGACAATGAGGTTGTAGCATTGGAAGCGGGGATGCGGCAGATCTGGAGAAGATATCATACTTAACTACGACAAGCCCAAGCGTGACAAAGAAATGGTTGAGGAAAGTATCTTACCCACCTATGACACGACACATAACAGGATGGTCGAGTACAATCTATTGTTGATCATATTACATACCAAATCGCGACACAACATCTTGAGCAACCGAATTTAGTAATGAAGGAGAGGTTGACGGTGTGTTGCACAATGTCGAACAACTATCTCATGTATCGAGCCCTTACTTGTTAACAATTCAACTGAAAGCGTCAAATCAAACTCTTGAATCTAAATCATTCTCCTCAAAAGACCATTTCGGTTTCAAAAGATTTTTCAAAACTTGAGGCTCATTGCATCTCTCTTGAACTTAAAGCGCAAAACAATGTTTTAAACTTAGAGCCAAAAAGTAAATCTTTGAATGAACAAAGTAATCGTGTGGATACATTAGTTAAAGAAAATGAGCATTTCAAGGCTCAACTTCAAGCAAAGGGGCTTGCACATGTTGCTTTACTAAACAAAGCTGAGAAGATTCAGCGACAAGAGTGTGGATACTAATTTTGCAAAACCAACAATCTTGGGGAAATCGTCTCTACAACCTTTGAGAAAACAATCATTAGTTAGACAACCAAGCGCATTTAAATCTGAGCGTTCAAAATCTTCAAAACCACGGTTTCCCTCCCAAGTTGTTGAGAATAATCATTTGTTAAAAACAGTCACTCCACATTCACGGCCTAAGAATAATGCTTACGTTTTACGTTATACTGTTTACTAAACCTCACATGTGGCTACTCGGCAAATCTAGGATTAGTTGAACACACGTATCTAAACCGAGCATTAAAATTAAAAATTCATATGATTCAAATGGCGCATACAAGAACTATGATCTAGAAAAGGCTAGGAAAAGGGCACTTCTTCAAAAGGATGGAATCTTAGGTTCACGGCCTAGTGTATCACCTTGAGTGTATTCTTGAACACTACTTGTAGTAGCAAACCAAAACCTAAGTTAACTCAACAAGCAGTTAGAAATAAACCCGTTGATCTAAAAGTGAACTGTCAGAAACCTAATAGGTGGATCCATATAGGGCCTTGAGACTCTTCCAGAAAAGTTTCAACATCCCTAGATCTAACCTTAGATGGATACCAACGGGTAGGATTTTCAAAACTGTTAGTCTTAGGTGGATTCCTACAGGCAAGATACTAAGTAGTTGCATCAAAACAAGTGTGAAACCAACAACATCCATCCACGAGGCGGGAAAGGAAACCATCAAATTAGCATGTTGGGTGTCAAGAAGATAATTGACACTACATCTTTATGCTTCTAACATCTGGAACCCGGTTACACTTGGGGATCCATGTTTTTCTCTTCCTTGCCCCCCTTCTATTTTTCTATGCAGGTACAACAACAATGGCTCCTCTTGCAAAGCAGTAGGACCCGTTTCTCACCGTTAAAAATATCATGATCCATCAGCTATTCCACCATTGTACTTAATCGTCATGAATTGGAAACATTGCTTGCTCCTCTGGTTAAAGATTTTGCCAAAAGTCGTGCTTCAGATGTATCGAATGTTTCCGTTGCACAACCGATAATACTCTAATTTCGGATACACTGAATCTACAACAACAACGAATCTTCTATAACGAAGATCAAGCGCTTCAACAACAAAGACATATGATGATCAACATAATGAACAGAGATGTTTTATCGTGATTGACTCTCTCGAAATATTTTGGTACTTCACACTTGTTCGATCAATTGGACATACATGGTTTCGCTTTCTCCTTATACATGGTTTATTTGTCTTCAATTCATCATCAACATACGTGGTGTATGATTCTGAATCATTGAAAACATCGAGGGGGGGGAGAGTGTGTAGGTGGTCATTGCTTCCTTGTTCTTCTACATGCTTCTTTGCGAAAAACCAATGCCTTCTTGAATTTCTTCAATTAGAGGGAAGAAATAAGACGATATGTGGCTCAAACGTCTCACTTTGGTGTTATCGTCTCAATTTCACGAGTGATCTTGTGTGAAGTTACTCAAATACGTGAGAAGATCTTGTTGATCTCTGGCACGTTACCCTCGAGCGGATCTTCGCAATTAGTGATTTTCTTTGTGTGGCTTACTTGCTCATCTACAAATTCCATTGCATCTGAAACCTTCAAAAGTTAGAGGAAATGTAGACTTCATCAAAGTTTCAAATCTGCTAAAGACAGTTGTTAGTTTGGGGGAATCTGATTAAGAAACTTCGTCAATATCTGTTTATATTCACAATGGCTTCGAGTATAACGACTTAGAACCGGTCACAACCGTTTAAACTTTCCCCAAACCCCATCATCGGTACTGCACAAAGCCCCGGCTTACTCGTCAACAAATGGAAAGGTTATTTGCTCCATTTGTTGATGGCGATATTGATGAGCGTGCTCAGGTGTATCCGTGTTTGGCGTGCTCAACTGATCATACTCTTTTACGATACACGCTACAACAACTCGCTTGCGGATGCACCTACACGATTGCCTCCACCACAACAGTTGAACAAACCGCTTCCAACAATGATGAAGGCTGCGATGATATTCGAATGTAGTACCCCCACTGCGATTTTGATCCAAATCCGTTCTTCAACCCGTTTGCTAATGAGAGCTAGCTGCACGGATGTCGCGGAATCTTCAACAAACCATTTAAATCCTCGAGAATCACGCACAATGTATACCAACATCAACCCTCCACACATAGATGGACGAAAGACCATCCTGTGGAAAACATTATTGGCAACCCGAATCAACCCGATCGTTCGAGACAAGCGTCTTACACACAGAGCGGTGAACATTGCATTTATGCACTCACTGCCAATCGAACCTAAAACATCAAAGACGCAATGACAAAAGACAACTGGATTGAATCCATGCAAGAAGAACTCAATCAATTCAGACGTCTTGAAGTATGGGGCTGGTTGAAAGACCAGGGGTCTCGTCATTGGTCTCAATTGGATTTGGAAAAACAAATTGGATCTTTGAAGGAAATGTTATCGAGAAATAAGTCACGTCTGGTGGCTAAGGGTTATCGTCAGGAAGAGAGGTATTGACTTTGAAGAATCTTTTGCTCCGGTTGCTCGTCTTGAGGCTGTTCGGATATTTCTAGCGTTCAAGGCTCATATGAATATGACGGTCTATCAGATGGATGTCAATACGGCGTTTCTCAATGGACAACTTAAAAGCGGTTTATGTCAGCCAACGGATGGATTCGTTGATCCCGAGTTTCGAATCCGTCTACAAACTAAACAAAGCTCCGTATGGTCTCAAACAAGCTCCTCGGGCATGGTACGATAAGCTATCATCCTTCCTCATTGCTAATAATTTCACCAAAGGTTCGGTTGACCCAACTCTTTTTATACAATATCACGGGGAACATATCTTAATTGTTCAAATTTACGTGGATGACATCATTTTGGGTCTACACATAAAAAGTTTTCAATAAGCTTTTGCAAAACTAATGAAGAAAAATTTTGAAATGTCCATGATGGGTGAACTCACATTCTTTCTCGGACTGCAAGTTCATCAATCACCCGTGGTATTTTCTTGAGTCAGTCCAAATATGCCCTTGAATTGTTAAAGAAATTTGGAATGAAAACACGTGACACCTATGACACACCAATGGCTCATACGAAGCTAAGCTGATTTACATGGGAAATGGTGGACCCTACAAAATACCGTAGTATTATTGGGTCTCTCATGTATCTAACGACTAGGAACTGATATTGTCTTTGTCGTATATCTTTGCTCTCGTTATCGGTCGCGACCAAGCTGAAACTCACCTCTCTACGAGGCTAAAAGAATCCTCCGATACATAAAGGAACCTTTAACTTGGGGATCTGGTATCCAGAAGGATTTTGGTTTTGAACTAATACGCTTGAGGTGACCACGCGAGGATGCTTAGACTCACGGAAAAGTACTTATGGAGCTTTACAATTTCTTGGTGATAAACTGGTGTCATGGCAATCGAAGAAGCGGGATTGTACATCGATGTCCTCAACCGAAGCGAGAATATGTAGCCATGTCCGCATGTTGTGCTCAAGTCATATGGATGAGAACACAACTCAAAGACTATGGTTACGTATTTGACATAATCCCGATGTCTGCTGCGACAATGGTGCCATTGCAATCTCGTGCAACTTCGGTTCAGCACTTTCGAAATCAAAGCACATCGATATTCGATATCATTTCATCAAGGACCCGTGGAGCAGTGCTGTTGAATTATATTTTGTGGAGTACAGAATACCAATTGGCGGATCTTCTCACCAAAGTCTTGCCTCCGCTAGGTTTAATGAGTTGGTCCACCGGATTGGTATGCGGTGTTTGACTCAAGAGGAATTATATGACCTCCTAAAACGATCTTAAAAACTGTCAAACACCAAAATCTCTTTTGTAAATATCTTTTCAAAAACAAAATACAAAAGTATAAAACATGATAAAACAACAAAAATATTCTTCTATCTATTTTCTTTCAACATTGCATTGAGTCACGTTTCTTCCGTCAACACTATAATCTTTCAAAATTCAATATCTTTTCGATCTAGTGTTGAGGGGAAAAATAATATAACCGTCTCAAATCATCCGTGTACTTGCATGTTATCTTATCTCGGTTGTTTCTTTTATCAATAGTGGTAAACTTTTCTGGTTAAACTGACACTCCTCGGACTAAAATTTATAACCTTTCATCATTTATTAAGTTGAGAGGGAGTGTCGTCAAAGTTTCTTTCTTAAAATCTTTGTTTGGTAACCAAAATGGAAGTTAAAAGGCTTTGTATGAAAAAGGAAAAGGTGGAGGGACAAAAACTGTCAAAATGTTAAAGTTATTTTTAATAAAACACCTCCCACCTAATTTTTACTTCACATTTAATACACACAACCATACTCATCCCTGCCTAAGATTGAACCAAGAAATCCGTTGTTTTGATCATCATTTTGTAAGTGGTTTTACGATCTTAACATGTTTTTAAGCTAAGGTTTTTAATTTCATGCAAATCCTACGGCTAAAATTGAGTTACGCGTGATTATGTGTTCTACGCATAAGCGTATGAACACATAATCATTATGTGTGTGTTTTTGGTTATATGGATAGTGTCAAAATGCTTCTAATACATCAAGGATATCATTTTAACCATTAAAACCCACCCAGAAACACTTACTAATGATTTTTGAAAATTAGGGTTTATGAGTCGATTTGGGTTTTTTCAAATGTGAAGTGTTTTGGTCTAAAAGATTGTTGGGTTATGGTCATATAAGGTTGAATTGATGATTTCCATGGTTGTTAACCACCCGGAAACACTAACTGTTTGTCAATTTGAAGTTAGGGTTTAATGTTCATAACTTTGGGTAAATTTGATTCACAACGAGTTAGATGTTATAACTTGGTTTATAGACTCTCAACACATCTTAGAACTACCAGAATTTATTTGGTGCAATTCTCATGGCTAGAAATTATCTGGCGTAAATCTTAAACCTTAGGGTTTTGACCTCAGCGTATGACTTTCTATCGTAGCTGTGTTATGAATGTTCATGCCATAAATTGTTGATAAAATGATGTTTTGTGTTAACTCTGATGTGTTGATGAACTTATTTAGGGCTTTGCTACGGCTTAATATTAGAATCAAGGTCATTTGCAACTCTACGCATAAGGATTACCCTACTGGCGTAGTCAAGTTATCGCGTAAGAATAATTCTACGCGCATAACCATGCAGCGTAAGGTTCTACAATGGGACTCTGGCATTATCATCGTGAAGGATATGCGTAGCTTGATGACCTCTACGCATAAGGTCTACTCTTACGAGTAAGCCTTACGGCGTAAGGTCTTTATCGCCTACTGGCGTAAGCTCTCGCATAAGGTCCCCTTTTCCTCTGGCGTAACATTTCTTACGTAAGTTAGGATCCTCTGGCGTAAGCTTTTGTCTCTGGCGTATATCATCACTTTGCAGCTTAACTTTGCCAAAACTACGCTTAAGCCCGGATTGACCTTCATAATGAATTGTTACGTGTACAAACTTGTAAATAAACTAATCATAGCGTCACGAATCCAATAATGTCACTAATAAACTTAATGCGTTTGATATATTTGTGAACAATAAGTGATAACATAAACTTTAAAACTTAAAGTTAACTAACTTCGAAAACATTTCCGACATCATTGGACTATTGAACAAACAAGTGACTTAGGACTCGTAACAATCATTGACCCTGTACATTCAATAACTAGACAATAAGACCTTACGTTGACTAACACTATGTCTTCGATATGTTGATTCTTTTGGCTAATGTTATTTGAGATCCGCGACATGGCTAAACAAATGATTGTGGATGCATCAGAAGTTCTTACAATTGCTGATATCTTTCGAGAGGGTTATCCGAGAAAGATTGGAAAGAACAACCTTAGGGTTGACTTTGATACCCTCACACTTTCGAATCTTCTGCTTGATTCTTTGTGGATATTCTCGGGAATCATCTCTACGAACATGCTCTCACACTCTGCGAGTTCGAGAGGTCTACATTCAACAATTACGGGATTCTATCACGAGAGGATCCTTTGGTCAAAGTGCGATGAATGTAACACTTAATCACAAACAAGTCACTATCACTCCTGCTGATTTACGGGTTGTTCTCATCATTCGCATACAGCTCCAGCAGACTTCTTTGCTACCCTCTTGAAGAGGCAGATCCTGAAATTCTTGATAGATATTGGTTATGATGAAGCAGGGAATCATTACTAAGCACTCTCCGTAAATTTGAAGAATATTCCTCAACCATGGAGAACACTCTACATGATCATCACCAAATGTCGGTCTCACAGTGGTGGCGGTGGCTATGAGCATCCCAAGCTCATGGAACTACAAATTTTACGTGGTTGATCAACAAGAAGGACATTGAAATCGAAGCGCCGATATGGGAGGACATGATGCTATTTCACAAGAAGCTTGGCTCCAAGATTCCCTATGTCGGATACACTGGCTGTTGATCCAGAGAGCACTTGGACTTCATCTTCATCATATCTCTTCATCATCAGATTCGTCTTCTCACTCCTCGCCACCACCATCAAAGAAGTCAACCAAATCATCATCCAAATCCGTGAAGAAAACATCTAAATCTTGGATTTCTCAAGCTCATGAACGGATTACCAAAGGCAGTCAAACAAATTAGGAAAAGCGTGCTCAACAAAAGCTAAATTTCTTTCTTTGATCACATACGGCATATGTATAGCGAGCATGAAAAGATAAAAGGAGAAGGAAGTTTGTTAGGGAATTCATGAAAAATCAAGTCAAGAGGCTAGCAACGAAATGATGAAGGCTACGAAAATGTACCTTCAGATGCGTTCCTAAAGTCACAAAGGAGTTGTTCACCAAACAACTTTATCCAAATCTTATCGGTCGCCAAGCAAACTATTGATTAAGCATACTTATGATCACTCAATCAATCCGATCCAATAGTTTTCTCGGTTAATGAATGGTTGGCCAAGCTTACACAAATGTACGCGATCTGGGACATTTACTTCGATGAAGGAAAGTTGTTTTAAGCATTCTTTGGACTACCAACTTCAAGAAGCTTGTAGATTTGAAGCTGAAAAGTCTAAGCGTCCTAGAGACGATGAAGACAAGGATAAGGATAAAGACTCTGCACCTAAGCGTCGGCGGTCACGGTGAATCTTCTTTGATGCAACCTCCTCCTAGCGGGCTCTGTTCAACAAAAATCTCCTCCTCGTTCTTCTCTTGAAAAACCTCGGGGCGATTAGAGTTACCACCCCAGGCTTCGAAACCGATGATCACTTTGAGTATACGGGTGGTGGCGATGAAAGAAGTCCGAGCCTACAACAACCCTCTCCCCGACAAGTTGAAACCCGGAATCATCATCTAGGCCCGAAGAAGAAGAAGAAAGGCGCCTCAAGCGGCGTGTATCATGGCTATATGGCGATAAAGCAGAGGAATTTGAATGGTTTGCTAATCTTGTTAACAACACTCCCTACGAAGAAGGTCGAATTTGGTAGGCGGTTCTACATTGGAGCATGCAAAAATTGCAAAAAGTTCCATGTGAAGAAAATGGCGAAATCATTGAGGCGAATCAAAAATGAAGCATTTCAACTTCTAAAAAGCTGACTCGAAAGTGCCCTCGAGGTCGAATATCACCTTGAAAACATTGCTCGAGCTATGTCTATTAACATGGATTGGCTCAGCAGGAAGCAAACATTGACTTCACACAAAGGGACAACCCTCCATACTACACCGATTGGACCAAACCTCTGCCAACACTTGGACAAGCAGGTGAACCAAGTTCCTTCGGATACTTCTTCAACAAAGAGACCTAGATTTTCTTCTACGGTGGCGATGATTCAAGAAAATATGCTACGTCGTTGACACTTCCATTCCAGCCATTTCTACTCAGCGCATAGCCATTGAGAGCGTGCCAATCACTTGTTCTCAACCACGGTGGAGGCATCGCGAGATGCATTGTATGGGATTCATCAGCGGCGAGCAGCGGCGAATCTATAGAAGGCATGAGTTCGGGTTGAAGTCTCAACATGCGTGCATAGTTCTAAAGATATCGTTGCCATCATTACCGCGTTGACCTTTAGGTCTAAGTGGGACTACACATTCCTAAAGAAGATGCGTAGTCAAGCGACAAGATGAGCGGGACTATGCTTTCTCACGGTGACTTTGAGAATTTGTCTCAATGACATGGAAGACATGTACCTGCCAAGTGCGGTGCATGAGACAATTCTCAAGCTGCTTGATACAGCGTGAATTTATCAAGTCACTTCTCATCTTCATAAGGCGGATTGTAATCAAGGAGCGTGTAGAAGATCTCCGGTTGGTGTTGAATCTTATCGGGCAGCGTGTCAACTTCACTCCTCAAGCTTGATCTTCCCGATATCAACGGCTATCTCAATATACACTCATCGGCAAACCTTTACGTTGTTTACGTAGTGAACTTCAAAGAAACTGCTTAATGGCGTGTAGCGAACTCCACAAGTTTAGGGATCATACTTTAATTTGGTTAGGGATGGATTGACTATCTGAGGTTGAAGGATATCGCCAAAAATTGGGTCTCTAGCGGCTGGAATTCGGGGAAAGGAGGGATGTGAGGCGGATCATCACAATGATTGATGAGCGGTTGTTTGAAGGATCGATTAGGGCGATTGGAGAGTTATGTCGATGGTGGAGCCGGGAGAAACATAGCAGGATTTCCAGCGCCTGTGCACACTCACGGGAACATCACGCACTTCTGGTACCCCTTGACTTGTTTTCTTCATATCATTTTGGATGTTTGATTAATTATGTTTATGGCTTGTGCACACATTGATGTACAACCCGTACTTGTAAATAAAGGACCGTGAGTGCGCTTCGGTGCCACAATCCTTATAAAAAGGAAAGCTTCTTACTTTTGAGTAAAACCTATCAAACCTTTCACTTTTCAAGGTTTTGCTCAAAAGAACAAGTACTTTCCCTTATGATTTTCAAAACCTCAACCGTTTATATCACTCGTTGAGGGGAGTACTTGAATCAAAACTTTGTTCAAAAATTGTTCTCGGTGGTCATTCTTCCCGCAACACTCGAAATGGTCATATTTATTCTCAAGCGTTTCAAAAATAACACTTTAATATGCCATTTTTGAGGGGGAGAAAATATGTGATAAGAAATATGTTGTGTAAATGCAAATGAATCATTGTGCTTCGGACTTAACCAGCAATTGGCGATTCTTAGCTGTTAGTAACTTCGAAAAGACTTGTCTGGGGCGGGTAATAATTTCAAGCTAGTTAAGCTAGTGATGTAGCGTGATATGCGCAAAGGAGAATGTACCATTAGAAAACTCTTGATAAACATGAACTCGGCGGGTTTGACGACCTTTGAGGATTGTCTACACCTTCAAGGTAGTTATTAGAGCTAGTTGTCACCTAAAAGCTGACAATGCAACTCTTTAACTATGCCGCGTAACCGTGTCTGTGAGGGGATTGTCTATCTTGAGTGAATCAATTCAAAATGTGCGCTCTTTCCTCTTGTGCATTTTAACCGTTAAAACACTTAAGCACATGTGGAGGGGAGTATTTATGCAAAATCTTATCTCAACAGTGGTACTAAAATGTTTTCATTCACAAACACTTTGAGAGATTTTTCTACAGATGGTTTTATGGCAACATAGGTTAGTCATGGAGTTATAAGGTGACTAAGGTTAGGAATTACCGTCCTATGATCCGCGAGCGGAGGATCTACCCAGGACACCACAAATAGTTAGTATTTAGAAGTCCTTAGGTATGATTGTAAAAAGGAGAAAATGAGAATCGAGAGAAGAAGGAGTTGAAGAATTAAAAAAATACAAAGAAAGGTGAAAAGAAATAGCCCTCAGATTATTCAACTTAGAGGCCACCAGGGTTCAATTCATATGCTCTTGGTTGTCACTTTGTGACGCCGGTATGAAGATTAAAAGTCGTCATGGACCATGGCGCATGCACTAAACCTTCTTATCCACTCAAGTTTCTCTTAACCGAAGCTTGTTTCATTCTCACTGGGAACCCTACGTAAACTATCGGCTTTCTCTTAGAGATTATTGAAGAAGGAGACCCTCTCCCTAGTCTCCTTTCGGGGAAAACCAAGCGCACTATTGAGTCTAGAGCCACGAGATTCATCAAAAGATCTCTTAGGTACACTTGACATTTAATCACTTGATGATCAATAATAAGGTTATCAGTGGTTCATATCGAGTCCTTCGCAGATCTTAGCAATCAATAGAACATTTATGAGAGGTTCACATTTGTGATCCTCGGTGAATGAATGGAAACTCTGCCGGGTCAACATTAAACACGACGGCCAGGTAAACCCGGCAACTCCCCGTGGATTGCGCTTAGTGGTCTCAAGCGGTCTGATGCGTGAGGTGATGCCGGTGTACCCTCGGCGACTCATCCGAATCGTAGGTGTACCGATTTTCATCGTGTTATCTCACTTGTGGGACTCCGATCGAGCGGCCTTTGTAAATTAGAGTTGTGTTTTCACACTATCTTTGTTAACACTCTCGAAGTTCAAACTTGTAAGTGCGGAATCCGCTTATTACTAACCGTTTAAATGTTTTCTTCTTATGGAAGCTCACGGGCGGAATGATCGTGCAGATTCTTCTCATACTCACGCCAACATCATCACTAATGGAAGTTCTATCAAAAAGCAACACAACGGTCGAATGATTCTTCATCACGTGAGAATCTACAAAGTTAAAGACTTAAAGAACTCCATGATCTTCGAATTCCAACGTCAAAAGCGTGTGAGCATGTTGAAGAACAACGTGGAGACACTGTAGCGGCGAAGCGGAACTGGCAGAGACTTGATGCGAACAACAACATACTATCACTTTCACCACAAAGAACAATGATCAAAGAACAAGGTTAATGATCACGTCAAAGCATAACCGTTCAAAGTAAACTATCTCTACTTTGGGGAGATTGTTCAAATCAAGGCAATTCTTCTCACAAGAAGAAGAATGTCGGAAGCGTCAAAGCTACTATTACATCAACGCCTTCACCGTGTTTCATCACCAACACTTGAGTGTTTGTTACTCATATGTAATAACACTTGAGGGGGAGATTGTTGGAATCACTCCTAAACCTTATTCAAGTGTTAGTTACTCATATGTAATAGTTAGCTTAGTATGGCCTTTATGTTTGTTATTAGCCTTAAGCTTATGTAGAAGACCCATGAGCTTAGGCCCAAGCCCATAGGAGAAAGGGAAGGAGTAGGTGTGTTGCCCTAGCTCCTTGCCTATAAATACCTTATGTAAACCTTCATTTGAAGGTTGGTTGTTCAATTTATTCTCTTTCACATACCCTACGCATAACCTTTCTTTATTTACGTGTGTGTGTGTTTGGATAGTTGTTCAACCGATCTCATCTTCTTCTCTATTTCTTCTCTTGATGCTTGTGTTGTAAAACTAGTGACCTAACAATTGTTAGCCTCGCTAAAGTGAAGTCATTACGGGAATTGCATTAGTTTCTTCTTTTACTCATTCACAAGGACTAGTTTAGTCAATAGTGCTAAGTTAGGCTTGTTGAAGTATAAATACCCCTCCTAGTCCCAACTAGGGGGGGAAGATTCACATTTTGTAAGAAGTGTGTGTGGTTTCTTCTTCTTTCTCTGAAACCCACACATCATCCCCTTTCTATCTAATACAACCATGTCTTTCTCATTCTTTGAGCTTCCGACCCCAGAACATAAAATCTTAAGCTTTTCGATCCTACAATTGGTATCAGAGCCAGGTTGTTGTTTTTATCGATTTGTGTGGTTTCGATTATGTGTTCAAAACTGTTTTTTATGTCTCGGAAATTTTTTTTCCACCTTTTGTTGTTAACAGTTTTTACATATGTTTGTATCTTTATTGGTCAAAAAAGTCAACACCTTTATGTGCAGTTTTCGGTTTACGTTTACGGTCCAAGATTGATTTCTTGATAACATTATTTGTTATTTGTTTCTTGTCCATCTCGTGTAGTATATGGTCAGCGTGGTCAAATGGGTAATATTGATGTGTTTTACGCAAGTATTTACGGGTTTATATGAAGATTAGCGGAAAAGTGGTCGGAAAAGTTGCTTGGAAAAAAAGTCAGCGATGGTCAAAACCTAAACTTACGCTTAAGGAGTATCTCTGAGTTGTTACTTGCGTAGGCGTGAAGTTCTGCGTGAAATGGTTTTGCGATGTGTTTACGCTGGACGGTGCAGCGTGGGTTCTTTACGAATAAGCCTAACTGCGCATGAGCTTTATGCGTAGGCAGGTGTTCGCTATAACACATGGCTGCAGCGTAAGGTTATTGACCAAGAGCAGGTTTTCACGCATAAGTCTTTCAACATCTTTACGCGTAAGTCCTTTTTGACAGAAATTGGAGATGAAAAGGAAGACCTTGACCATATACCATATACCAAAACTCTTAAGTGACTTGATTAGTATCAACATCATCATCCTATTCTACAAAGAAAATCATCAAATCGCTGTTGAAAAAAAGAGAGAGTTACCCTTGCCTCAACCATATCCAAATACTAACCTATCTCACTCATTATCCCTCTCAATCAAGACTTCGGTACAAAAAGAAAGATACAAATGACTCTCAGTTGTTCTCTATAAAGTACCTTTCCAGAAACATCTAGACTTGTAAAAGTCTATAATTAAGAGATACAACTCATCATCGACTCTTATTATTGAAGCTTAGCTTCATTTGAATATCCGAATCTCATAAAGATAAAGAGGTAACTAATATCGTTACTCTCTTTTTTTTCTTTGATTGGATTCACATAAATACAAAACAATTACATAGACCTACCTT
>OU343224.1:255249456-255458583 GCA_910596185.1 Chrysanthemum makinoi | reverse complement strand
TTTGGGCTTTTGTTGCACCCGAGAAATGAGGTTTATGATGGCGGAAGCAATAAGGATAGGATCAACCATAACAAATTTATGTGGCCGCATATAACTGATGATGAAAGACTCAAGAAACTCCTCCTTAAGATGAAGAAGAGCCACTTATTACTCATCGTGTACTCCTTGTCATCATAATCCATCGAGGAGTCCACACGAGCATGGCCTACATGTAACCCCTTCCGTGAGTATTGAAATGGCGGGGATAGTGAAAGAGATGAAGAGGACATGCCCTCATGAGCTAAAGACATTGTATAAAGTTCGGTGACTTGGCATATGATGACGGCACGCATACAATTCGGGGATGCCAAGATTAATCCGAATCTCCCTAGAAGCTAAAAATTGATTACGAGGAGCACATTCAGAAAAAGGAAGAGGCTAATAAGGAAATATACTACACGGATGAGCATTTAAGTGAAACTGACAACAAGGAATTACACAGTCACTGGTGCGAAAGAGTAAAATCTCCTAGGGAAATTTTCTGGGCGTCATGCAACCCATATGACGATATGTGTAACGGGGGAAGCAGCTCTGGGAGAATAGGAAAAGATGAATTATTTTGGTCCTCAACCAATGATGAGGAGAGAACGAGTTTACCTTGGCTGGACAACCTAGATTCGATAGTTGGGTGAAGATTAATTTTGACATATGGACATGTGGACACGCTAACCAAAGAGAAGATTTGGAATCCAGTTACGATCGAGAAAATTCAAACAACGAGCTCCCAACAACACGAAAGGAAATAACAATTGAAAATGACAAAGAGTTGGTTAGTGATGAAAAGAAGAATGCAAGCGCCGTTTTGAAGAATCGCCATGAAGAATGGTTCAAGGGTACAGCTTCCGATGATTATATTGAAGGATCCTAGATTACCTTGAGTTGCAAGGTAATGAGGAGTTACCATCCGGCGACGGCTTATGAACAAAGGAGGTGCAAACTCCCGGGATTCCCTACAAGAGACCACCTCCAATTATTATCGAAAAATATGAATTCACTCGCTACCACCGGGACCGAAGAGATTTTGTAAAGTCCGAAAATCAAACCATGAATAATTCAATCGCTTCGAATGTCGCCTGGATGAGGCATAACTTGATGAAAGATATTGAAGAAGTGGGCGATCCAAAGGCTCCATAGCCTCGCTGCTCGAAGTCTAACTTAAAGATCAGAATAAAGAAAGCTTTTCTGGGAGACAACCCATTATTCCTTTTGTTTTATTTCCTTTTCTGTTGGTTTTGTGTTTTGTTAGAATTCAAATTCCATGTGAAAGTGCTCTGGTCACCCCAATTATGGTCTAGCATATGTTAGCTCGTAGACGGTTTCATTTACGCTATTTATCGCATTATTAGTTAGTTATTAGCGTGATATTAGCTTAGTAAATAACCGGGAGGAAGGACTCGGTGTTTACCCACTGTATGCCTGATCCACATCCCATAAGAGGACGTATTCTTTGTAATATAAATAATTTCTACCTCCCAAGGTAGAGGGTTGGAACTTCTAAGCTAACCTTTCACTTGTTTTGATATTTCTCTCTCTAGAATTCCCTCTCCTCTCTTCATCTCTCTATCAATGGCTTACTTGTTTAATCATCTACCTAGACCACCCGAATCATCTAAACAACATAAAACACACGATCCTACAAATGGTATCAGAGCCAGGTTATGTAGATATGCCCCAATAATGATTTCTTCAATTGTGCGATGTCATGGAAATACACGGCCGATTGACTTCACTGGACAAATACAACCGCCCAAATGTACCGCAAACAACAGCTAGCATTGAAACACAACGAAAGTGTCTTTGACCACTTTCTGAATTGAGGTACACGCCCGTCTTCAAGGATCCGATAAGTACCGCCTCGTGACGTATAATTCGAAGAATTCCTTGATGGTTTCGCAAATGCTCTAAATTGTTTCAACCGAACGCCTCAAAGAAGACAACACGAGTGAGTGAACCGATTGAGATTCAATCATTGATGAAAATTGATTCAAAAATAATCGCGGTATTGCTTAGAAGAAAGAGTTTTGCACTACGAATGCAAGGTTTTATGAGAAGGATCAATTTTCAATCGAAATACTTTTTGTATATAAAAAGAAAAGTACACATTCGATGTGCTTAGAGAAAAGAAGAGATTCGCACATCGAACGGTTTTTCCAAAAGTATTTTTCAATCGAGATACTTTTGAATTTGAAAATGAATACATTCGATGTGCTAGAGAAAAGAAGACGGCACATCAAACGTTTTTCCAAAAGTATTCATTAATCATTTCGACCAAGGTTGATTCAAGAGTGAATCGCCCCATTGTTTCTATCCAGTTGTCACAAGCTTTATCTTTTGAAAAGATATCACATGTCACCCAAGAGCTTGTTTGATGTTGGCTCTAGAAGGATTTCCATCTTCATCGTAAATACTTTTACATATCACTCAGATGTTCTGGCAATACCACAAGGATAATGCATAGGAATTCATTAATTTTGTGTCCTAGTGAGATATTGTGGATGATCTCTTGGCTCTAGACTCAATTGTGCATTTTGGTTTCCTATGTCGGAGACTAGGGAGAGGGTCTCCTTCTTCAATATCAACAATCTCTAAGAGAAAGTCGATAATTTATGTAGGTTCCCTCAGGAGAATGAAACAAGCCCTTTTAAGAGGAACTTGAGTAGCTTGGGAAGATGTAGTTGTAACAATTCGCATTTTCGGGTCTATATTCATTTTTACTATTCATAGCTACTATTCACTTTTCACTATTCATCCCAAAATTTTATTCTTCAATTCTGTAAGATAAATTATTTTAGTAATGACCGAGAGTTCAATTCATAGTTAGATCATTTTCAAGAAAAGTTATTAAGAAAACACGCTTAAAAGTTTCATTTTGGTCTTAAACACCATTTCAACATCCAAGATAACGAAACCGCCTTCATAATTTTCCTCACATCGAGAAATTTAGATCGCCATGATTAATTAGGGAACTTTTTGGATTTCATTTTAAAAGATTTACCAAATAAGCCCATCACGAATTCACACTAAACTTACGTTTTAAACAATTCTACTTACATCCGTAACTTAACGATTCCTGCACTGTATTTCCTAAGATGAATAGAAACTTTTGTGTTTTTGGAAAAGTCAAACATATTTCCCTCCTCCTTTGACCATAAAGAAATTAACCTTTGTAATGCTCTACCTTTTCTTAAATCGCGTAATTTTAAACTTCATAAATAATCTTAAGTTATCCCAATGCATTTATGAAAACCAAATTTTACATCTCATATCACTTTTAGACTAATTTTAGTCTACTCTAAATAAATTCACCTGGCCGTTTCCTAAATTTCGTTCTTTTTTCCGATTAAACTCCACTACGCTTACCCCGTGATTTCCAGCTTTTAAGCAAACCGCTTTTGCCCCAATAAGACTTATCACCCATTTTATATTTTTAGATGGAGTATAATAATGAGTTTCATCATTTCTGCAAGTTTCATATTTTTACGATACCGGGTTTTACCTTTTGATTTCGATAGAAAACCAATAATAAGAAGTTGTGTAGTATACGGGTAACTCAAACGTGTTAGGTTTGAGCACCGAGATCGTCTAACGGGGTTGAATGGAATTTCCAACTCACGCCTCAATAATCTGGATTCGAATGAAAAGGGGCATAAAATGATATTATCTAAACTATGGGATAAGGAAAGTAAATGGAACATAAAATCTATGGGAAATCCTAAGAACTACAAGAAACTACGCGAAATCTGCTAAAACGCAAAAAACGGAAAATAAACGAAACGCGAATAAAAAGCAACTACGTCTAATCTAGATCCTAAAAAATAACCTAAAACTACTTTTACTCTAAAAATGATATTAGAAAACTAATTAAGAATTAAAATTATTTTTTAGAAATTTTCTTGATTTTATTCTAATTAAAAACTAATTATTAACTAATAAAAATAAACTAATTATCTAAAAATTATGAAAGAGAGAGGGAAAAATATGAAATTACTTTCTAAAAATCTAAAATAACACTAAAGACTTTTCAAAACTATTTTTGTAATTTTCTGATTAATTTCCTATTTTCTATGAATTTAAAACTAATTTAATCTAATTTAAATTGTTGAAAATACCAAATTAAAGGAGAAAATAAGAAAAATATTTTTATGCTTTTATATTTATCTTAATCTATTAAAATTGAAAAATTATTTTTGGAACTTTTCTAATTATTTGCATTAAAGCTATTTAAAAAGGATTAAAAACTATTTTAAATCAAGAAAAATAGTAAACAGTATCTAAAAATTATGAAAAATGCAGGGAAATTCTAAAATATTATTCTAAAGCTAATAAAAATATAAAAACAAGGGCTATTATGTAAGAATAATGAGCTGCAATGTAATCTGCCCTAAATAAGCTACTAAGATAAGCTAGATAGTGAAATAAGCTACAAAACAAGAATCTAATCTATATTATGCTAAAATAAGCTAATCCTAACTGATTACACCTAATCCTAACAAGCCACAAGCTCACACTTATGATCTATGCAAACCGATTGAACATCCAATAAGCTAATCCGCCCTTTACTATAAGCCAATCGTAATCGCTTATCCAATAAGCCAAAGGAAAACCAAGAATGTGGAACTCAAGACTACCAAGCAGAGAACTCAAACCAAGTTTTACTCTAACTATCTAGAATGGACCCTGTACAAGTCCAAGAAGATGACCGTGATATCACTAAAGTTCACAAGTATGGGATATTCGTAAATGAGACCGCTTAAGCTCTAATTTCACTGATTTAACAATTTTACAAAAATAAACTAAAAATATACTGATGAAATCTACCAACCAGGCTTGTTAATTCCAAAATTGCAAACAAATTGAACCAGAAATGAAACCACAAAACTTCAATAAGTTTTGCAAAAACCATCATTTGCACATTTTGACTTATTGAGATAGATATGAAATGTTGACTAAGATGAGTTATGAATCCAAATTGTCAATGAGAATGATGATAAGCTAAAGTACAATAGAAATAAGCTAGGTTAACTACTTATTAACTAGTATGCAAGATCTACAAACCTATCCTAACCGATGCAATGACTGCAGGATTAAAATGATTTTGACTTATTCTTGTTCTAATATGCAAATAAAGACAAGAAGAGCTCAAATTTGACCTATATGACTAATCAACTGATTTTAAATCATAATGCAACTCTAAAACTTACTGCTTCAACAAATCCAAACACCGCTTATGGTCGATAAGCAATCTTCTATATTCAAAACTTGTATCTTAACTATGCTTACTATCAAAACAGATTCTATTGTTAATATTATACCTAAATGATGCTAATGAACAAAACTAACACTAAATCTTAACTAACTATATAATTCAGATTATGCGCTTAGACAGAAATAATACGATAAGATTAGAACATATGCATAATCAAGTATTTTGCTACCATGATAAGCTCAATGATAAGACAAACCGATAACAACTAAGTTTAACTAAAATAAACACAATCTAAACAATCCTAATTACCGTTAATGAATCATAACAGATGAATGAATCATAAATGTAAATGGGACTTACATTTGTCCCGCTAATGGCATGCTAAAGAAGGGTTAACAACACTATTCTAAACTCGACAAACCCAAATCCAAATCAAATTCAACCTCCTCCCATATCCATCATCATAAGAAAACAAAGAACATTCAATTATCATAATTCTGAAATTAACTTTCCTTGACCAAGTGTAAATAAGTTTAAAATCTGATTAACAAACTATCTTAGATATGAAATAAGCTTAAATAAACATTTGAAAGCAGAATAAACTAGATTAAACAAAGGATTAAGAGAAAACATAAGCTGAAATTAAAACTTGTATTAATGAATTTTGAGTACAAGATATAGAAATAACAATGAATTTAATCAAAATATTTGAAAAGTACAAAACCACTTAGAAACTACTCTCTACACTAATCCTAATCTCTACTCTACTCTCTATTCTCCTCACACTACTTTATCTCACTACAAAACTTAATACAATCAATGAAGTAGTCTTTATATAGTCGCTCAGTTCGTAGGTTCCGAAAGGCAAATATGTGTTTCTCAATGCAACTTGGACCCTTAGATCATCCTTTTCTCAGATCATCAAATCATTTTGCACCTTTAGATCATTGTTGCCACATTCTTCGCCCAATCAAGTAGATGACACACGGATTGCTAAGCCGCATCCGCGGTGTCAAGCAAGGTCGAGTAAAAGGACTATTGTACCTTAATGAAGTGAATTGGCTTAATTGAGGTCAAGGGTATTTAGGTTCTAAGGTGCCTGGAAAGTTTGGGGATTATTTTTGGCGCGTTGGTTTTATTAATAATTATTTGACGGTTTTAAGAGTTTGACTCGTTATTATTCGGTAAAAGGTGGTTGGGTATAATAATAGACCGGTATTGGTTTTGATAGTGTTTTGGATTTTTGGGCTTAAAACCGGGTATAACATTTGGGCCATGAGGTTTAGTTAATGGATTGGACTAAGGATTTCATTTGAACCCAAGGTAACTTAAAGGGACTAATCTTGCATATTCGGATTTCCAAGGGACCAAATGTGTACTTTCTGAAAATCTCATTAAGGACCAATCTTGTCAATCTCAAATAATCCAAGGGTGAATTTTGTAAATCAAACTTGAGGGATCAAATCAGCCAAATAATCGAAAGCAGGGACTAATCTTGACTTTTCTTCAAACTTGACTGAAACTTCAAAAATCATCCTTAGAGAATAAAATCTTCCACATGCAAAACCCGACCTTCCTACCAAATTAAAACTCTCGATCTCTCGTGCTCGGATTTACGTCTGATTTGGTTCCTTGCATGTTTTTTATATATCCATACCGCACAAGCACAAACTCAAGAAAACCACAAATATTAGCAATAAACGGCTCCTTCTTGGTTATTTTGGGTCTATTTTGATAAAGAAAAGGTATGTGATTTAGCACATACCAAAATACCCTGATCTAAACTATTGCGTGTCCTCACGCTAATGCAATCAACTCACGCTTCTAAAACCAAGGATTCCAAACTCTTTCTACTAAACCTATGAAGAAGTAGCAAAGATTCCTCAAAAGAGATTAAGAAACCTTAATTCTAAAAACGCTCGCTTACCTTTTATATCACATGTATAGATATTACAATTAAGCACATTCCGTTATGAATGACGGTTTGTTGAACTTTCATGTCGATCAATAACTCCAACATTATTCAAACGACACGTTAGATCAATGAGTAGAAAACACAACATGCATAAGGACCATATCGATAGAATACATCGTCCCCTGATTTTTCACAAGTCCCAAACTAAGGAAACCAAAATCATTGTTACAAATGATTCTAGATGCTAACACTACCCATGGAAGTTACTTGTGTAAATACCTTTTGTTCCCATTTTCCTATTTCTTCTAGATTTTTTTATTTTTGTGAGAAGTGAATTTCTTCAAATTCTCGTTTCGATAAGGATTATTCCGATAAAGATACAAAGCTAAGTCGATAATTAGTTATCCATCTTCTCTCAAGAACCATTGTCGTAAAAATGAGGTCCACATCAAGGAATTTTTATTAACTTATACTTTTTCAATTTTCATCATTTTTCAATTTTTGAATTGCACTTATACTTTTATGACTGTGAACCACGGAGCTTCACGGTAATTCCAAGACTATAGCTTCATGAATGAGAATCCTACTGGTTAGGCTAAGACCTCATTCAATCCCTACAAAGATCCAAGGGTCCTGACCACACCGCAATTTCACAACTTTACTTATTATATTATCACTTATATCACTGATTGCTCAATTATCCACTTATTTATTACGGATCCTTGATGTGTACCCAATTTTTAAAACAAAGATTCTTTTAAGAAGAAAAAGAACTAACTATCGCCAAAAACTTGACATCTCTAATTATTGACGAGATATGGGGTGAAACAATTTTGTGGGAACAAAAGCCATAAGTACCTTCGATGGGCTCTAAAGAGAACCAACTACTCCACGCTAAGCATCTAAACTCATAAGTAACTCTATCATTTCTCGATCTCCGCAAATTTAAAATCTCAAATAATGAGATCCGCAGATGCTTAGCCGATAATTTTAGATTATCTGGTTAAGGGAAAAGCTACTCAACACGCCTAAGTTAATGAATTATTCCTACTCACCGAAAGTCAATCAAGGTGTCAAAACATATATTAACTTAGCAAATGCTTCGTCTAATGAAATCAAGTATTGCATATTTAAAATCACTCAGGGAAACTTGCAAAATCTGGCCTTTTGAGCTAGAATTCGTGATTTTATGTCAACTTAGAGACTAGCAAAACTTTTCAATCAAAAAGATTTAACAAAAGCTTACAAAAATTTTTAAATTTTCTCATTTTTGCACAATTTGTTCATTTTCTAAGGAAAACGGGTCATGCAGAGAAAACACAACAGTAAATAAGTAAGCCAAATCAAATCGAAGATTACCCTACCCCAGACTAGAACTAAACATTGTCCTCAATGTTTAAAGCAAGGGTATCAACGAAAATCTAAAAGCCGTTTATTAAGTATGCTTAAAGATAAACGTTAGTCGATAAGATTAGGATATCGGATTTCCATCAGCATCGATCATGAGACTCGAGTGGAGAAATAACAAACTTCGAGCACTAGAGTCTTCATATCGGGAACATCCTAAACACAACATCACAAACAACCAAACACGAAATCAAGAGGCGACACTTTCACGCCACTTATTAGAAAATAGAAAGAAGATAGATGGATAAGCATGGGGTGCCTCCCACTAAGCGCCATCGTTTTTCTTCACCGAAGTCGCTAGCCCTGACTCGGCCCTCAATTCATTTGTCCTGGGGAAGAAAGTGGAAAAGCTAATCTACCGGACTTTCGCTCAAGAGGTTTGGATAAACATTGAAACATAAGAAAGTTCCACTGGATGAGATACCCAATTGCTCTAATAGCAAAACTCAACGGTGATACCGGGTCAAAGATAGTATCCTCACTCCCGCAAGATGAAGAAGAGAGAAATCACATTATATGGAAGAAATGGAATAAGGATTTTGATAATGATAAGGATCCATTCTCCATCTACAAAAGCAAATTCCTTAATCGGATTTTGAACATTTAAGCTCATTGGGTGATTTTCAACAAAAATTCGGAAGAAGAGGTTGATGTCATCAATAACGGAACTCTTTCGGAGTAGTTTCTTCCCAAACAAAAATCTTTCTCAATCAAAGTAAACGATCATACTCCTGAGGAGATATGAAAGGAGAGTTCACCTGGAGAACTCCTCATATGAAAATCAAGAGATGAATCTTGAGCTGCCCGAGGATTTATTAGACGGCTCACTTCTTTTTAATTTCTTTAATCGGATAAACTGAGGTGGATTTGTGCGGACTTTGTAGACTATGATTCTGACCTTTTCCATTATGATCTCCGTGTTGGACTCATCACTTTCCCTATCAAAGATTGGTTGTAAAATTGAGAGTATATTCTCAATCGAATTCAAACAAAGGATTTGTGAAGGTCATTTGAAAGTTTCGAAATCAATCGAAGGTGTCTCGTGATACCTTGGGATTGGAACAAGGTCATCAATATTCTCAAGAGGAGTGCATTCGACTTCCTTATCCCCCATTGACAAGGTATCCGAAGGTTCATTAATGAGTGGATCGCATTGGTTTCAAATTTCGGTGAATTGATCATCGACTTCTTCCAAAACAACGCCACTCTCTCAACCTGCGAGTGGTGGAAAGAGTCGAAATGATATGATCGTAAATAGGAGTGGATCGCCACTCAAGAATCGCCATCAATCTTTAAGTTCTTCTTCAAACGGTTCATCGTCATCACTATCGCCGAGTGTAATAGTAAAAGGTGGATTGATAACTTGGTTTGTTGATAATGGTGATCGATATCTTGCCAAATACGCAATCAAGCAAGACTCATAACTAAACTTTCTAATAATGATCACCAACATAGTGGTAAAGTCGAAGGAACTTCAAAGATCCCATCGATAATGATGTTGCGTCATATTCTCGATCAAACTATACGCTTCGAGTGTGCCCTCCATGAGATTTCCACCACCGCCAACATGATTTTGTCTCAATCAATCGTAGTGATACCATGATAAAAGGTTAGGATTTGATCAAGAAGTAAAATTCGTGATCGGGACAATCTCGTAATACTGAATCTTTCCCAAGCTTCAAATACGATTCCTGAGTAATTGTTGGAAATTGAGAATTTCTTTCCTCAGCTTGCATCGCTTTCTAATATGGAAAGTATTTTGCAAGAAACTTGTGAAACATCTCTTCCCAAGTATGAATTGAATGTTTTTCAAGGGTATAAAACCAAGATTCAGCCTGTTAAAGAGAAGGGGAAGAGATTCAATCGGATATCATCTTGAGAAACGCCACGTTGTTTCATGGATTGAGTAATAGATAAAAATTGTTTAAGTGCTCATGGCATCTTCGTCGTGAAATCCATGAAATTGACAATGCTGTCGAAGAAGACCTAACCATACGATTTTTCAATCTAAACTGCTTCGGAACGATCGGTCCTCCTCGACCGATAAGCGATGGACGATAGAAATCCTCCATGGTCCGAGGATCATGGGGATCAAAGGGTGCGAAATCGAGCATGGTGGAGAATTAAACAATTTAGAGGGTAAGGAGATAAGAATTAAACATTAAGAGGAAATAGAAGATTATTTTTGGGCTTTTAAAACAAATTTTGAAAAGGAAAATCTTTTTGGGTTTTAATAAAAGGGATATGTACAAATATCAACGATAACTTCACGAGGAAGGATCTTCAAATGCACACGATACGAGACGGAATACGAAAACTCGCTACAAGCCCTCCCCGGCAGCGGCGCCAAAAATTGATTTCGATAGAAAACCAATAATAAGAAGTTGTGTAGTATACGGGTAACTCAAACGTGTTAGGTTTGAGCACCGAGATCGTTCCGAACGAGGGTTGAATGGAATTTCCAACTCACGTCTCAATAATCGGGATTCGAATGAGGAAATGGGCATAAAATGATATTATCTAAACTATGGGATAAGGAAAGTAAATGGAACATAAATCTACGGGAAATCCTAAGAACTACGCAACTATTTAAATCTACGCTAAAACGCAAAAAAACGGAAAATAAACGAAACGCGAATAAAAAGCAACTACGTCTAATCTAGATCCTAAAAAATAACCTAAAACTACTTTTACTCTAAAAATGATATTAGAAAACTAATTAAGAATTAAAATTATTTTTTAGAAATTTTCTTGATTTTATTCTAATTAAAAACTAATTATTAACTAATAAAAATAAACTAATTATCTAAAAATTATGAAAGAGAGAGGGAAAAATATGAAATTACTTTCTAAAAATCTAAAATAACACTAAAGACTTTTCAAAACTATTTTTGTAATTTTCTGATTAATTTCCTATTTTCTATGAATTTAAAACTAATTTAATCTAATTTAAATTGTTAAAAATACCAAATTAAAGGAGAAAAATAAGGAAAAATATTTTTTATGCTTTTTATATTTATCTTAATCTATTAAAATTGAAAAATTATTTTTTTGGAACTTTTTCTTAATTATTTGCAATTAAAGCTATTTAAAAAGGATTAAAAACTATTTTAAATCGAGAAAAATAGTAAACAATATCTAAAAATTATGAAAAATGCAGGGAAATTCTAAAATATTATTCTAAAGCTAATAAAAATATAAAAACAAGGGCTATTATGTAAGAATAATGAGCTGCAATGTAACTGCTCCTAAATAAGCTACTAGAAGATAAGCTAGATAGTGAAATAAGCTACAAAACAGTAACTGAATCTATATTATGCTAAAATAAGCTAATCCTAACTGATTACACCTAATCCTAACAAGCCACAAGCTCACACTTATGATCTATGCAAACTGATTTGAACATCCAATAAGCTAATCTGGCCCTTACTATAAGCCACTGTAACTGCTTATCCAATAAGCCAAAGGAAAAACCAAGAATGTGGAACTCAAGACTACCAAGCAGAGAACTGCTAAACCAAGTTTCAGACTCTAACTATCTAGAATGGACCCTGTGCCAAGTCTGCAAGATGACTGTGATTATCACTAAGTCAAAAGTAATGTGGGATATTCAGAAAATGAGACCAAGCTTAAGCTCTAATTTCACTGATTTAACAATTTTACAAAAATAAACTAAAAATATACTGATGAAATCTACCAACCAAAGCTTGTTAATTCCAAAATTGCAAACAAATTGAACCGTAATGAAACCACAAAACTTCAAGAAGTTTTGCAAAACCATCATTTGCACATTTTGACTTATTGAGATAGAGATTAAATGTTGACTTTCTTGAGTTATGAATCCAAATTGCTGACTGAGAATGATGATATAAGCTAGAGTACAATAGAAATAAGCTAGTTTAACTACTTATTAACTAGTATGCAAGATCTACAAACCTTATCCTAACTGATGCAATGACTAGAGCAGGATTAAAATGATTTTGACTTATTCTTGTTCTAATATGCAAATAAAAGACAGTAAGAGCTCAGCTTGACCTATATGACTAATTCAACTGATTTTAAATCATAATGCAACTCTAAAACTTACTAAGCCTAACAAATCCAAACACCGCCAGCTTATGGTCGATAGCAATCTTCTATATTCAAAACTTGTATCTTAACTATGCTTACTATCAAAACAGATTCTATTGTTAATATTATACCTAAATGATGCTAATGAAACAGTAACTTAACACTAAATCTTAACTAACTATGATAATTCAGATTATGCAAATAGACGAAATAATACGCATAAGATTAGAACATATGCATAACTGTTATTTAAGCTACTAATGATAAGCTCAATGATAAGACAAACTGATAACAACTAAGCGAACTAAAATAAACACAATCTAAACAATCCTAATTACTGTTTAATGAATCATAACAGAGATGAATGAATCATAACAGTAAATGGGACTTACATTTGTCTCCGCTAATGGCATGCTAAAGAAGGGTTAACAACACTATTCTAAAACTGATTTCAAACCCAAATCCAAATCAAATTCAACCTCCTCCCATATCCATCATCATACAGAAAACAAAGAACATTCAATTATCATAATTCTGAAATTAACTTTCCTTGACCAAGTGTAAATAAGTTTAAAATCTGATTAACAAACTATCTTAGATATGAAATAAGCTAAAATAAACATTTGAAAGCAGAATAAACGAGATTAAACAGTGATTAAGAGAAAACATAATAAATTAAAAACTTGTATTAATGAATTTTGAGTACAAGATAGAAATAACAACTGAATTTAATCTGAAAATATTTGAAAAGTACAAAACCACTTAGAAACTACTCTCTACACTAATCCTAATCTCTACTCTACTCTCTATTCTCCTCACACTACTTTATCTCACTACAAAACTTAATACAATCATGAAATGAAGTAGTCTTTATATAGCTGGCCTTCTGGTCTTCGTAAGGTTCTCGAAAGGCAAATATGTGTTTCTCTAATGCAACTTGGACCCTTAGATCATCCTTTCGCATCATCAAATCATTTTGCACCTTTAGATCATTGTTGCCACATCTCTTCGCCCAATCGAAGCAGGATGACACACGGATTGCCAAGCTGCATCCGTGTGTCATGTGTGTCGAGTAAAAGGACTATTGTACCCTTAATGAAAGTGAATTGGCTTAATTGAGGTCAAGGGTATTTAGGGTTCTAAGGTGCCTGGGAAAGTTTGGGGATTATTTTTGGGCGCGTTGTGTTTTATTAATAATTATTTGACCGGTTTTAAGAGTTTGACTCGGGTTATTATTCTGGTAAAGGTGTGTTTGGGTATATAATAGAACCGTATTGGTTTTGGATAGTGTTTTGGATTTTTGGGCTTAAAACCGGGTATAACATTTGGGCCATGAGGTTTAGTTAATGGATTGGACTAAGGATTTCATTTGAACCCAAGGTAACTTAAAGGGACTAATCTTGCATATTCGATTTCCAAGGACCAAATGTGTACTTTCTGAAAATCTCATTAAGGACCAATCTTGTCAATCTCAAATAATCCAAGGGTGAATTTTGTAAAATCTGAAACTTGAGGGATCAAATCACCAAATAATCGAAAGTGCAGGGACTAATCTTGACTTTTCTTCAAACTTGACTGAAACTTCAAAAATCATCCTTAGAGAATAAAATCTTCCACAATGCAAAAACCCGACCTTCCGGCTCAGCTAAAACTCTCTTGATCTCTCGTGCTCGGATTTACGTCTGATTTGGTTCCTTTTTGCATGTTTTTATATATCCATACCTGCACAAGCACAAACTCAAGAAAACCACAAATATTAGCAATAAACGGCTCCTTCTTGGTTATTTTGGGTCTATTTTGATAAAGAAAAGGTATGTGTTTTAGCACATACCACCTTTTATGGCTTCGGTTAGCATTTAACGGAACCAAAACTCACTCCGAAATCAAGATAATATCAAAACTATCCACCTAAGTCATCTTATCTCTATATGAACGAAATTAGGGAGGGGAGTCATCACCTTGGTGTCAAAATCCTAAGCATGCTTCCTTTAGATCATTTACATGTGTAAATTTAACCATGGTTAGTTTTTAACCCAATATGTAGTTAACCATAATCTCTAGCCTATAAATACCAAGCTAAAACCTTCATTTATTCTTGCACCACCCCTTCTTAACATCTAAAGTCCTAAACCCTAAGGCATTTCTTATAGATCTTGTAAGAACATTCATGTGTTCTTGAAGAAAACTAGCGCTTGATCTTCGCTCTGGAAGTTTTCAAGAAAGAGTCGTTATAATCTTCAAATATCTTCAAGTCTCCAAAAAGACGTCGTTATAATCTTCTTTTCTTCTTCAGGTTCTCAAGAAGGCGTTGTTATAATCTTCTAATAGCCGTGGGTTTTCAAAGATTGCAAATTCTACGTCTAAGCTCCGCTAATATTTATTTTTCCATAATACTCAAGCATTCTATTTTAAGGTAAGTATATATATAACTGAAACTTGTTTAAATACTTATAAACTTTGTTAGTTTATTTATTGTATTTATAAACTCTTAATATATCATATAGTCAAGTAATCAAAATACATGTTTTACGTATTGAGCACTACAACACTAGGGAACTTCATGTGAGGGGTTCATTTGGGTAAACGGATCGACGAATTGCTGGATTTACGATTTAAAGTGTCCTAGCTCCTCTAACGCCATCGCATGACTTCTGAATTATGATGGTCCGAACGGTAGTACGAGATATACAAACTAAAACCATTTCTATAAACAAACATACAAATACCAAGTCATGATCAATATAATGGCATATATAGGCTCGTTTATGTTTTCTTAGGCATTATTCCGAACCTAAGAGTTGACATCATATTCTAGGTTATAATGTAGAGACTTCCGTGCTTATCCATCGAATTGCGTTATACGCTGTGATATCATTATTAAGGTGAGTTTCATAGCCCCTACTTTTATACATTTTGAATTACTTTTGGGGTAGATACATGCTCAAACTATTTTCATTTATTTTTCACAAGTACTCTAAACTTTTAAGGATTACCGTGAGTTCGTAGCCCCACTTTTACTCGCTTAATTGTTTTACAAACTCTTTAGGGGAGATACATGCTCAAACAATTGCTTTATACTTTTTACAAATACTCAAAGCATTATACTTGATTGCATTATACTTGATTACTTTATACTTGATTGCTATACTTGATTAAGCGTTATACTTGATTGCGTTATACTTGATTATGTTATACTTAAGACGATGATAAGACTCCCAATATAGACGGAGTAAGTCCCCTCGCTCACATGATAAGTCGATGATAAGTCTCCCAATATAGACGAAAGTGCCCTCGCTCGCATGATAAGTCGATGATAAGTCTCACAACATACACGAGCTTATCCCCTCGTCGCATGAAAGTCTCCCAATATAGACGGAGCAACACTAAGTGCAATAATGTGAATTATTATGTTTGTATGTGTGTGCTTAACTATAAAATGTACTATATTTTAGCAGTGGGTTGTAAACACACAAGTTGGAAGTTTTGTATGGGCGGAACTTGGAACTGAGTGGATTTACAATGCCTTTGTTGTGTGAACATTCTTTAATAGCTTTACATGTTAAACAACTCTATGAACTCACCAACCATTGTGTTGACACTTTTTAGCATGTTTATCTCAAAGTTATAAGGCTTATAGCTAGAGTTTGAAGCATAGAGTCGCACGACATATTTTGAAGACTTGCGCTTTTATCATTTACCATTCCAAATATTTTGTAAACATTTATATATTATACTTTGGGACCTCATTGTTTGTAACTCCGATTTCATTAATCGAATGGTAACTTTTTAAAACGCTCTCATTTAGAGGTCGCTTTCTATAACTTGTACTTTGTATTATGAAGTAGCACCCCAATGACACAATCTTCCTGCAAGATATTTTGGGGTGTTACTGATTGGTATGAAAGCATTGGTTATAGAGAACTAGGTTGCATTTAGAGCCTAGACTATAACTACTATATAATGCTACCTTCCTCCCTATCGCCTTGCACACTTTATACTTTTTCGTAATTTTAGAACCTAAGAGAGATTTCTATGAACTGACTGAAACACCAAACATCATATGAGTCGATTAGTCCAAGCATTGCATAGTTACTCTTAAATTATACATAGCTTGATCACTTATGTCTAATTCAGGAATAATCATGCAATGAAGGGAGTATTAGTCTCATATGTGTAAGCAATTCCGTAATCGAGCCAAATTTCCAAAAGATTTTCTTTAAACCACTTGTTTCCAGTTTAATCCGAGTGACAGTTCTTGTTTGATGAGTTGGAAAGATCAAGCTAGAAACAAGTTGTTACTTAAACCGATTTAGCCTAATCGTATGACAGTTCTTGTTTGATGAGTTGTGGATTAAGTAAAAATCGGTTACCTAAAAGTCTTTTGAAGGTTTTGCTCGAGAATGGGAAAGCTTGCCTCATCAAACCTAACCATAAGAGAGCATGTCTTTAGAACGGGCAATAATCGCGATAGTCACAAGAACGTACCTAAGTAGATAAGAAACCCATATACATGAGCTTTGACGTAATCCCTTAGACTATGCACACCGTAAGTAGTGAACATCAACAGAACTTCGGGACGAAGTTCCTTTTAAGGGGTAGAGACTGTAACAATTCGCATTTTCGGGTCACTATTCATTTTTACTATTCATGGCTACTATTCACTTTTCACTATTCATCCCGTAAAATTTTTATTTCACATTCTCGTAGGATAAATTATTTTAGTAATGACCTGAGAGTTCGACCATAGTTAGATCATTTTCGAAAAAGTTATTAAGAAAACATCGCTTTAAAGTTTCATTTTGGTCGAACACCATTTCAACATCCTCACAGATAACGAAAACCGCTCTCCGACAATTTTCCTCACATCGAGAAATTTTAGATCGCTCATGATTAATTAGGGAACTTTTTGATTTCATTTAAAAGATTTACCAAATAAGCCCATCACTGAACGACACTAAACTTACGCTTTAAACAATTCTACTTACATCCGCACTTAACGATTCTTGCACTGTATTTCCTAAGATGAATAGAAACTTTTGTGTTTTTGGAAAAGTCAAACATATTTCCCTCCTCCTTTGACCATAAAGAAATTAACCTTGTACGTTCTACCTTTTTCTTAAATCGCGTAATTTTTAAACTTCATAAATAACTGTTAAGTTATCCCACGATGACTAAAACCAAATTTTTACATCTCATATCACTTTTAGACTAATTTTAGTCTACTCTAAATTAATTCACGGTCGTTTCCTCGAAATTTCGTTTTTCCGATAAACTGCTAATTACGCTTTTTACCCGTATTTCCAGCTTTTAAGCATAGTTTTTGCCCCCAATAAGACTTATCACCTATTTTATATTTTTAGATGGAGTATAATAATGAGTTTCATCATTTCTGCAAGTTTCATATTTTTACGATACCGGTTTTACCTTTTATGGCTTCGGTTAGCATTTAACGGAACCAAAACTCATCTGAAATCAAGATAATATCAAAACTATCCACCTAAGTCATCTTATCTCTATATGAACGAAATTAGGGAGGGGAGTCATCACCTTGGTGTCAAAATCCTAAGCATGCTTCCTTTAGATCATTTACATGTGTAAATTTAACCATGGTTAGTTTTTAACCCAATATGTAGTTAACCATAATCTCTAGCCTATAAATACCAAGCTAAAACTTCATTTATTCTTGCACCACCCCTTCTTAACATCTAAAGTCCTAAACCCTAAGGCATTTCTTATAGATCTTGTAAGAACATTCATGTGTTCTAGAAGAAAACTAGCGTTTGATCATCGTTCTTGGAAGTTATCAAGAAAGAGTCATTATAATCTTCAAATATCTTCAAGTCTCCAAAAAGACGCCGTATAATCTTCTTTTTCTTCTTCTGGGTTCTCAAGAAGGCGTTGTTATAATCTTCTAATAGCCGTGGGTTTTCAAAGATTGCAAATTCTACGTCTAAGCTCCGCTAATATTTATTTTTCCATAATACTCAAGCATTCTATTTTAAGGTAAGTATATATAACTCAAACTTGTTTAAATACTTATAAACTTTGTTAGTTTATTTATTGTATTTATAAACTCTTAATATATCATATAGTCAAGTAATCAAAATACATGTTTTACGTATTGAGCACTACAACACTAGGGAACTTCATGTGAGGGGTTCATTTGGGTAAACGGATCGACGAGTTGCCGGATTTACGATTTAAAGTGTCCTAGATCCCTCAACGCTTATCGCATGACTTCAATTATGATGGTCCGAACGGTAGTACGAGATATACAAACTAAAACCATTTCTATAAACAAACATACAAATACCAAGTCATGATCAATATAATGGCATATATAGGCTCGTTTATGTTTTCTTAGGCATTATTCCGAACCTAAGAGTTGACATCATATTCTAGGTTATACGTAGAGACTTCCGGGCTTATCCATCGACTCCGTTATACGTTGTGATATCATTATTAAGGTGAGTTTCATAGCCCCTACTTTTATACATTTTGAATTACTTTTGGGGTAGATACATGGTCAAACTATTTTCATTTATTTTTCACAAGTACTCTAAACTTTTAAGGATTACCGTGAGTTCGTAGCCCCACTTTTACTCGCTTAATTGTTTTACAAACTCTTTAGGGGAGATACATGCTCAAACAATTGCTTTATACTTTTTACAAATACTCAAAGCATTATACTTGATTGCATTATACTTGATTACTTTATACTTGATTGCGTTATACTTGATTGCGTTATACTTGATTATGTTATACTTAAGACGATGATAAGTCTCCCAATATAGACGGAGCAGCCCCTGTTCACATGATAAGTCGATGATAAGTCTCCCAATATAGACGGAGTGTACCCCTCGCTTCGCATGATAAGTCATGATAAGTCTCACAACATACACGGAGCAGTCCCCTCGTTCGCATGAAAGTCTCCCAATATAGACGGAGCAACACTAAGTGCAATAATGTGAACTATTATGTTTGTATGTGTGCTTAACTATAAAATGTACTATATTTTAGCAAGGTTGTAAACACAATGTGTTGGAAGTTTGTATGGGCGAACTTGAACTGAGTGGATTTACAATGCCTTTGTTGTGTGAACATTCTTTAATAGCTTTACATGTTAAACAACTCTATGAACTCACCAACCATTGTGTTGACACTTTTTAGCATGTTTATCTCAGGTTATAAGGCGATAGCTAGAGTTTGAAGCATAGAGTCACCCGACATATTTTGAAGACTTGCGCTTTTATCATTTACCATTCAAAATATTTTGTAAACATTTATATATTATACTTTGGGACCTCATTGTTTGTAACTCTGATTTCATTAATCGAATGGTAACTTTTTAAAACGTCTCATTTAGAGGTCGTTTTCTATAACTTGTACTTTGTATTATGAAGTAGCACCCCAATGACACAATCTTCCGCTGCGATATTTTGGGGGTGTTACAGTAGTGCAGTGAGTCACTGGGTCCATGACGTCTTGTCTTCAATACCGGTGTTACCTAGGTAACAGCCAGTAGCATATGTGTTGAACCCGGTTACTGCCCTAAGGTTGAATTATTGGAGGGCTATTTCTTTTCACCCTTTTTCAAATTCATTTCTTTTTCATTCTTCAACCCCTTCAGTGCTTACCAAGACTTCATAACTAGAACCTTGTTGGGTTTATTCCAGTTCTAGCTCTATCTCAGTCCGCACTATTCCCATATCTCATTTTTCTCCTTTTTTCATCATACCTAAGGACTCTACACTATCTAGTGGATTGTCCCTGGGTAGATCCCTCCGGCTTTGGCGGGATCATGGGAACGAATACCTAACCTAATCATCCTTATAACACCATGCATAGGTACTTGTGATATAATATCAAAGCATTTTGTACCTTAATTGTTTTGATCTTTTAGAAATGCTCCCCCTCAACATGTGCATATGATTTTATAAATTGTTTAGCACATGGAGGCAAGAGTTCTTTTGAAATAAATTCTTGATCACAATTTCCATGGAAAAAGCCATTTGATTTTCTTTGGTAAATTCTACCCCTCAATATGTGCATAGGATATTTGAAATCATTTTATCACATAGAGGAAAGAGTTCTTTTGAAGCACATCCACGATCACAAAAGCCATTAAGAAACCTTTAGAAAATCAATCAACGTACATTATGTTGAAACATATAAATCTTTGTACCTTGAGAGTTTATTTTCTTTTTAAATGCTCCCCCTCAAAATGTGCTTCGAGATTCGAAAGCGTTTAGCACATATGGGAGAGCAGTATGCACACTTGAATCAAAACGATCATCTTTTATCAAATTTCATATTTAAATCACATTTTCTCCCCCGATCAAAAATATCAAATCCTTTGAGATTTTGGATTCCAAGTGATTTAAATCGGTTTAGAAAACATGGGAGAAAATATGCCTGGTTTAAATTCTCTTCTGGTTTTTGGTTAAATGCTCCTCCTCATTCATGTGCATTATGTATTTGAAATCTTTTGACACATGAAGGAAGGAGTGCTTTTGAAACAGTCACCCTTTAAAAGCGATTTGAGATTTAAATCACGATCTCTCCCCCGATCAAAAATTTCAAACCAATTGAGATTTTGGATCCCGATTGATTTAAATCATTTGGAAAATTTTGGGGAAAGACGAGGCTTGATTTAATTTTTGAAATTGACTGATGAGGACCAATTATAGACATTAAAGATTATTAGTGTCAGGTATGATAGTTTTTAAGAGATCTTTAAGTAAAATAAAATAATTTCACAATCAAACAAGAACAGAAAAAATTTCATTTTGAAAGATCTTTGGGTTTCAAAGAAAATCATACCATGACATAACATTAAATCTTTAGATCACCACTTATTTTGTACAAACCGGACTTATTATGAAGAGATATCGTTTGAAAATATTTTATTTTAAATCACTCTCCCCCTCAATCGATGACCGTAGTCGATGATTGAGTGACTTAAGTTTTGATAAAATGAAGTCCGCTGATTTCCAAAATTAAGTCCAAATTTATTTTCAAAACAATATTTTTCCATTTTCAAAACAACATTCAAAATTGTTTTTAGAAAAATGGTATCATCCACTATTAATCCTGCTCAAAGATACGTTAGGTGGTTAAGCTGCTTGTGTTGTTGTTGCTGTAAGGCAGGAAGAAAACCGTTTGCTGATGCAGTGAGACCTCTGACGTTGCATTTGTCATGCCAACTCTTCATAGAGGTCCAATTAAGCTCTGTTTCTTCATTTAATGATGAAGAAAACCATCTGCTGATGCAGTGAGACCTCTTACGTTGCATTATTTCATGCCAACTCTTCATAGAGGTCAAATTAAGCTCCGTTTCTTCATTTATCAACCCAAGATATAGTTACCCTTTCCTTACGGCATCCAATCATCTTCAATTGTGGGATCCAGATCGGGAACATTCTTATATACCAATATACCTGCATACGTTAGTAGACATACAAACAGATATATGGTGGTCGACATCACCCAAACAGCAATCGACTAAGAAAAGTCAATTCAACATGTCAATCACTTCATATAAAGCCTGAGAATAATGTGTTTATCAAACTCTAATCATCTAATTCTAACAATCATATCCTAGGCACCTAGTCCTTCAACGTAGGTTAACATGTTTTACATTTAAGTATATAGGATAATTAGATAAGCTCGTTAGATGAAATAGATTTGAAAACATTCTCCCCCTCAATCAATGACTTATTTTCGGAAAATTTTAAAAGCGCTGAAGTCATTGATTGAGTTTTCAATTTTTACGAAAACTCTGAATCTGATTGATTTATAAGCAACACAATTTACCACCATTTTTGAAAAACAACAAATATTTTTCTGAAGAATTTTAGACGGAAAAATATTTGAGTAGGAACAGCAGTCCTTCGACATACGTTCCTCATTTTGTTTTTAGGATAAGTGCTCGAAATATTTGAAAATTGGTTTAGCGCAGCACTTTCCTTCCTTGAAGGGCGGGTTGCTATCGGAAAAAATAGCAAGCCATAGTTTAAGCACGGGTTACAGCCTGAAATAACTGCAAGCCATTATTTGACGCCCGGGTTACAGTCTGAAATAACTGTAAGCCATATTTTTAGACATGTTTTGGAAAAAGAATATTTACACCTCATGCTCGAACTTCATCTATGGTCCCGTGCCATTATTGAATGACATATCTAAGACCGCAGATGTTATCGATACCAGAAGACATGTCTTTGAAAAACAATATTTTTGGTATTTTTCGAATTTTCTAATTTTTATGGGTTTTTGTTGGTTTTCTATTTTTGTATTTTGTTTTTGATAAATATTTACAAAGATAGTTTAGATGATATAGTTTAAGAAGATGATGATACGAGTACCGAGATAAGGATATCGAGCAGCACGTCGTAGAAGATAGAATTCGTCATCTCTTAAACATCCACCACCAAAGCTTCCGAGGCTCCAGAATAGAAGATAGAACATGAGCCTTTGAGAAAGAGAGACTTTGGCAGCTTCCCCCCAACCGAAAATCCTGTAGCTGAGCAGATTCAAAGCTCTATTTCAAGCTAGCTTTAGCCAGGTGCACAAGGAAGCACACCATTATCATCGATCTTGCTGCTCCTTTTAAGAATGATCTTTGTGATTCTTCGTTCGGGGTTATATCATCAAGTAGAACAACAAAGAATGTATCATCCCACATTTAAATAATTTCTTCTCATATTTCATTACCACTGAAGTCTGAAGCGATCCATACCAAAAAGTTGTCAAGAGACCACTTTCCCCCAAGTAGATGAAATGATGCAGTCAATCTCTTAGACTAGAGCTCACGAACCCAAATATACATATACCCGAAGACAGAGAAACTCATACCATCGAAGTAGCAGATTAAGTCCGATAGCTAAAGAATAACCCCGATGTATATTTTTCCCTCCCCTGATGATAGTGTATGAAGCTCAAGAACCCGAAGTACCCGAATGCCCAAAGAGAGAATAACCGATAACATTGAAGAAGCATGCCGAATCACTGATTATCTCTGCGGAGGACTATCTCTGCGGATGTCAACTCCGGAATAAGTGATTATATCTCTGAATCACTGATTAAGCACTCAAGTGAAACAGCTGAGCGTCCCCAATGTACACAATCTCTCTCCCTGATGATTATGATAGTATCAAAATCATCAAACACTTGTGTACCTCTTTTATCACCAGAATCTAACTCTTCCATCTCTTCCCCCACATAGTTGGAATAAGAACACTAAACGCCATGAGTCAAACCTTGAGTGTCTCTGCGGTAATGGCATTTGTCTTCCCGGGATATCTTCAATCACTTAGAAGTATTAAGTTCATCAAGTTTACTCGCATTTAGATATGTGTCTCCTTCCCCCTTGCTGGTTTTGATGCTTCAGAATCAGCAACACATTATATGCCCGTATACTGGAAATCTTTTGAGAAGAACATCATTAGCTTGTATCTGTGAGAATCAACTTGCTGAAGAATGTGTGCAAGTCTAATTGGGGATTAAATCAGACATTTTACCCTCCCCCAATTAGTGCTCTCCCCTAAACCGACAATCTGTTTGATAAATGCCTTAAATAAGAAGAAGTCTTTATATCGTTAAATGCAACTCGTCTTTAGTCTTCTAACATCAGCAGAAAATGTAGAACAGACTGTAAACTGTAGACTCGACCTTCTTCAAGATTGTTGTTAGGAACTGGAAATTCCATGTTAAAGTGTCGGTCACCCCAATTATGGTCTAGCATATGTTAGCTCGTAGACGTGTCGTTTGTTACATTATTTAGTAGTTTATTAGTTAGTTTGTAGCGTAGATTAGTTTAGTGTAACACCGTGGAGGAAGGACAGGTCTTTACCCACTGTATGCCTGATCCACAGCCCGTCAGGAGGGCGTATTATGTAAAACTATAAATACCCTCTACCTCCCAAGGTAGTGGGTTGGACCTTTCATTCTAATCTAACCTTTTCTCTTTTGTTTACTTTCTCTCTCTAGAAAGGCTCCCATTCTACTTTCTCTCTCTAAAACCTCTAAACTATACGCCCCTTATTGTGATTATGTATGTGTTTGTGAAATCCAATATGTAACAAATGGTATCAAGAGCCATGGTTTGATCATGTCTCTTACATATCCTTGGATTTCTAGTGGTTTTATATGGTTTTTGGGTTTGAAAAAGTTTAGTGGTTTTTGCATCATTTGGATCATTTCTTGTATTAAAGTTTGAATTTTGAGTGTACTTTTGTGTTTAGAATCATTGTAAGTGCTTGGGTTTTGATTTGGAAAGCTTGAATCACTGTGGTTGGGCTTGTTTTGGATTGAAAAGTCTGGTTTTGAAGTTTTTCAACCTAGCGACTTGAGTCTCGGATAAACATTCTTCGTAGCGACTTGCTTTAGTAATTTGCAGCGACTTGTAGTTAAAGCCGTAGCGATTTGAGCTTAGCGACTTGCCTATTGAGACAAGCCGATAAACAGTACAAGTAGTGGAGACACCACTTCGGCTAGCGACTTGGTTGACGTAGCTAATTGTCTCTATTATTTCTAGCGACTTGTCTTTGTGGTTACTAGCGAGTTGTTCTTTAGCGACTTGTCTACTTAGCGAGTTGTTCTTTAGCGACTTGTCAGCTTAGCGACTTGTGTTTTAGCGACTTGGTTCATAGCGACTTGTGTCTAGCGACTTGATCCACAGCGACTTGAGCCTTTAGCGAGTTGTTACTTAGCGACTTGGTGACTCTAGCGACTTGTCTTACTAGCGACTTGTTGACTTTTCCCGACAAAACTTCAAACGGCCATAACTTTTGAACCGTAACTCCGTTTTCAGCGTTCTACCCATCAAAACGACCGTGAGAACGAGGAGAATGGCATGCCGAATGAACTAAATCCGCTCAGAACAGAATTTATTGAGGTTTTTAAGTTTTTAGACCTAAATGTCTTCGTAAAATCATGCAACAACCAACCCAAATCACAACCAAACAACATCTCTACTAATCCTACAAACAATCATAAGACCTAACACACAATTGTCTATCACTGTGTCGATCCATCAGTTATTTTAACACGTTCTATTGGTCACTATATCACGGTTTCTTCTTGATTTTAGTAAAATAACGCGAAAGATTCTATTTCTCGGTTTAAATCATAGATTTGTAAAATCCCGTGTACACAGCAACATCATGTCTTACACTCCTGATTCAGTGATTTCGGAAGTACTTAAATTGTATGATGCTGTAGACAACCATAAGAATATTTGCTATACTGAACGGTTACAGATGATGGATTCAATCAATGATGATTTCAGTTCTTCATGCTCTGAGTCCAATGAGAAAGACTTGCACCTGCTCATGCTACAGAATGCCATGCAAAAGGAATGTTGCATTATGCCCTTTCAGAAAATTCACTCACACCTTATGTTACTCACATCGATAGGAATGGAACGAACATGCAATGCCCTTTTCCGTCAAGATTTATCCATATTAACGGGAACATTACTATTGAACTTAGAACAATTGGAACAACAACTTGATAAAGAAAAGGTTCAAAAGGATAGTTCCAATGCTGCACTTCAGTTGATCCACAACCAATTTCAGTCATTCATCAGTGGGGAATTTACATCAGACTATGATCAAGACATGACTGAAATGTCTTTCAAGAGACACACTGGAATGGAAATTAGCGTGTTCATTAAGACATTTATCCAACTCATGGATAATGTGGAGAAGTACATTGAGGAAGTTACACAGAAAGATGAAAAAGTGAATGAGTGTCAGGTGAAGTTGAGAGATTGTTGTGATGAGTCGGGTAATGTATCAGTCGAAAAATCGGGTGTTGATGAATGCACAATATCAGAGACAACAAAGAATGATGTAACCAGCTGCTCAGTAACTCCTGACACACAAGAAGTGGATGCTGTGATCAGAAAGGTGAATGAATGTCGGGTACAATCAATATATTGTAGTGTTGAGACCGTAAGGCATCGCGATGATGGATCATTGACACTGAATACAGAGGCTCAGAGACAGTTAAGCTTGAAACAGCCAATAGTTCAGTGACTCTTGTTACACATGATGTGGATGCAGATATCAGACCGATAAATGAACAGGTTTCATGTGATGAGGTACCCTTAACTTTTCAACATAGTGCAGCTGCTAATGTACCTAAACAAACTGATCTCAATGATGAACATGATTCTGATAATGTTCCTTGGTTGTGGCTGAGTCTAATGATTTCAAAACAAATGATATGGTTGATAAAAAGGCTTTTGATGAACTTTCAAACAAACTCTCAAATCTTGAAAAACATTGCATTTCACTTGAAATTGCGTTACAGAGTAAAGAAGAAAGTTTTCAAACTAAGAAACCATGTAAAAATCCAGAATTTCCTGAATTTCGTAAATTTTTTGAAATAAACGATTTAAAAGCTCAGCTTCAAGCCAAATACTCGACTATCAACAATTTCAAGAAACATATTTCTGGTATGCATGTGAAAAGTAATTTGGTTACAAGTAATTATGATATTAATGCTATTTATGATATTCAAATGAGAAATGATGAATTAGCAGTTTGTGTGGCCAAATTACTAAAGGAAAATGAGTCTTTGAGAAAGAATCACATAGAACTAAGTGACTCTGTCAAAGAAGCTAGAACTAAGTCAATGGAAACAAACTCTTTGATAACAAAAATTGATGATCTCAAAGCTCAACTTCAGGAAAAGAGTTTCGCTATTGTTGCTTTAAAAAATGAGCTTAGAAAAACAACAGGGAATAATGTGAACACTAAGTTTTCAAAACCATCAAACTTGGGGAAACTAGTTATTAGACAACCGAATACGTTTAGATTTGAACAACCAAAATTTTCAAAAATGCGGTTTGCCTCCCAAGTTGATGCAAAACAAGTTTTGACAAAACCAATCACTTCACCTCACTTGCCTAGGAAAAATGCTATGAATGACTTGTATAAGAACTCTTATCTAGAAATGGCTAGAAAGAAGGCACAGATTCAAAAAGATGGAATTTTAGGTGCTAGACCTAGGGTGATGAATTCTACGAGATTTCAAAGCACTGCTAGTAGTTTTAAACCTTTACCTAGGAACACTCAACTAAAGACTAGGGATTGGCTTGTATCTAAGAGTATTTGCGTTTCGAATAAAGCTATTCCCATAGCAGATCACTCTAAGAACTCTAGATCATTTTCTGAATCCAAACAAGCTGTTTGCTCAAATTGTCTGAAATGCATCTTTATGGTAAATCATGATAATTGTTTTTCGAAATCCCTAAAGAAGGTAAATGCTCATACAAAGGTTCAACCTGTTAAGTCTAGGATTTTCACTAAGTCATCTACTGTGAATACGAAGCAAAACAAACCAAAATCTTCGCCTAGATGGATACCAATTGCTAAATTTGTGGAAACTAGGAATAAGGATAAGTCTTTCACAATGCATAAGAAGCCTAACAATCCTAGACCTTGCCATAAGTGGATACCATCTGGTAGAATTTTAAGGATGCTGGACTTAGGTGAATACCTACAGGAAAGATGTTTACCAATGGCAATCTCAAACTTGACCGTGAAACCCCAAAGGGTTTGGATACTGATGTCACTAACCAAAATATATGCAATCAATTTTGTAATATTAGTGCAGTAGTCCTTACTCGATTGCAGATACTTCGATCCTTCAATACATGGACTGGCTTAAAGTATGGATAACAAAAGGATTGATATCTCATAACTCACGGGTTCAAGTTACTCAACATTGATATTCAATCGGCTATGAAGTCTGTTCACATCAGTTCAGGCCTCGTACTTCATCATTATGGCGTCTGTAGACAACACTTCAGGCCTCGTTCCTCAAAGAAAAGAAAGGTGTATGCTTCAGTGCGCTTTATCTTCATAAGAAGAGAAATCTTCATGTTTATCACCATTCTCATCGAAATTCTTCATCAACAAGCTTTATGCTTCTCCCATGCTCATTCAGTCATAAAGTGGATCTACGTTTATTGGTGAATATTCTTATTCACTTGTTAAATCAAAAATGGCAACTTCGGATGAAATTTTTGAGGGGGAGAAGAGTGAATATACTACATGATGATGGAGGTTTGAATAATGGTCATACGACTTAATGTTTGATGGCTCTCCTCCAACGCCTAATGTCTCACTCACTAAGGATAAATGAGATTTATTGTTTGGGTTTCGTTGTTTCAAGATATGTTTGTTGAGTATTTCCAACCGCTAGCGAAAGTTGATCATCCAAGAAGTACAACTCAGACTACTCAAGAAGCCTAATCTCCAGTTATTCCTCAAGGCGTTGATAACGACTATCATAATATTGCAGTTGCACTCATGAATAATGATCCGCTCTTTGGTATTCCTTTACCAAATATTCACGGATCATTGTTCATAAATAATGATCCGCTCTTTGGTATTCCTTTGCCAAATCTTCATGGATTATTGTTCCTTCCAATGTGCACTCTGTAAATCAACTAAATGAACATTGAATAAAATGATAACCTCATCCTCTTGAAGACATTATTGGTGAATCTTCCATATCAGTCTCTACATGTATATTTTTAGGAAGAATGCATTGATGTTGAGGATTCATTTGTTTCAGTTCATTCAGTGGGTCAATGTACATCCGATTGTATGTTTATTCACGTGTTGGGCATTTGACACAAGTTGATTACTTCGGAGTTAATCATTTATCACTTATTTGAGATTGAATTTGACTTTCAAAAAGGCGTGTTCTTATTTGATAACTTGCTCGGGCTTAAGAATTTCAGTTGAAGACTTGGTTTATCTAGTTACCAGCAGTCGGGTGGATGGTTGAAGACCTGGTTAACTATCACTATTAGGAGTTACGTTGTTTTAGTCAGTGTCACACGCAGATGACGGTGTGGATAATCGCAAGAGGTGTTAATGTCTCATACTTTGTTTGAGTAGTGAGTACTTAGAGATTTGCTTGAAGCATAAATTCTCGACACCGTTCTTTCAACATTAGTGCAAGCATAAGTCACAAATGTGGGGAATTCGACTTCAGTTTCAAGTTTGGTATATCGCGTTTTCTTCATCAATGGTCACTTCAAATTGTCTACATATGGGTTGATGAAGATAGTCAGAGAGAGTTTCTGTAGCAGTTGATTCTCACAGGATTTAGTTGAGCTAATTGTTTGTTCTTCTCTATTTCAAGAGTATTTGGCATGTATAATGTGTTGCTGATTCTGAGGTATCAAAACCAGCAAGGGGGAAGGAGATACACATCTACACACACAACGAGTACACGTGATGAACTTAATACTTCTTCTCTATTGAAGTAATCCCGGGAAAGACAAATGTCATAACCGCAAAGAAACTCATTGTTTAACTCGTAGCCTTTGGTGTGTTATTCCAACTACTTGGGGGAAGGTTGTATTATTCCAACTATTTGGGGGAAGGATATATTATTCCAATCATTTGGGGGGAAGTGGTCTCTGGATACTTTTGGTATGTGTTAACTCAGCTTTCAGTAGGAAGAAATATGAGAAGAATATTTGAAGCGTGAGATGATATTGCTTATTGACATCTTCTATATGGTTTATGGTAGTGCTTCCGGTTATTGCTTCATGTACACAATGTAATGATGATTTCGATGAGATCGCAACCATGAGGGGAGATATATGTGTACATCAGGGACGCACAACATGTTCACATGATCGAGCTTAATCAGTTATTCCGGATTTGTCGACCACTGAGACGATCAATGGTTCAACTTGTTACTTCGTTGTTCTCGTGATTCTTCGGGGTGCTGAGCTTCATTCAATGAGACCGTTTTTATTCATTTCTACTTCTTGGGTAAATGGTCTTTCTAATTTGTCGGTTTGGGGGGAAGCTACCAAAGTCTCACTTTCAGAAGGCTCAAGTTCTGACGACGATTCAAGAGCCTCGAAAGCTTTGGTGGTGAAAGTTTAAGAGATGATGACTTCTTTCTTCTACAACATGATGTACGATATCCTTATCTCGGTACTCATTTCATCATTCTCTTAAACTAAATTATTCTTTTTGTATATATTTATCAAAAAGCAAAATAGAAAAATATAAAATCAACAAAAATCCATAAAAATCAGAAAATTTGAAAAATTCAAAAAAAAAAAAAACTTTTTTCTAAAGACATGTCTTCAGGTATCGATAACATCTACGGTCTTAGAAATGTCATTCAATATTGGCACGGGACTTTAGATAAAGTTCGAGCAGGAGGTGTAAATATTTCTTTCTAAACATGTCTCAAAATATGGCTTGCAGTTACTTCAGATTGTAACCCGTGCTTAAAACTATGGCTTGTTATTATTTCAGATAGCAACCCGTTTTTCAAGAAAGGAAAGTGCTGCGCTAAACCAATTTTCAAAAATTTTGTGCACTTATCCTAAAACAAAACAAGGAAAGCATGTCGTCAAAAAGACTGCTGTTCCTACACAAATGTTTTTCCGTCTAAGATTCTTCAGAAAAATATTTGGTGTATTCAAAAATTAGTGGTAAATGAGTTGCTTTAAAAACAATCAGATTCTGAGTTTTATAAAAATGAAAACTCAATCAATGACTTCAGCACTTTTAATCTTTTATAAAATGAGTCATTGACTGAGGCGGAGAATGTTTTCAAATTTATATCATCTATCGAGCTTATCTAATTATCCTATATGCTTAACTGAAAAATTATGTTAACCTACGTTGAAGGACTAGGTGCCTAGGATATGATTGTTAGGTTGAGATGATTAGAGTTTGATGAACACATAATCCCATGATTTATATGATCTGATTGATATGTTGAATTGACTGTTATTAGTCGATTGCTGTTTGGGTGATGTCGACCACCATATATCTGTTTGTGTCCACTAACGTATGCAGGTATATTGTATAAGAATGTTCCCGATCCGGATCCCACAATTTATGATTGGATGCCGAAAGGAAAGGGTAACTATATCTTGGGTTGACAAATGAAGAAACAGAGCTTAATTTGACTTCTATGGAGAGTTGGCATAAATACAACGTAAGAGGTCTCACTGCATCAGCAGATGGTTTTCTTCATCATCAAATGAAGAAACGGAGCTTAATTGGACCTCTATGAAGAGTTGGCATGACAAATGCAACGTCAGAAGTCTCACTGCATCAGCAGATGGTTTTCTTCCAAACCTACAGCAACATCAACAGAAGCAGCTCAACCACCTAACGTATCTTGTGCAGGAAAAGTAGTGAATGATACCATTTTTAAACAATTTTGATAATATTGTTTTGAAAATGGAAAATATTGTTTTGAAAATAAACTGAACTCATATTTTGGAAATCAACCGGACTTCATTTCTAATATGAGTCACTCAATCAACGACTACGGTCATTGATTGAGGGGGAGAGTGATTTCAAACTTAAGTATTTTCAAACGATATTTCTTCATAAAATTCTGGTTTGCACAATAATAAGTGGTGATCTAAAGATTTAATGTTATGTCATGGTATGATTCTTTTTAAAACTCAAAGATATTTCAAAATGAAATTTTTTCTGGTCTTGTTTGATTGTGAAATTGTTTTATTTTACTTAAAGATCTCTTAAAACAATCATACCTGACACTAACAATCTTTAATGTCTTAAATTGGTCCTTATCTGTCATTTTTCAAAATTAAATCAAGCCACGTCTTTCCCCAAACTTTTCTAAATGATTTAAATCAATTGGGATCCAAAATCTCAATTGGTTTGAAATTTTTGATCGGGGGAGAGATCGTGATTTAAATGTCAAATCTGTTTTAGTCATTTAAAGGCACTCCTGACTCCATGTGCCAAACGATTTCAATAGACAATGCACATGTTGAGGATGAGCATTTAACCATAAACCATATGAGTATTTAAACTAGGCCACATATTCTCCCATGTTTTCTAAACCTTATTAAATCACTTGGGATCCAAAATCTCAAAGGGTTTGGTATTTTTGATCGGGGGAGAATTTGTGATTTAATATGAAATTTGATAAAAGGTGATCATTTGATTCAATGTGCTGGCTCTCTCTAATATGTGCTAAACTCTTTCATATATTGATGCACATATTGAGGGGGAGCGAATGGTGTTTTAATGGCTTGTGTGATCGTAAATGTGCTTCAAAAGAACTCTTTCCTCTATGTGATAAAATGATTTCAAATATCCTATGCACATATCGAGGGGGAGAATTTACCAAAGAAAATCAAATGGTTTTTTCCATGGAAATTGTGATCAAGAATTTATTTCAAAAGAACTCTTGCCTCCATGTGCTAAACAATTTATAAAATCATATGCACATGTTGAGGGGGAGCATTTCTGAATGATCAAAACTATTAAGGTACAAAATGCTTTGATCTCGTATCACAGGTACCCTTGATTTGTTTTTCAAATGATTTTTCAATTGGTTTCATGGAAAAATGAACAATACCAAAAGACCGACCATTTTACTTTATGCATGGAGTTATAAGGATGGTTAGGTTAGGTATTCGTTCCCACGATCCCGCCAGAGCCGGAGGGATCTACCCAGGGACAATCCACTAGATAGTGTAGAGTCCTTAGGTATGATGAAAAAAGGAGAAAAATGAGAAATGGGAAGAGTGCGGACTAAGACAGAGCTAGTACTGGAATAAACCCAACAAGGTTCTAGTTATGAAGTCTTGGTAAGCACTGAAGGGGTTGAAGAATGAAAAAGAAATGAATGAAAAAAGGGTGAAAAGAAATAGCCCTCCAATAATTCAACCTTAGGGCAGAAACTGGGTTCAATTCATATGCTACTGGTGCTTACTAAGGTATTGAAGACAAGACGTCATGGACCCAGTGACGCACTGCACTAAACTTCCCAAGCTACTCAAGTTCCTCTTAAAAGGGTTTGTTTCATTCTCACGGGGAACCTACATAATCTATCGATTTACTCTTAGAGACTGTTGATATTGAAGAAGGAGACCCTCTCCCTAGTCTCCGGCATAGGAACCAAATATTCAAAATTGAGTCTAGAGCCAAAAGATCATCCACTATATCTCATTAGGACACAATTAATGAAGACTCACTTTTTCACACAATGTGGATAGTGAGAATATATATTAAGAGTCCTATCCTTTATCCTTAGTGGTACTGCCAGAACATCCGAGTGATATGAAAATATTCACGATGAAGATGGAAATCCTTCTAGAGTGTTTGGAATTAGAAAATTCAGTCGTTAAAGAGTCGGTCACCTCAAGTATATGTATTCGATAGAAAGCTCGTAGTCGTAGTCATTTTGTGTTAGTAAGTAATATGTTAAGTAACACCGTGGAGGACGGACGGGTCTTTACCCATTGTATGCCTGATCCACAGCCCGTAGGTGGCGTTATTTGTAAGACACTATAAATACCCTCTACCTCCCAAGGTAGAGGGTTGGAGCTTCAATACCATTTTTCTTTGTTTCACATAGTTCCAAACTCTCTTCTCTTTCTCTCTCTAGAACTTTCTCTCTCTAAACATGCTTGAACGCCCCATTGTGATTATGGTTTAGTGTGTTTGTGAAATCCTATATCTTAAATTTGGTATCAAGAGCCATGGTTTGATCACTCATCTTTCATGCTCTTTGTTTTGGTGGATTTCATAAGGTTTTTGGGGTATTAAGTGTTTAGGAGAGTTTGAATCATTTGGATAAATTCTAGTGTTAAAGTTTGAATTTTGCTTGTACTTTTGTGTTTAGGATCATCATATGTGTTTATGTTTTGAATTGGAAGGCTTAAATCATTGTGGTTTGGTTGTTTTTGATTGATAAAGTGGTTATTTGTGAACTTTGTACAAAGCGAGTAGAGTCTCGGATATTTGTTTCTTCGAAGCGAGTTGCTTCATTACTGGATGCGAGTTGGTATATGCGACTTGGCTATTTAGCGAGTTGACCTTTTAAGCGACTTGGGTTCTAAGCGACTTGTTTCTTTAAGCGACTTGAGTTCTAAAGCGACTTGGCTATTAAGCGAGTTGTATAGCTAGCGAGTTAGTTTAAGCGACTTGGTGGTTAAGCGAGTTGTGTCTATTTGGGACTTGCTATTAAGCGAGTTGTCTCTATATGCGACTTGGCTATTAAGCGAGTTGATTACTTAAGCGACTTGTTTCTTTAAGCGAGTTGGTTGTTTAGCGATTTGATAATTAAGTGAGTTGAGTGTTTAGCCACTTGTCTATTGAGATTTGTTACTTCTTCGTGCTACATTCTTAGGGTTGTTCTTTTGGTTTAGTAAAATCCCGTGAAAGAATCAATTTCCCGGTTTAATCAAAGAACCTAAAATCCCGTAGAACTTGTAATCATGGCAAACATCGTTCCAACTATTGTTTCTTCTGTAGCTGAGGACGTTCAAGCAGCGGGATCAGATACTCGTCCACCTATGCTTGACAGAACTGATTATGACTCATGGGCTCAACGAATCTGATTGTATTGTTTGGGAAAAGAAAACGGAGTCAACATACTCAAGTCAATCGATTAAGGACCTTATCAGATTGAGACTACAAGAGACATAATTGATACTGCTGCTGATGGAACAATGATCTTTGGATTAGATAGACCAAAGACGTATGATGAGCTTAATGATAAGGAGAAAAAGAGATTCGATGTCTGACATCGTGGCTTCCAACATTATACTTCAGGGTCTTCCAAAGGATATCTACAAGCTCATCAATCACAACACTGAAGCTAAGGCAGTCTGGGATAATGTCAAGATGCTTGTCTCTGGTTCTGAGTTAACTAAGGAAGACAGAGAATCACAACTGTATGATGAGTTTGAGCACTTCAAGATGAAACCAGATGAGAGTGTCTATGAGTACCACGTGAGATTCCATAAGCTTGTGAATGACATGAGGAGCATCAAAATGACCATGCCTAATATTCAGCTGAATTCAAAGTTGGTAAACAACATGAATCCCAAGTGGCACAAATTTGTCACTTCTGTGAAGCTAACCAAAGGCCTAAAAAATACAAACTATGAGCAATTGTATGCATTTCTTCTTCAGAATGAGAGGCATGCTATGTTTGAGAAAAGGATTCTGGATCAGTTCAAAACCAATCAGGGAGAATCAAGCTCACCAAATGATTCTACAGCTTTCTACACCAATGTTGGTATTACCACCAAAGCATCTCAAGTCATACCCATGGGTAATGGTAATCACAAACTCATTCCCGATCCAATGTTCAAACAAGCTGATGCTGATGCAGCCGTGGGACACTTCATTAATCAACTGGCTCTTATGGTTAAACAAAATCTAACTCTCAATCCACATTCCAACAGTCTTCACACTAACAATGAGATCAGAACTGCATCCAACCTTCACAATCCTGCACTTGTTAGAGATGGAAAAGTTATGGTTCAACCAGTTCAAGGAAGGCAATATGATCAGGGAAGAGGTGGTGTTGGTGGAGGTTATGTTGAAAATCAGAATCGGGGAAGGAATGGAAATCAGGGTCAAGCAAAGCCAATTAAGTGCTACAACTGCGGTGGTGAGGGACATGTTGCTAGGAACTGCACATCTCCAAAACGTCCACAGAATGCAGAATACTTCAGAGGCAAAATGTTGCTTGTGCAAGCTCTGGATAATGGAGCCGCTTTGGATGAAGAGGAGTTGTTATTCCTTGCTGAGGGAAATGCCCGAACCTATGATGCTGATGTTGATGAACAGCCAATTCAGGAAATAGGTCACAATCATCAGAATGCCTTCCAAGTAGCTGACTGTGATGCATACGACTCTGACGTCGATGATGAACCTACTGCACACAAAAATTTCATGGCTAGCATTTCTCCAATGGTCTCTCCTAAGGTCTAATCATCACAGCAAGCTGGTCCATCAAAAGAATCAATCATCTCAGAGGTATTAAAACTATATGATGAAGTTGATGAGCAAAAGATGCATAATAAAGTACAATCTCTTGAAACTTTTGAATCAGGTATTGATGATGAGGGTAATAACAATATTGTCCCATATGATCAATATGTGAAGCAAAGTGAAAGTGAGGTTGTACCAAGTAATGCATCTTATGCAGTCAATGATGACTGTGCTTTTGATGAATACACTGCATGTGCCCCTGATGATTCTGTTATCTCTAAACTGAATGCCTATAAAGAACAAGTTGCTATTTATGAACAGCGTGCTAAGTTTGAATTAACAACACGTGAACAGGAAATGGATGACCAAATGCGTAGAATTATTCGAAAAAGTAATTTTAGAGAAGAAGTATTAAAACAAGAGTTAAACTCCTTACAAGAAAAGCTTTCTAAAACTGCTAAGCAAAAACAAGAACTTCAAGAAAATGTTAAAATGCTTAAGCAAGAATTCAATGCTAAGGAATCAAAACTTTTGAATGATTTTTCCAATCTAAAAACTTTGAAAAACAAGCTTGAAAATAAGTTGTACGTACAAGGGAATACCATTCAGACTGCTCACTTGATCACTAAGCATAGAGTCTTAAGCGATAAGCATAGCATTCCCCTCGTTGAAGAACCAAATCCAAGGGTCATTAAAAAGGCTAGAACTGCTCATAAGGTTATTTATGATGGTAATGAAATCCTTAAGCCTAGACAGAAACCTAGTTGCGTTGAGTGCACTGAGGAAGATAAGAAATCAGATGAAGTCACTAGGGAGAAAATGAATAAGAAACTCAACAACCCTACATGTAAAGAGAAAAACATAACTATCAAACCTCATGATTACACTAAGGAAAATTGGATCTCCCTTAACATGTTTAAGCCTCAAACTCAATTAACCCCAGAACAGATTTTTTGGAAGAAAGATACGGAAAAGCAAAAAGCAGAGAATCTTGTTGTAACAAACCCTCCCCTTAGGAAAATGCCTTCAGCGACTGTGTATCCTCCAAATACACCAATGCATTTAGTTCCTAGAACTATTGCCACTAAAAGCAAGACCTTAATCAGTCAATATGTTATCTTTCAATTATTTGTTGATTATGAGAAAACTTGTAAGAAAAGGATCACACCCACTGGGATAACTGAAGGGGAAAGGGGTTTTGAGAAAACTAAAGAATGTTATTTACCTGAGGTCATGCCTTTCTTTAAACAACTAAAAGATCAATTTGAGAGTCTTAAAAAGGGGATGGATTCAGATATTAAAGAAATGGAAAAGGAATTTGATGCAATGATAGTTGAGGTCAGTGACTATGAGCATGAACTAAAATATAATGAGATTGAGAGGAAGAACTTGCATACATTAAATGAGAATCTTATTTCTGAATGTATTACTCAAGATGTGTTTTACACTGCTACGAATCACTCCATTACTGCTTCTCGATTTCATGAATTATCTATTGCATTGAAAGTCTCCCATGATCGTGTCATTGAGCTTGAAAACAAAAACTCAGAACTTAGTGAGAAAATTGATTGAGATGATCACGATAATTTGGTAAAACATCTTTCTAAACTAGAAGTTGAACATTTTGATTTGAAACTAAAATATCAACATCTTAAAGAAAATGTTAAAACCTCAAATATCAAGACATCCTCAGATGTTCCAGAGTTTGATGCAGTTTTTCAGATAAATAAATGTGACGAACAGATTCAAGCTCATTGTTGCACGATCAGAAAGTTGAAAGCCTAAATCTCTCAATTAAAGGGTGAAAAGAACAATGTGATTGGCTCCCAAATGCCTCCTCCTTTAGATTCTCAGTATTCTCAAACTTTTCATCTTCAAAACTTAGTTAATGTTTTACAAAAAGAAAACGAGAGTTTTCTGGAAGAAAATGAAAAAGTTAAACGACACTTTAAAGAGTTATATGAGTCAAAGAAAGTCACTCCTGACAAAAACAATGAAAAAATAACTTCTTTACAGAAAGAAATTGAGAATCTGGGGAGTCAGGAAAAAGGGAAACTACCACTTGTCTTTAATGAGAATGTTGTATCTAAGTCATCCTCAAAATGCAAATATACTGTGACAGTTAAATACATTCCTCCTCACCTTAGGAACAATGAACTTGTGTTTCATAACTATTATCCTCACCTTAAGAATAGTCTAGAATGTCTCCGTGAGATTGTGGAAGAGGACTTCATCAATAAGCCTCTTGATAGAGAAATTAGGTTTGCTTGCATTCAGGCTAAACGATCTCAGGAGCTGCTAGAATGTTTAATTGCAACATGTCCTAAATCCTTAGGTGCGAAAGGTAAATCTGTGATGCCTTGTTCTATGCCTAGTGCCAAGCATACAAATCACTCTGTGCCAAGTAATATGAAAGTGAATTCTAAAGTGCCTTCTAGTAGCTCAGATCCTAGCACATCTAGTTCAGGAATGCAAAAAGTAGCTCAACCAACTAATGTTCCCATAATTCCCTCTACAGGAGTAATCAGTGACATTAAAGCAAGCGGGTCAAAGCCTCCAGGCAATACCAAGAATGATAGGACCTTGCAAGCTAGGAATGTTCAGTGGAAGAAAGTAGAAGATCACCTTAGGGAGAATTTGAATAAAACGAATCGTGTTGATTCTTGTATTAGCTCTAAGCGTACTGTAATTAATGCGAATTCTGCTACTTTTGGCAAAACATGTAATGATGATTGCATTGTTTCTGTTACTAATTATGAATGTGGTGTGAATGATTTGTCTAATGCTGCTAAATACCCTGTTAAAAGTGTTTATGTTAAGAATCAAGCTAAGAAGGCTAAAAGGCATAGGCGAAAGAAAGTTAGAAAACAGTGGAAACCCATAGGAAGAACATTTAGCAAGATAGGTTATCAATGGATACCTTTTAGCCATAAGACTAATCAGTTTTACCCTCAATCTGCTACGACAATGCCCACTAGAAAATGGATGCCTACTGGTAGAACTATTCCCTTAAGAAGTGAACACACTTTGAATAGGTTGAATACAGACATTAGCACTGCATCTATTTCTGATGATTCCAGTGTTTCTACTCCTGATGTGGGTGTTCCAATCACTGTTACTAACCAAGTGGAACCCATTATTGCATGGGGTTCCCAATTATCCAGTTATCCATTATTGTCTATGTTCAATTGCAGATCGTTCAAATCGTTCTGTGGTACCTGGACTCAGGCTGTTCCAAGCATATGACTGGAGACCGGTCATGGCTCATGAACTTCGTGAGTAAATTTATCAGGACTGTTAGATTCGAGAATGATCATTTCGGTGCAATTATGGGTTATGGAGATTATGTTGTCGGTGATAGTGTTATCTCCAGGGTATACTACATAGAAGGTCTTGGTCATAACTTATTCTCTGTCGGTCAATTTTGTGATTCTGATCTAGAAGTGGCCTTCAGAAAACATACTTGTTTCGTTAGAGAACTTGATGGTAAGGAACTTTTAAGAGGAACTCGTGGTTCAAATCTTTACACCATCTCTATAGAAGATATGATGAAGTCTTCTCCAATTTGCTTGTTGTCAAAGGCTTCAAAAACAAAGTCATGGTTATGGCATCATCGTCTCAATCACTTGAACTTTGGCACCATCAATGATCTCTCCAGAAAGGACTTAGTTGTAGGTTTACCTAGACTAAAGTATGAAAAGGATCATCTTTGCTCAGCATGCCAATTGGGAAAAAGCAAGAAATATGCCCACAAACCCAAACCTACAAACTCAGCATTCTGAAGTTCTTCATACAATTCACATGGATTTATGTGGACCCATGAGAGTGCCGAATATCTTTGGGAAGAAATATGTGTTAGTTGTGGTTGATGATTACTCTCGATTCACCTGGTTAAGTTCTTAAGGACAAAGGATGAAACTCCAGATATCATCATCAAACTTATCAAGCAGTGCAGGTTCGACTTAACAAAACGTCGTAATCATCCGAACAGACAATGGAACTGAGTTTGTTAATAAACAACTTAGTGAGTTTTATGAAAGTATTGGAATCAGTCATCAAAGAAGTGTTCCACGAACTCCTCAACAGAACGGTGTAGTTGAAAGACGAAATTGAACTCTTGTGGAAGCCGCAAGAACAATGCTGATTTACTCAAAGGTTCCAATGTTTCTATGGTATGAAGCCATTGCCACTGCATGTTACACTCAAAATCGATCCCTAATTCACACTGCTCATGGAAAAACTCTGTATGAACTTGTCCACAATAGAAAACCTAATCTCTCATTCCTTCGTGTGTTTGGTGCACTGTGTTATCCAACTAATGAGGGTCAAGACTTAGGCAAACTTAAAGCTAAAGCGGACATTGGAGTATTTGTAGGATATGCACCAAACAAAAAGGGATACCGAATCTACAACAAAAGAACCCGAAATATCATGGAAACAATTCACGTTATGTTCGATGAGCTGACTGGTCCTATGGCTCCAGGACAACCCAGTTCTGGACCCACATCATCATGTAGTCCCATTAGTTCTACTCTTGTTTTCGACTCCTCTCCAGCAACTCCTTATGCAACTCCTTATGTACCCAGTTCTGGATCCAATGTTTGATTAACACTATGAGCCAACCGCAAACGATCTGTTAATTCCATCATCAGAGGCTGCTTCTATCCCTGTCAATGAAGTTAACCCTTCAGTTTCTATGACGCTAAGTCAAGAAGCGATTGCTGCTGATCACTCTGTCTCATCAATAAATCATCAATCATCGAGTGTACATCATGGAAATGTTTCTGGTACCAGTGATGGAGAAAATCCCTTTGCTACTCCTGAAGATGCTCCATTTGAAAATATATTTGCTCCTGAATCATCATCAGAACCATCTTCATCAGGAGAAATCGACTCGGCTACTTCAGTTCCTCAACAACAACCACATGAACACCATAGGAAATGGACACATGATCATCCATTGGAAAACATCATTGGAAACCCCTCTTGTCCAGTATCAACACGGAAACAACTTGCAACCGATGCCTTATGGTGCTTCTTCAACTCCGAACTCTCTAAGGTCGAACCAAAAGATGTTGAAACTGCCATGAATGAAGACAGCTGGTTCAATGCCATGCAAGAAGAAATTCATGAGTTTAATCGACTTGATGTATGGGAATTAGTACCTGCTCCAGATTGTGCTATGATCATTGCTCTAAAGTGGATCTTCAAAGTGAAGCTTGATGAGCATGGCGATGTATTAAAGAACAAGGCTAGATTGGTTACAAAAGGATACCGTCAGGAGGAAGGTATTGACTTTGAAGAATAATTTGCTCCTGTGGCACGCATCGAGGCGATCAGAATCTTCCTGGCTAATGCTACAAGTAAGAATATGATTGTCTATCAGATGGATGTAAAGACGGCTTTTCTTAACGGATATCTTAAAGAAGTCGTATCGTCGGCCAACCGAAGGTTTTGTGAATCCGAGCATCCTACTCATGTTTATCGCTTGAAGAAGGATCTTTACGGTTTGAAGCAAGCTCCAAGAGCATGGTATGATACGCTATCAAAGTTTCTTCTATCTCTGGATTGACAAAGGAGCAGTTGATCCGACATTGTTCACCGGAAGTCAGAAGGCAAACATTTAATTCACGTTCAAATTTATGTTGATGATATTATCTTTGCCTTGAATGACCCCAATGAATGATCTTTTTCAAATGAAATGGGTTCCAAATTTCAAATGTCAATGATGGGACAAATGTCATTTTTCTTGGGATTGCAAATTTCACAAAGTCCCAGAGACATTTTTATAAATCAATCTAAATATGCAAATGAGATTTTAAAGAAATTTGGATTTGATTCTAGTTACCCTATTGACACTCCCATGATTGAGCGTGCTAAACTGGATGAGGACCACTCAGGGATCATGGTAGACCAAACTAAATATCGTAGTATGATTGGATCACGATGTACCTCACACCGATGAGCACGATATTGATTCGTTGTATGCATGTGTGCTAGATACAGGCTAAGCCTACCAAAAGCACATTGAAGCGGTTAAACGGGTCTTCGGTACCTCAAGTAACCATCAACATGGGACTTTGGTACCCGAAGGACACCGGTATGTCACTAACAGCATATGCAGATCTTGATCATGTGGGGTGTCAAGATACTCGTCGAAGTACGTCTGGAGGTGCTCAGTTTTGGGTGATAAGCTTGTGAGCTGGTCTTCAAAGAAGCAAATGAGTACTTCTATCTCCTCTACAGAAGCTGAATACATAGCCATGTCATCTTGTTGTGCTCAAATCCTATGGATGACATCTCAATTAACTGACTATCGCTTTGTATTCAACAAAATCCCTCTGTACTGTGATAATAAAAGTGCTATTGCTCTCTAAACAACGCATTACGTACAACACTCAAGAGCAAAGCATATCGACATTCGACATCATTTCATCAGGGAACAAGTGGAAAAAGGTGTGGTGGAACTCTATTTTGTGAGGTCTGAATACCAATTAACACATCTTCACCATAAAAGCTCTCCTGAAGAATAGTTTATCCTTCCATCTCGTCTAAAAAAAAACCGAAAGCTTCTTCACTCGCTTCTTCAAAGGAAGGAGTAAAGGATCTTTTATTCATATCTCTTGTATATATTTATTCAAAAAGCAAAATACAAAACTTGAAAAACCCTCAAAAAGAAAATATAAAATTATAAAATTCTCTAAAATCCATAAAAAATTTGAAAAATCTTGAAAAATTCCAAAAATATTGTTATTTTGTCATGTTTTTTCTTATTCGATATAATCTACGGACTTTGTGTTGACATTCAAAGAATGTCACGGGTCTTTAAATGTTCTTCGAATGCACATAGTTTTTGTTAAAAAAAACAAAAAAACAAAAAAAAATGAGGCCGAGAAAAATGGTGGTTTATTGTCATTTCAGGCAGTAACCCGTTTTTAAAGTAAAGAACAGAGCCTCGCTTTATCTTATTTCTCAAATTTCATGCTCTGATTCTTAAAACAAATGTTTATCATCAACAAGACAAATGTTTATCCTTCCAAATATTTTTCCGTCTAATGATTCTTCTGAAAAATATTTGCCATCTAATGAAAACTAATTGTTTTGAAAAATTACTCGAACTCTATTTTTGAAAGTCATCTGGACTTAACGTTTGTCAAAATATCTATCTCTCAATCAACAACTTATGTCATTGATTGAGGGGGAGAATGATTTTAATTAAATCAAAAGGGTATTTGTAATTCAATTATTTTCAAAAGATAATCATGCATGTTTAATCAATGGATTTTAAAGTCTCAAAATCCGATCCTTATCAGTTAAAACGCTTTCATAATCAAGTCACAATTCTCCTTAAAAGCTTTTAAAATCAATTTAAATCTACTGAGATCATAAATCTCAAATGGTTTAATAATTGTGATCGGGGGAGAATTTGTGATTTAAATTGGATTAAAACTGATAATTCGATACATGGTTTTATAAGGATGTACAAGCTCTCCTTCCCACATGTGCCAAACGATTTCAATTTTTCCATGCACATGTTGAGGGGGAGCATCTATCTTAAACCACTAAGATTTGAAATGTAATCAATTTTTTTTTTCAATGTGCAGTCTTTTCCTAATATGTGCAAAACATTTTTCAGATTTCTATGCACATATTGAGGGGGAGCAACTATTTTGAAAACCACATTCTTTAAATAACTGCTCTTAGATGCAAGCCAACCCCTCAAAGATGAAAATTATTACCATTATAAAATGATGCTTGATGCACATGTTGAGGGGGAGCTCTTGATCTAAAAATATCAAAAACAATTCAGGTACAAAATGCTTTGATATTATATCACAAGTATCTGGATTGTTTTTAAAATGGTTTTCAATTGGTTGCAAGGGCAGATGAACAATACCACATAGACCGACCAACTTTACTTTATGTATGGTGATATAAGGATGATTAAGTTAGGTATTTGTTCCCATGATCCGCCAGAACTGGAGGGATCTACCCAGGGACAATCCACTAGATAGTGTAGAGTCCTTAGGTATGATGATAAAAGGAGAAAAGTGAGAAATGGGAAGAGTGCGGACTGAGACTTAGCTAGTACTGGAATAAACCCAACAAGGTTCTAGTAATGAAGTCTCGGTAAGCACTGAAGGGGTTGAAGAATGAAAAAGAAATGAATGTGAAAAGGGTGAAAGGAAATAGCCCTCCAAAAAAAAATCAACCTTAGGGCAGAAACCGGGTTCAATACATATGCTACTGGTGGTTACTAAAGGTAACACTGGTATTGAAGACAAGCCATCATGGACCCAGTGACGCACTGCACTACAACTTCCCAAACCACTCAAGTTCCTCTTAAAAGGAATTGTTTCATTCTCATGGGGAACCGACATTATCTATCGACTCTCTCTTAGAGTTTGTTGATATTGAAGAAGGAGACCCTCTCCCTAGTCTCCGGCATAGGAACCAAATTATGCACAAATGACTCTAGAGCCACGAGATCATCAAATAAATCTCATTAGGACACTGTCAATGAAGACTCTCTGTTTCACACAATGTGGAAAGAGAGATTATATCTTATGAGTCCTACATCCTTGTGGTATTGCCGAACATGCGAGTGATATGCAATCATATTCACAATGAAGATGGAAAGCCTTCTGGAGCCAACATCAAACAAGCTCATGGTGGGTGGCATGTGAGATCTATCCAATAGATCAACCATGTGACAACGAACAGAAACAATGGGGCGATTCAATCTTTTGAATCAATCCTGGTTCAGGTTATGGATTGACGGATTCCTTTGAAAAACCGGTCTTTGTGCTTAAAAACTCTTTTCTTTATCACATCGACTGTGTACTAATATTTCAAAAATAAAAGGTGTTTATGATTGATAATTGATTTTCATTAAAACCTTCGTTGTATTGCTAAAACAACTTCTATTGAGCGATACACGATTGTTTTCAAATCTATTTTCATCAATCAGTGAATCTCAATTCGTTTGGTTCACTCACTCTGTTTGTCTTCTTTGAGGCGTTCGGTTTCATAACAGCTAGAGCATTTCGCGAAACCCTGTCAAGGAAATTCTTCGAATTATACCGATCACGAAGCAGTACTTATGATCAGCGGGGAACCGTGGGCCGTGTACCTCAATTCAACGAAAGTGATCAAAGATACTTTGATGCACTTTATTGCTAACTTGTTGTATGTACCGACGTTTGTCCGATCAGAATGAAGCAGTCAATCCATAGCCGCATGCTCACACTACTCATTCATCTCAAAATAAATCATGATAAGTGCTTCAACGACTCTTATACTTACACTCCATGCTTCTGCTATACTGCTGCAAATATCATGATCCAGTAAAAGCTTCCGCTACTCTGATGAGAATATATCATGATCCAGAATGTGAGCATGTCGGTCCAAATGTCACATCATCACATAATATCAACACCACAATGGAAGAGTCAGAGATTCATGTTAGCTGATGATCTCAATGCTGGCTCAAAACTCATCATCACGTGGATCAGTTAAAGACCCCCACTTGAAATTATCCAAATATGCGGAACATGAAGAATCAAAGGCTACGTGCTACTGAGCAAAGATCTTAATCAAGAATCCTAGAACAATCTAATGTAATATCTGTTTGTATTCATTATAAATTGAGGTGACCTCCCTTAGGGGGAGATTGTTAGGAATTAGAAAATTCAGTCGTTAAAGAGTCGGTCACCTCAAGTATATGTATTCGATAGAAAGGTCGTAGTCGTAGTCATTTTATGTTAGTAAGTAATATGTTAAGTAACACCATGGAGGACGGACGGGTCTTTACCCACTGTATGCCTGATCCACAGCCCGTAGGTGGCATTATTTGTAAGACACTATAAATACCCTCTACCTCCTAAGGTAGAGGGTTGGAGCTTCAATACCATTTTTCTTTGTTTCACATAGTTCCCAACTCTCTTCTCTTTCTCTCTATAGAACTTTCTCTCTCTAAACATGCTTGAACGCCCCATTGTGATTATGGTTTAGTGTGTTTGTGACATCCTATATCTTACATAGAGCCAACATCAAACAAGCTCTTGGTGGGTGACATGTGAGATCTTTTCTAAAGATCAAGCTTGTGACAACTGGATAGACACGATGGGGAGATTCACTCTTGAATCAACCTTGGTCCAGGATTGGAATTGACGAATACTTTTTGAAAAACCGTTCGATGTGCAAACCTTCTTTTCTCTAGCACGTCTAATGTGTATTCATATTTCAAATACAAAAAGTATCTCTGATTGAAAAAATACTTTTGGAAAAACCGTTTGATGTGCGAATCTCTTCTTTTCTCTAGCACATCGAATGTGTACTCTTTTCAAATACAAAAAGTATTTGTAATTGAAAATTGATCTTTCTCATAAAACCTTCTTCGTATTGCAAAACTCTTTCTTCAAGCAATACGCGATTGTTTTCAAATCAACTTTTCATCAATCAGTGAATCTCAATTCGCTGGTTCACTCACTCTGTGTTGTCTTCTTTGAGACCTTCCGGTTTGAGAACAGTTAGAGCAGCTGCGAAACCCTGTCAAAGAGATTTTTCGGAATTCTACCTGATCACAGGCAGTACTTGTACTAATCAACGGGGAACCGTGGGCCGTGTACCTCAATTCAATGAAAGTGATCAAAGACACTTTCGTGTGTTTTATTGCTAACTGTTGTTTACAGGTACATTTGGACGGTTGCAACTGATCAGAATTGAGGAGTCAATCCAAAGCCGCATGCTCACAGCATCCACACTTAATTGAAGAAATCATGACTTGTGCATATCTACAGAACCTGGCTCTGATATTTTAATACTTTGTTTCCGCCACGCTGCTGCGAATATCATGAGCCAGTAAAGCTTCCGCTACTCTGATGGAAAGATGTCATGATCCTGAAAGTGTGAGCATATCGGTCCAAAATTCACAACATCACATAAAGGCAACACAATAAAGGGTGATCCAGAGATTTACTGTGGCTGATGATCTCGAAGAAAGCTCGAAGATCATCAAAGATGTGGATCAGTTAAAGGCCTCCACTAAAAGTACAAATCAATGCGGACTTTGAAGAATCGCTACTAAAGCACAAAGATTAAGGAACTTGAAGAATAGAAGTCTACAAGCTCAGAACTAAAGACAAAGATAGAATGCTAGGATGCAAAATTTATTTCATGGGGTGACCTCCCTTAGGGGGAGATTGTTAGGAATTGGAAATTCCATGTTAAAGTGTCGGTCACCCCAATTATGGTCTAGCATATGTTAGGTCGTAGACGTGTCGTTTGTTACGTTATTTAGTAGTTTATTAGTTAGTTTGTAGCGTAGATTAGTTTAGTTTAACACCGTGGAGGAAGGACGGGTCTTTACCCACCTGTATTCCGATCCATGACCCGTCCGGGAGGGCGTATTATGTAAACTATAAATACCCTCTACCTCCCAAGGTAGAGGGTTGGACCTTTCATTCTAATCTAACCTTTTCTCTTTTGTTTACTTTCTCTCTCTAGAAAGGCTCCCATTCTACTTTCTCTCTCTAAAACCTCTAAACTATATGCCCCTTATTGTGATTATGTATGTGTTTGTGAAATCCAATATGTAACAATTTTCCAGTTGGGGAATAGATAGTTAACATCTTCTTCTCACCAAATGCATTCCCGTTAACTTATATATAGCAAATCCCCTTAACTCAAATCCCTCCCAATCAAACAAGAACAGACAGATGCTCATCAAGGAAATCAGCCTCGCAACTGGAAGCACTTTGTCATTAATCATATCAGCCCGTGAGAAGATGTCAACCAACGGCTCTCGGAAGAAACTCCATGTAACGATGACCCGATAAGAAGAAGATCTGTTCTTACATGAGTTAGGAGCCGTATGATCATATATTCTCAGATATCGATCAACCATGCAGTAAATTCACACTTTTTCTCCCCCTCAAGAATTGCATACGGAAATGCCATTCTTGATTGAATAAGTGAACATCATCCAAATGTATTCTATTCACACTTCTCCCCCTCAAAGGTAGCATATGATGTCGCCATCATCATTATAATTGAGCAAGTGGAATGAGAAAACAATCAACAGTATTCTATTCACACTTCTCCCCCTCAAAGGTAGCATAGGTTGTGTTGTTTTTGATGATTTGTATGGTTTTTATGCGGTTTTGGTTGATGCGGTTTGAGGCGCTTCTTGTGATGTTGTTATGCAGTTTGTATATTGTTTGTTGATGATTGTTTGAGTGTGGTTGTTATAATGTTTTGAGCAGATTTTAAGTTGGAATCTGATGGTTGAGTATGTTTTTAAAACAGTTGGCATCTTGAAGTTGTTAAAAGCTGTTTTGTTGAGAATCTGCTGGTGTTACATTGATAAATCTGGTCTGCTGTCATTTTCTTATCAGGGACTTGTCTGATGTCATTTTCTTATAAGCGACTTGTCACAAAATGGTAAGCAACTTGTCCTTTTTTGAAAGTGACTTGTCCTTTTTTTTTGTCCTGATTCAATGTATCTTGTCATGGTCAAAAGCGACTTGCCATGGTCAAAAGCGACTTATGTTTATAAGTTAGCGATTTGTTAATTTTTTTTATCTAAAGAAGTGATATGTTTTTAAGTCTAAAACGACTTGAGTCGAAAAGTCAAGAAGCGACTTATCTGGTAAGATTGACATAAATGAATAAGAAGACCTGTTATTTCATAGACCACAAACTGCAACAACATCCAACAAACTAATCCAATTCTACCCATTGACATCTATCACGTCTACTAATACAACAATCTAACGATCTCAGTGTGGTTACGCTATTCGAATATCTTACAAGATATCAAGATCTTTAAAGACCTTTGCGAATCAATACACCAACTCATCATTGATATATAAGACTCTTAATACAAAAGGTAAAACATCAAAAAGATCTCGGTTCTTATGTTCACTTGTCATCAATCTTTATAGATCTCATTCGTGTGAACAAAAGATTTCATCACTGATCCTATCCCAACTCTTCAACTACCAATACATCTATCCTATCCCAGCTCTCATTCATCAACCACGACTCATATAAAAAAAATAGATCTCAGAATGGTTTCAATACTTTTCTTTGCAATCTTCAAGATTGTTGTAAGTGAACCGTTATCCTCATTGATCAATTGCTTGTGATATTATTCGAAGTCAAAGAAAGAATATAACAATATTATTATCTCCTTTTCTTTATTTCGTTCAAGAATGGAAAAACAAATCGAAAATCACTCTACATCTATTAATCTTACCCGAGACCAGTTGTTAATTGATCTTGAAGCCAACAAACATCAATGGTTCGGTGAAATTTGTCTTCACAGCTACAATCGATCAAAGGTTCATGGAGAAATTAACACTTTAAGGGTAATTTGTTTAATGAGACCTGATTTAAAATGAAGAAGTGATTAGATGGGGGCATTGATTGATGAGATTTGGTATAGTGGCTGTGGAGAGAGAGAATGGGGGCGGATTATTAAAGTACTTAGGGTTTGGTGTGATAGAATATTATTAGGGTTATGTGTGAAGTTGTGAGTGTTATATACACGAATTATTAGGGTACTAAGTTTATGGTCGGGTATTATGATTTGGTGATAATGGATCGGGCCTTAATTGTGTTAACTGTTTTTTACTTGGGCCGCAAGTGGAAATGGGTTGGTATCAAATATTTGGATCCGGATTGTATCATATGGGCTGATAACTAAGGAGTTTTACATTTGGGGCCGAACGAGTTTTATGGATGATTGGACCTCGTGAACTTTTGATTTGGTCTCTTGGATATTAACGAAGTGTTTGGGCCTCAGAGTTTGTTAAATCACAGTCTATCACATAAAATGATTTGATCACATGGTTTATTCTAAATCAAATTTTGATAAAATGTGATATATATCACAATTGCCTCATTGAGAATATGAACGTTTGATGGTTTCGAGGCTATTGTGTGTCATGTGATCCGGATATTATTGACTTATTGTGATGTGATCCGGAGTGCTGTTATTGATGCGATTTGGTGTGATGATGAGAGTCGATGGATTATGAGGTTTGGTAAGTTGGTGTATACATCTTCACGGAGGGATACAAATTCACGGCTTGAGCGATAATCAAAAATTGACTACGGAGTTTTTGTATGGTATTACTTACGAGAAATTGAAGTGACGTTTCACGGGTGAACTTCTTTATCTTTGAGATGTTGGTTGGCTGGTTTCATGTCTCAAGATGACTTGTCTGAGCATTTTTAGAGTGTGATAAAGACTTGACGATCGAGTTACGTTTGTGATTCTTCCTTATGTTTCCCACAATGTAGCTATCACTTTCGGTGTCTCATGCAGTTGAGGATTCGTCAAGAGGTTTTGTACACTGGGTACACCGTTTCTTCTTCACAAGGATTAGTACAAGTTCAAGTAACAAATCTGGGGAATTTCACTTCATGATCAAGTTTGGCATATCGGGTTTACTTCCCATGTTGTCACTGCAATAGCCGACAGAATTCGTGGATGATGTGATTGCCAAAGTATTCGATGCCACTAAATGTCAATGACACTGCACAGTCTAAGCAAAATCTTTCAAGAATCTTCAAATGTCTGTCATGATTTTTCAAGATGTTTGCTTATGACAAGAACTTTTCGTGCTGATGGTCATACACGTTAATGATGCTTCCGAAAGTTCGAAACCATCATGGGGGAGAAACGTGTACTTTGATTTCTTACGGTCAACCTCAGGGGGGAAGTAGTTTATACTACTTGACTTAGTATGGTTTGTGAAGTTGTCCTCATATGGGTTAAGAATTGTTGATAATTGTGTTGAAGATGGATAATGAACCGTTGTTGAACCGCTGCATGTTCCCCTAAAACTGATATTCACCAAAACCAAAATTGTTATAACACATTCAAGCTGATATTGTTTACGGTTTTGTCTTGATTTTGTAAAATCCCGCGAAAGAATCTATTTCTCGGTTTAAATCATAGACTTGTAAAATCCTGTGACAATGGAAACATCCGGTAATTGTAAAGTGCATTTCTGGATCTATCTTACGGTTTATTCTTGGTTTTGTAAAATCCCGCGAAAGAAACCATTTCTCGGTTTAAACCATAGAATTGTAAAATCCCGTAACGATGGAACCATCCTGGAGAAAGGAAAGTGTATTTCATGATCTCTCTGATCTTTGGTGCTACGGTTTCTACTTTGAAGAAGGGATAAAAGGGTGTACTTCATGAATTGGGTGATTGTTTGGATTGTCTTCTTGGCAGTTTGGTTATTTCAAGGTTTTACGGGGTTATGTGCTTTTAACCATGGTTGGGATGAAAACCATTATCATAGTTCACTCAAAACGTCAAAGGAGGCTAGATTTGAGCTTTTAACAGAAGATGTTCATGACAACGTCAAATTGATATTATTTATTTGAGGTTGAAGTGAAATATCACGGCAGTGTGTACTTAGTATCTGAAGGTATCGGGGATGGTTGGATGAAGATTCTTCAAGATCCTTGTTCGAGCTTTTTATCAAAAACAAAGACTTGGAAATCTAGTTATTGTTGAGTGACTTTTTCCTTTTCTTTTACCACTTGGGGGAATTGGGCTCTTACCACCACAAAATAACTATCACTTTAAGGAGTTACGTTGTAGTGCTCAGTGTCACATTCAATTGTGGATTTTCAAGAGGTGATGTACGTCTTATACTTGATGGTTGGTTGGATGAAGAGTATAGATTACTTAGAGATTCAATGGAAGATGAAGTCTCGACACCGCTCTGTGTTACATATGTGCAAGTTTAAGTCATGAGTTCGGGTTAGTTTACTTCAGGGTCAAATTCATCATATTGGGTTTTCTCCATCAAACTGTCACAACAAAGAGCCTAATGAATGATAATGGGGTGATTACAACTTTTGCCAAGAGATGATTGAAAAGAGAGATTATGACGTTTGAACATAACAGTTCAAGCCTCGTTCTCTAAAGAAAGAATACGTTTCCGTGCGCTTTATCTTCAAAAGAATAGAAATCTTCTTATCACGTTTAAACACAACAGTTCGAGCCTCGTTCCTCAAAGAAAAGAAAAGTGTACGCTTCAGTGCGCTTTATCTTCGAAAGAAGAGAAATCTTCTCACTAATGACCATTCTCAACAACATGCTTCATGCTTTTTCCATGGGCTTTCAGTCATCAAGTGAACCGAACTACTGTTGATTGTTTTCTCATTCCACTTGCTCAATTATAATGACGATGGCGACATCATATGCTACCTTTGAGGGGGAGAAGTGTGAATAGAATACATTTGGATGATGTTCACTTATTCAATCAAGAATGGCATTTCCGTATGCAATTCTTGAGGGGGAGAAGAAGTATGATAATATTGCATGGTTGATTGATATCTAATAATAAATGGTCATACGGCTCCTAACTATTGGAAGAACCGAGCTTCTTCTTGTCGGGTCATCTTCATCATGTCTTTGATAGAGATGATGGTGTATAAGTTTGTATCACATGTTCCTCTTAAAAGTTCCACACCATCTAGTTCTCTATCAAAGCAAGAGTGTTTTCTGAAGGCCACCTCTAGATCGGAATCACATAATTGACCAACAGAAAACAGATTATGACTAACATATTAACAAAGCAAGAGTATTCTTCTAAGAGCCGTTGGCTGACATCTTCACATGGGCTGATATGATTAAATTACAAAGTGCTTCTAGTTGCTGGGTTGATTTCTTTGATGAACATCTTTCTGTTCTTGTTTGATTGGGAGGGATTTGAGTTAAGGGGATTTGCTATATATAAGTTAACGGGAATGCATTTGGTGAGAAGAAGATGTTAACCTTTTGATCCCCAACTAGACAATCTTGAAGAAGGTCGAGTCTACAGTCTATTCTACATTTTCTGCTACATGTTAGAAGACTAAAGACGAGGTGCATTTAACGATCTAAAGACTTCTTCTTAATCTGAGCATTTATCAAACAGATTGTCTATTTAGAGGAGAGCACTAATTAGGGGAGAGTGAAATGTCATATTCAATCCCAATTAGACTTGCTCACATTCTTCAGCAAGTTGATTCTCACAAAGACTTCTAAGGTTCTTCTCAAATGATTTCGAGTATATGGGCTTATAATGTGTTGTTGATTCTGAAATATCAAAACCAGCAAGGGGGAAGGAGACACGTATCTAAACGCGAGTAAACTTGATGAACTTAATTCTTTTAAGTGATTGAAGATATCCCAGGAAGAAAAAGGTCATTACCGCAGAGAAACTCAAGGTTTGACTCATGGCGTTTAGTGTTCTTATTTCAACTATGTGGGGGAAGAGATGGAAGAGTTAGTTTTTGAAGATAAAAGAGGTATACAAGTGTGTGATGATTTTAGTGCTATCGCAATCATCAGGGGAGAGAGATTGTGTACAATGGGGATGCTTAGCTTTTTCACTTGAGGGCTTAATCAGTGATTCAGAAATATAATCACTTATTCCGGAGTTGACATCCGCAGAGATTGTCATCCGCAGAGATAATCAGTGATTCTGCCAGCTTCCTCAATGTTATCGGTTATTCTCTCTTTGGGCATTCGGGTACTTCGTGTTCTTGAGCTTCATACACTTTTTTCAGGGGAGAAAAAGTATTCATTGGGGTTATTCTTTGGCTATCGGACTTAATCTGCTACTTCGATGTTACAAGTTTCTCGGTCTTTGGGTATACGTGTATTCGGGTTCATGAACTCTATTCTAAGAGACTGACTGCATCAATTCATCTACTTGGGGGAAGTGGTTTCTTGACAACTTTTTGTTATGGATTGCTTCAGACTTCAGTGGTTATGAAATGTGAGAAGATTATTTATGAGTGGGATGATACGTTGCTGTTCTTGTTGATGATATAACCCCGAACGAAGAATCTCGACTATCGTTCTTAAAAGGAGCAGCGGGATTTATGATAATGGTGTGCTTCTCTGTGCACCTGGCTAAGGCAAGCTTGAAATAAAGCTTCGAATCTGCTCATCTAATGGATTTTCGGTTTGGGGGGAAGCTGCCAAAGTCTCTCTTTCTCAAAGGCTCATGTTCTATCTTCTATTCTGGAGCCTCGGAATCTTTGGTGGTGGAATTTTAAGAGATGACGATTTCTATCTTATACGACGTGCTGCTCGATATCCTTATCTTGGTACTCGTATCATCATCTTCTTAAACTATATCATCTTCTCTATCATTGTAAATATTTATCAAAAACCAAATACAAAAATATAAAACCAACAAAAAGAAAATAGAAAATTATAAAACCATCAAAAACCCATAAAAATTAGAAAATTTGAAAAAGACCAAAAATATATGTTTTCTCAAGACATGTCTTCTGGTACCGATAACATCTACGATCTTAGAAATGTCATTCAATAATGGCATTGGATCATAGATGAAGTTCGAGCAGGAGGTGTAAATATTCTTTCCCAAAACATATCTCAAAATATGGCTTGTAGTTACTTCAGACTGTAACCCGTGCTTAAAACCATGGTTTGCTATTATTTCTGATAGCAACCCGCTCTTCAAGAAAGGAAAGTGCTGCGCTAAACCAATTTTCAAAACATTTCGTGCACTTATCCTAAAACAAATGAGGAAATTGTGTCGAATGACTGCTGTTCCTACTCAATTATTTTTCCTTCTATAAATTCTTCAGAAAAATATTTGTTGTTTTCAAAAATGGTGGTAAATGAGTTGCTTGTAAATCAATCAGATTAAGATTTTTCGTAAAAATTGAAAACTCAATCAACGACTTCAGCGCTTTTAAACTTTTCATAAAATGAGTCATTTATTGAGGGGGAGAATGTTTTCAAATCTATATCATCTAACGAGCTTTTCTAATTATCCTCGTGCTTAACTAAAAATGATATTTGCCTATGTCGAAGGACTAGGAATTTAGGATATGATTGTTAGGATTAGATGATTAGAGTTTGATAAACACATTATTCCCATACATTTACATGATATGTTTGATATGTTGAATTGACTTTTGTTAGTCGATTGTTGTTTGGATGTTATCGACCACCATATATGTCTATCTGTGTTCACTAACGTGTGCAGATAACATGGTTTAAAAGAATGTTCCTGATCCGGATCCCACATATGAAGATGATTGGATGCCGAAAGGAAAGGGTAACTATTTCTTGGGTCGACAAATGAAGAAACGGAGCTTAATTGGATCTCTCCATGAAGAGTTGGCACGATAGATGCAACTTAAAAGGTCTCACTGCATATGCAGATGGTTTTCTTCCAGCCTTTCAGCAACAACAGAAGCAACTTGTTACTCTTAACCACCTAACGTATCTTGTGCAATAAAGTAGTGGATGATACCATATTTCTTAAAAAAAAAAATTGATATTGTTTTGAAAATGGAAAAATATTGTTTTGAATATAATTGGACTTACAATTTAGAAATCAATCGGACTTCATTCTAAACTAAAAGTCACTCAATCAACGACTACGGTCATGAATTGAGGGGGAGAGTGATTTCAAACGATATATTTTCAAACGATATTTCATCTATCAAGTCCGTTTCTACAAAATAAGTTGTGATCTAAAGATTTAATGTTATGTCATGGTATGATTTTTCTTTAAAATCCAAAGATCTTTCAAAATGAAATTTTTTCTGTTCTTGTTTGATTGTGAAATTGTTTTTTTTTACTTAAAGATCTCTTAAAAACTATCATACATGAGACTAACAATCTTTAATGTCGAAAAACTGTTCCTTATCCATCATTTTTCAAAATTAAATCTTGCCACGTCTTTCCCCTAAAATTTTCTAAGTAATTTAAATCAATTGGGATCACAAATCTCAAAAGGTTTGAAATTTTTGATCGGGGGAGAGATCGTGATTTAAATCTCAAATCGGTTTTAAAGGGTGATTGTTTCAAAAGCACTCCTTCCTTCATGTGCCAAACGATTTTGAAATACATAATGCACATGATTGTGGAGGAGCATTTAACCAAAAACCATAAAAGGATTTAAACCAGGCACGTTTTCTCCCATGTTTTCTAAACCTTAATAAATCACTTGGGATCCAAAATCTCAAAGGGTTTGATATTTTTGATCGAGGGAGAATTTGTGATTTAATTATGAAATCTGATAAATGATGATCGATTTGATTCAAAAGTGCAGGCTGCTCTCCCACATGTGCTAAACGCTTTCAAATCTCGAAGCACATATTGAGGGGGAGCATTTTCAAAAGAAAATAAACTATCAAGGTACAAATGCTTTTATGTTTTAACATAAGTACCTTGATTGATTTTCTAAATGGTTTCTTAATGGATTTTGTGATCGTGGATGTACTTCAAATGAACTCTTTCCTCTATGTGATAAAATGATTTCAAATATCCTATGCACATATTGAGGGGGAGAATTTACCAAAGAAAATCAAATGGCTTTTTCCACGGAAATTGTGATCAAGAATATGTTTCAAAGAACTCTTGCCTCCATGTGCTAAACAATTTCAATATCATATGCACATGTTGAGGGGGAGCATTTCTAAAATGATCAAAACAATTAAGGTACAAAATGCTTTGATTTTATATCACAAGTACCTTGATTGATTTTTCAATAGGTTTCATGAAGGAAAGAACAATACCAAAAGACCGACCAATTTACTTTATGCATGATGTTATAAGGATGGTTAGGTTAGGTATTCATTCCCACGATCCCGCCAGAACCGGAGGGATCTACCCAGGGACAATCCACTAGATAGTGTAGAGTCCTTAGGTATGATGAAAAAAGGAGAAAAATGAGAATATGGGAAGAGTGCAGACAGAGACAAAGCTAGAACTGGAATAAACCCAACAAGGTTCTATGTAATGACGTCTCGTTAAGCATTGAAGGGGTTGAAGAATTAAAAAGAAATGAATGTGAAAAGGGTAAAATGAAATAGCCCTCCAATAATTCAACCTTAGGGTAGAAACCGGGTTCAATACATATGCTACTAGTTGTTACTAAGGTAACACTGGTATTGAAGACAAGACGTCATGGACCCAGTGACGCACTGCACTAAACTTCCCAAGTTACTCAAGTTCCTCTTAAAAAGGCTTGTTTCATTCTAACGGGGAACCGACATAATCTATCGACTTTCTCTTAGGTTGATATTGAAGAAGGAGACCCTCTCCCTAGTCTCCGGCATAGGAACCAAATGTGCACAATTGAGTCTAGAGCCAAGAGATCATCCACAATATCTCATTAGGACACAAAATTAATGAAGACTTGTTGTTTCACACAATGTGGAAAGTAAGTATATATTGAGAGTCCTACGCATTATCCTTGTGGTATTTTCAAGAACATCCGAGTGATATGTAAAGGATTCACGATGAAGATGGAAATCCTTCTAGAGCCAACATCAAACAAGCTCTTGGTGGGTGACATGTGAGATCTTTTCTAAAGATCAAGCTTGTGACAACTGGACAGAAACGATGGGGCGATTCACTCTTGAATCAACCTTGGTCCAGGATTGGAATTGACGAATACTTTTGGAAAAACCGTTCGATGTGCAAACCTTCTTTTCTCTAGCACGTCAAATGTGTACTTATGTTTTCAAACACAAAAAGTATCTGGATGAAAAAATACTTTTGGAAAAAGCGTTCGATGTGCGAATCTCTTCTTTTCTCTAGCACGTCGAATGTGTACTCTTTTCAAATACAAAAAGTATTTATGATTGAAAATTGATCTTTCTCATAAAACCTTCGTCGTATTGCAAAACTCTTTCTTCTAAGCAATACGCGATTGTTTTCAAATCAATTTTTCATCAATCAGTGAATCTCAATTCGCTGGTTCACTCACTCCGTGTTGTCTTCTTTGAGATGTTCCGGTTTGAGAACAACTAGAACAGCTGCGAAACCCTGTCAAGGAGATTCTTCTGTACTGATCAACGGGGAACCGTGGGCCGTGTACCTCAATTCCACGAAAGTGATCAAAGACACTTTCATATGTTTTATTGCTAACTATTGTTTGCAGGTACATATGGATGGTTGCAGCTGATTAGAATTGAGAAGTCAATCCAAAGCCGCATGCTCACAGCATCCACACTTAATTGAAGAAATCATGACTAGTGCATATCTACATAACCTGGCTCTGATATTTTTATACTATGCTTCTGCTACGCTGCTGCAAATATCATGAACCAGTAAAGCTTCCGCTACTCTAATGGAAAGATGTCATGATCCAGAAAGTGTGAGCATGTCGGTCCGAAAGTCACAACATCACATGAAGGCAGCACTACAAAGGGTGATCCAGAGATTTACTGTGGCTGATGATCTCAATGAAAGCTCGAATATCATCAAAGATGTGGATCAGTTAAAGGCCTCCACTAAAAGTACAAAACTATGCGGACTTTGAAGAATCGCTACTCAAGCACAATGAATACGGAATTTGAAGAATTAAAGTCTACGAGCTTGGAACTAAAGACAAAGAAAGAATGCTAGGATTCAAAATGTATTTCATGGGGTGACCTCCCTTAGGCGGAGATTGTTAGGAATTGGAAATTCCATGTGAAAGTGTCGGTCACCCCAATTATGGTCTAGCATATGTTAGCTCGTAGACGTGTCATTATTTACGTTATTTATCAGTTTATTAGTTAGTTATTAGCGTATATTAGCTTAGTGTAACACCGTGGAGGAAGGACGGGTGTTTACCCACTGTATGCCTGATCCACAGTCCGACAGGAGGACGTATTCTTTGTAACAATAAATACCCTCTACCTCCCAAGGTAGAGGGTTGGAACTTCTAAGCTAACCTTTCACTTGTTTTGATATTTCTCTCTCTAGAATTCCCTCTCCTCTCTTCATCTCTCTATCAATGGCTTACTTGTTTAATCATCTACCTAGACCACCCGAATCATCTAAACAACATAAAATACACGATCCTACATGTTTTCTAACTAGTTTTGCATGAAACGAGGAACTAATTGCTGCTGCAGTTGCTAATCTGAACAGAGTTACAGCGTAACTCATCTTGGTGATTACACCGTAACCAACCTTTTAGCAGCAGAATTCTTGACGCATTACCAATTACGGCGTAATACCATCTCAGTGGTTACGCCGTACCTACTCGCTTTGCAGCTTATTCCAGGTTTTGCCAGTTACGGCGTAACTCCCTCAAAGAGTTACGACGTAACTTTCCTCTGCTTTAATTATTTCATTTTAAAACACAATAACCTTGTATTAGTATTTTAAATGAACTTTGTGGGTGTGTTCCCTGCAAACCCTCACGAGACTTTACTCGTCCACTTGGGACACCAAGTGGTTTAAAAGGCTTGTTGAATTCGCTAAATGCAACCGTGATTCCTACGAAAGTGAGTTAGGTTTTTTATTTTTCATTTTTTCCTTTTTAGAATTATGCTTGTCGGTATTGTGATTTCAGGGATTGAAGTTTGTTCATGATGCTTATACGAAGGCACGTCTCTTGTTCATGGGCCTTCCTTCTTTATGGAGCAAATTTCAGGGAAGTTCTCGCTCTAATTCTACCTTTCTCTCCACCTTTATTTAATGCCTAGTACAAATGGGACTTTGTACAATTCAAGTGGGGGGACGGGAGTAGAATTATCTCTTGAACTTTATTTCACCCTCTTTTTTCTAGTTTATTTTAAAAAATTATGCCATTTTTTAAAATTTTGACATGTTTTTCTTAACCTAACTAGATTAGACCTTAGCCGAGCACATACAACCCTTGATATTATATGGTGAGATTAGCCTAATCCGTTTCCAATATTTTACCCCAAATCCACCAAATTGTGAGTGTGCCGATAGGTTGTAAACTTTAGAACTTTGCCTTTGCATCATTTCGAGACCATAGACGAGGTATGTTGAGTTAGCTCGATGTATTTGGCCTTTCCAGTTTTAGAAGGCAATATTATAGGATTATCACCCAAACAGCCTACCATTGTGAGTCTATCGATTAGTCACCTCGACTTTTTGACCCCCATGTGAAACCCTTTTGTTGCACTCATCTTTAGTGCAAGATACCCCTAGATACACCCTTCTGAGCCATTCCTTTAATTTTGTTAACCCTATATATTGTTTCGATACACCTATACACCTTAGCCTACCCTGTAGTCTTTATTTGTAATTGGGAAGTCATCATTTGCCTAAGTTCAAGGTTCGAGTGGAAAGGTTCGGAAATCACGCTTTCACCGACAACATTTCTGAAGATCATTGAAGACCCCCCGAATTCCCATTGTTCATCTCAAAAGGGGGGATATTATGTTAGTATTTATTGTTATGTTGAAAAAAAAAGAAGTGATTCGAAAAAAAAATAGTTGTTATGATTATGCTATTGTAAAGTGCGATGTTATAAGCACTGTATTATGAGCTTTATTGATTTAGTATCGAGGAGGCCACCTCGGTCATATTTGAAGATTGGAGTTGGTAGTTATGCCAACAGGTGGAGAAAAGGTAGTGTGCCCATCACGACGTCCTCTAATGACACATCTATCTTGCATTTCATGATCCGGTTTCTTGACTTCTAAGCTTGAACTTTGGGCGGACGGTAAGTGGTGATGACTTGGTTATAGATTTAGACTACCTGCTTGTTTTTTATTTTACACCAATTATATATCTCATGTCTTATCCTACCCTTTTAGTCATGAAGCGTGTCTAGGTGATGCAGCGAGCAATCTTTGGTGTCTTGGCCATGGATTTGGTCATGTATCATTGATTTTGTCTACTTCGCCGTGACATGTTAGTAATGACGAGTCACCCCTTAACCTTTCTCGTGTCTACCCATATTGCCTTCGAGAATTGTTTAGCCCTTAACTCTAGTGGTGGAGATTTGTGTAACCGCCAAGCTTATGATAGAATACATGCTATGACTGTGCGATTGAGTGATCACCCCAAAATTGACACTTAGAATAGTTGAGAGATTTGAGTGTTTGTTCCCCTTTCGTGAGGTGTTCGGCTTTGTTTTATTCTAGCATAAGGGATTTGTAAACTCATATTTTCCAGGTTATGGGAGATATCATTTTAGTAATCTATCTAATTAGGTCTACTTGAGGGAAAGTAGAGTTCAAGTGGGGGGATATTTGATAACATCAAATAGTCCTGAATATTAAGTGTCAATTTCCTTCGATAATGCTCGTTATTTATATCATTTATATGGATTTACGCTTGTTTTCCATTGTTTTTCACTTTCAGGTAAATTACGAGCATTGGAGCTAAAGAGACGCGGAACTAGAGACATATCTAAAGATTTATCACAGTATGCTGTTTTGAAGAAGTTACGGCGTAACTCTTCTCTCACATTACACCGTAACTATTGCGTGACTCAGAATGCCAACTTATCATAAGGTTACGGCGTAACTCCTCCCAAAGGTTACGACGTAACTACATTAGGTCAAAAGAGGTTCCACGCCGTTGATACTTACGCCGTAACTACTGCATCTCTTACGACATAACCGAGTTTATTAAAGACTATGGCGTAACCTTTCATTAGGTTATGCCGTAACCAGCAGATCTAGTGCATTTTACGAAGAAATAGAAGGTTACGGCGTAACTCCTATATTGGTTACGCCGTAACCCAGATCTGGCCTATAAATACCCCACGAATTCCAGCATTTCTAAGCATCCCATTCCACACACAACACTCTGAGAACGTGGCAAAAAGCTCAAGGCAGGTCTAGGGGAGCATACGGAGCTGTTTCCAAGGGAGAAGTCACTCCATTATGATAAGCATTAGCGTTTTATATTTCTTTTACTTTCAATTCATGTATTTCGTACCTTTGAATATTGAATTGATTTGCATGATTAATATGATTGGCTAAGCACCTTTTGGTGCTAGCCTAGTTATGATTCCTTAATTTTTTTGTTTGCGTTTACCTTTACTTCCGTAGAATTATTTCTAAGTGTATGCATGCATAGTTCATTGGTAGCCACCCTTGGTTCGGTAGTTTTGAATGGCGGTAGAGGCCAATTGCCTAGGAGATATGACCAACTGACCCTAGGTGAGCGGACTGAGACGGAAAAGGTAAGATATGACCACTGCGACCCTTTCTACTTGTGCGATTTGACCAAATGATCACCTATCGTTTGGATGAACTTAAGAATTGGGGGTGTAGTGTCTAAGTTCCTAACAGCCGGGCACTCATTATTATGAATCTACCATGTAGCGGTACTTAATGACTTGGCTTAGGGGACCAGGAACAACAGGACTTATGACGGTGCGCCTGATTTCTCCTGTGGTGGCATCTTTGCTGATAGGTTAGGGCGAATTGACCAAATGTTGTCCTCTCGAATTTGACCCCACCTGAAGTAATTGGAAGTAAGTAGACGTAGACATAACTAGCTAGGAGGATTAACTAGGTTAGCACCACTCTCCTCTATTGATTTCCCTTTACCATTTATCTGCTTTTATTTACTTTATTCTACATTAGTAGTTTAATTAATTAAATCCCTATCGAAACTATTATTCTGTGACAATTAGACTTAGTAATAATCCAACACACATAGCTCTTGGGACGACCTCGGCTTTACCGTTTACTACACTACACACGACCGGGTACACTGCCCGTTAGTGCACTAGGGTAGACCATAGGTATAGCGAGACACTATAAATATTAAGACCTGGTAAGTAAAACCTGCATCAGTGACTTTCTACCTTACGCGTAAAACAAGTACACGACCTAAAACCAAGATAAAAAACTAATTTAAACACGTAAAGTTTGTAACTTTTTGCAAAAAATAGAAACTTTAACACTAAATAAACCTTAACCCATAAGAATCTTGAGTTTACAAGTGTAAAAATCAAAGCTTTTATGCGTATGAAAAGTGTAAACCGCAAAACTTACGCGTACGACTTATAACTTCAAAAACAAAAGTGTTTCACCCAACTAGATGGCGATTGATACCACTGTTAGGTCACCATAACTTAACACAAGCATCAATATGATAGAAATAAGGTTGAGAGAGATGGTTGCACACACAAACACACACACGAATGACAATAGAAAAAGGTTATGCGTAGGAATGTATTATGAGTGAACAACACTCTCAAATGAGAGTATACAAGAGTATTTATAGGGGAAGGGAGCTAGGGCAACATGTCTAGTCCTTTCCTAGACCTCATGGGCCTTAGCATGGGCTTATGGGCTTTCTACATAAGTCATGCCTTAATAACTAACATAAAAGCCATATAAATGCAACCTATTACATATAAATGACTAACACTTCATAATAACGTTTAGGAGCATTTCCAACAACTCTACTAAAATCTTAATCTCAAAAGGCCGTCCAAATTGGATCACATACCAATCATACATCACCAAATTGCAAATTAAACAAAAATGTGTTAAAATATTGTTGGTAATGTTTTCTTCCAAGGTAATCAAAACCTGATCCTAAACAGACATGTACCCATCTAATTTTCTCTAGTAGATGCCTTGATTAACTGAAATTCTACAACTTTTAACGGTCATTGGATCCTTGAGGCATCATCTCTAGCCCAAAAAGGCATCAAGTTCTAAGAGCACCCTTTTCTTGGAACTGCGAAGTCTGAACCTGCAAATATATTGAAAAAATATATATCGAAAAAAGATGACCCATTTTCGAAAGATTCAAGACTTTGGGCAACCTTCATCAAGTAAGCCTACAAAAAAATAATAAAAATCATAAAGACTGATTTACTCATTAATATTGAATTCAGAAAGCTTAGTTAAATGAGCTGAAAATATCAGCCAGGTTAAAAGGACAGCAAGTTAGAAGTACATTATTCGAGTTATGAATGTTTACAATCTCCTAATATGTTTTATATCCTAATATTTAGATGATTGCCTTAATGCAACTTTTTTGTAATCGTAAGTAATACATTAGTCATTTAGAGAGAATGGAGGAAAAGGCGTTGGCACAAACCAACACAAACTGATCTGGCCCAGTTTGACTTGAACCAAGACATGACCCATTTCAATCTGAACCTATTTTGACCCATTATTAAACCCACGTGACCCTCCCAACCCATGTTTTCTCATCTCAACTTTCAGATTATGAAGTACATGATGCTTAAAAATTTTCAAGCAGAACCTCAAATCTCATATTTTCTATCCGCTAGAGAAACATTAGTATACTTATCGTTAGTTGCTAAATTTCTAATATAGTAATTCAAATAGCAAATCACACACTCAGTTTTGACATAATTTCTCAACCTAAAAGATGACTGTAAACATTCTGCAATAAATCGCTTAGAAAAATTGTTAATATACCTGCACAAATTGGTATAAAAGAAGACAACATTCCGAAATCCATAATTAATTATGCTAGTAAGTCCATATCTCAGAAGACACATAATATCCTGTACCAAACACCAACTTGTAAGTATGATGTAACAATTTAAGGATGCAAGTTGCAAAAGTTTGTATATTTGTTTTTTAGAAATTCAAATATAATGAGCTAAATAAAGCTCAATGTAGGTATCAAGTAGAACAGTTGTAAAAAACCGAGAAATAGAAATCTTTGTTTTCTAAAATTCATGTCTTTTTAGTTTTGTCTTTCATAATCTTCCATTATTTTATATGAAAATAAAAAGCAACACTAATAGACATATAGAATCTGAAATCAAACTAAAAATAAACACACCTATACCTATTAGTTGTTAATAGTTGTACAGTTCCTGGTGGTGTTCCATTTACAGTTTAAAGCTCTGCATCAAACATTACATTATGTGTTGTTGATACTACTACTTCTTCCGATTCAGGCGACAACGCAACCTCATCATGCCCGTAACCCACAATCTTCAAATTCGCTTTCCTTCCTCTACTTGGCTTTGTATCAATTATTTGTTGAGCCGGAGATGACGTAAGTAAAGAAAAATGGTGTGCATTTTCAGAAGTTGTAAACTACGTGTGGTTGCTTACTTGATATTTCTTATATCCAAGGCCAAATTTTCGTTTAACCTAAATCCTTAGTTAGAAGGTTGTAGCCTGCAAGTGAGCACAAACCATATTACACCAAATTTACTTATTAGAGAACGAAAAGTAATGGAAGATGAAAACTCAGAAGTTAGTGGAGAAATAAATAAAAAAACCTTCCATTACGATATTGTGATAGAGAAGATAGATAATCTAGGAACGATTTTGACTAACTGATCAGCTATGCAGGCGTCACCATTCTCTCAAAACACGTGTAAGCACAGCATTTTTATTGTCTGGAGTTGGAATGTCCAGATCCGGAGAAGTATGTGGGCGATCTAATACATCTGCAATGAGCATAAAAAAATAGTAAGAACTAATTATCTAACATAACGAATCTTTTGAATGCCATATAAAGAATTACAAAAAATCAATTCAAGAGAAAATCTTTAAATAATGATAAATATTGTCATCCATACCACAACCATAGAATAACATAATCTCGTCCAGACCACAACCATCAATGGAACCCCATAGTCTGATATAAAACTTCTAAGCCACCCTTTGCCAATACCTATTCAGTTGAGCAAGGTTATTTGCTTCTACTTTGCCAAATCATACATGCGTTTGGAGTTAACATCTCAGTTATTTGCGGTGGTTACTAAATTGACTGTAATGGGTGAATTTCTGAAAACCACACATCCTGCTTTTTTTTTGAAAAGCTAAGATTTTATTAAACACCACACATCCTGATATTGAGATGGTATGGTTAGTTCTACGTCAAACCACATGTTTTTACACCAACTCAATAATTAGTTGTTTTTCAATCTGGAAATGTTATTGAGATTAGTGAGATAGATGATGGCTCTTCAGAGTGGATCTCTGTAGGTTTTCTATTTGTAGAGATGTAGCCACTATAAATTCAAAGATACCTAACGAACATAATTTAAGAATTGGCAAAATGACTTTTTACAGTAATTTATGTAAATCTTTCACGAATAAAACCATTTATATATTTTAGGAACAAAGGCAAAACTCTAACAGCAGTCCAAAACCCAAAGACATTGTTAGAAATGATCTCATTAGATTCAGCCCAAGGAGCCTCGTGATAATAGCAACCTGATTTGTGAGATATGCAGATGAAAGTAGACATAACTGTGCAACATATCACGTTTCTAAAAATTTACGCTTATATTATGTTTTAAGTTATACATGTCATACCTAGAACTTAGCTCTAGCTTCTGCTAAGGATTCATTTTAGTTGGCCAGTTTCTTGGTACCACCATCAAAACCAATTCAGTTCCTGAACAATAAGAATTGCACTGCATAATCAAGATATATTCATTACTATTGGTTTACCTGTACCATAACACCAAAACACACCACCTCTACTCTTCATGAATGTAATAACAAAACGAAACGAAATTCAGGAGTTTAATACATTACATGAGTCTATTTATATATACCTGCACCAGGCAGCAATCTTCCCTTTTTTCCTCACATTTAGGCCATTTCTAACTACTAACAACTGAACAGAGGAATAAAAATCCGTCAGGTGTTGGTTGGATAGGCATTTATATTGAATTATCAAATCTAAGGCGCTAGAAAGCAGTTTTTGGATATGCTGATGCTATCTGAAGTTGTAATAATCAATGTTTGAGTATACGAAAAGTTGTGTGAAAATACTTCATTCACATATGGTATTTATAAATATGTATCTATAAATACGTAAAAATGATATAAATGAGATATCCACAAAAAATAGCCCATTTTCTTGTTTCAATCGTAGTGATTAGTTCTTTCAAAATATGATCTAAATTATAAATATGTAAAAATGATCACTGAGTCTCGGATCAGTATCATACCGTAAAGAGTTGTAGGATTTCTGCATTTTTTGAATACTCCTCTTCTCGAAAAACAACCATTGTTTCTTTGCTACACAACATAAACATTCGTAAATCAACTACTAAAAATCTGGCAACAACTACTAAAATTGAATTAAGTGTTTAAATACTAACCTCGTATCAAATCACAAATTCAAGGTGGCCATAAGTTGTGACGTTTTGATCAAACCATCAAAAACTTTCATTTAAGTAAGCCTCTAGGGTTCTTTTGTACACGTGGCTTAATTAATCAAATAAACTAACGAAATTTAAAATCCTTTAAAAGTCACATCACAAATTACAAATAAAAAAAACCCTAAATTCTGGTGTATAAAAATGGAATTCAGGGAAGTAAGATTGAAGATTAGAACTCACTTGAAAAATTCAAAAGTGTGTTGCCGACTTCTATATTGTGGTGTGGATTTCATATTTTGGTAAATGATTAAGGGTTGATGTTATTTACTTGTAGAAGAATAGATGGCAGAGATAACTCAAAAACACCGATGATGGTGGTCGGCTGTGATTAGGGTAGTGAGAAGAGCGTATTTTTGTTTCGATGTGTGTTTTGTGTGTGTGTGGTGAAGAAGGGTCTAGAATTGGGGGGAAACAAAGAAGATAGTAGAAATAAACCTAACCCAACCATATTTTTTGTTATTACGGGGCGCAATTAATGAATAATGAGGCTGCTACAGTTGTTTTTGCACCTAAAACGGGATTGGTACAGTGGTTTTGCACCTACCTTTTACTTGTCCAAACAATGAAACGATGACTTTTGTCCCACTAAAAAAGGATGGTACACAACTAAAAACCCTCCACCAATAGCAACCCGGTTTAAAGGAATAATTATTCCGTAATACGAGTTTTGAACCCCATTCATTTTTCATCTTTGGTATATAGTATAATATAACATATATTCAACCCCTCTCATTACCCTACCCACTATATAAAGTCGATACACAACAAGTCTTTAAGTACACAAACATATCATATCAACTCGGATAATAAAAAAAAATGACCATCAACGTGAATACAATTCAAGAGTTGAGATCCTTTGAAAAGTGAAAAAAATTAAAAAGTGTAAAAAGTCTATCATTGAGTGTTGATCCCAGTTGAGCAAACGATCTAATATAGAAACTGACTTAGAATAACAACTTATTAAGTATTATGCGGAATTTAACACTTAACCTTAAGAAGAAGAACAGTTAACATTCAACACCTCAATATTATTTATTAATACGAATACTCTTACAGTATTAGGGTTTTGCAACCTTGAAGTGTATCGACCTTAGATATATAACTTTCACGTATATCTAATCTAACCTAGGACCTCCTTTTATAGACTAAGGAGTCCTTTACATAATACAATACGTAACCTACAAGATAAATATCTTTACCATATTTATCTAATACAATAAACTAAACCGACTATACAAAACACTAGCAATGGTTACAATATATCATCCGTGGTTACACATTACTACTAGTCGTGGTTGTCTTTATCAGCGGTTACATACTTCTGTCCGTGGTTATATCAAACATGTCCGTGGTTCCAGTACTTAAAGTAATTCATGATTCAAGGAACCAAAAACCCAACAATCCTCCCCTAAACTTGATACATTCCAACAGAATTCTCAAGTTTCCTTTAAGCTCAAAACATCTGAAATGGAGGATGTAGCCAAACACTTATGAGATTTAAGAATTGTCTCGTATTTCTTCAACAAATCATAGGCTTGATGATGAGTGTCTAAATACTCATCATTTTTGTACAATCTAAACTGCAAAATCATCTGAAAACACTCAGAAACACATCAAAATGATCAAAATATCACAAATCAGTGTTTTATGTGTTTTAAATGCAAAAATATCAAAATCAGATGAAAAATGATTCAAGTTTGCAAAATTGGCAGTTTTAGTCCCCAAGTTTTAAAAGTTGTCAAATCTAGTCCATGGAATTCAAAAATGTGGAATTTTATCATTCAAGGTCCCTGAAGTATTTTAAAGTTGTTAAAAATGATCCTTGAATGATTCTTTGGTCAATTGGCAAGAAAGGTCCCTAAACTTTGGAAAATTGCAAAAGTAGTCCTTGGGTATTTTAAAATGGAATTTTATGAAAAAGTTATCCTTGTACTATCAAAGTTGTCAAGTTTGGTCCTTGTAATAACATTGGAAAAAGTGTCATGATCAGTCCCTGAGGTTTGGATAAATTACATGTTTGGTCCTTGTGCTTAACTAAACACCAAACGGATCCTATATATTATTTAGGCCCAAATCCAATCCTTACCCAGCTAAGCCCAAACCCGACCCAAGTTATTAATACTTCCTCGGTCAAAACAGGTCAATGGCGCCAAAACCAGGGGTACTATTCATCCCCTTCACACCTGGTGAAAACCAGAAACCAGAGCTGTTTGTTCACCTTTTTCAAATCCACTTGCTCCTATCATATCTCCCCTACCTTACTATGTCCCCTCCACCTCAATAAACATCCAAAAACCATTAATATCAAATAACCTGCTCTAGACCTTTTGGCGCCAAAAATGACATATGGCACTTTTGATGAATTCAATGGCTGAGATCATGTGGGAAGTGCTCAGAAACAAGTGGGGAAGATATTTTGTTATAAAATGAAGAAAGAGGAGTGGAGATAAGGGAGTAGTTAGTTTTTACTTTTCCTTGTATGTCGTTTTCTTTTAGTTAACTTTATTAGTGATCTAAAATGTAATTTAAAGCTTTAAATGTGTTAAACTTAAGTTATTGTATCATTGTAATTCACTTTTAATCAACAATCTCAAGTTTTTAATTAAGTTTTATGTTTCATGTTACTGTTGAAAGTTTCAATCTCAATTTCTTATGTATAAGCTTGCAGTAGCTTGTTTTTAAGCTCAAACAAGTTAGTTAAACTCTTTATAATCTTTTTGAAAGCTTGCAATCAAGTTTTAAGTAGTTTTGTAACATGGTCAATAAAAGTCAAACTGGGTCAAGAATGGGCATGAAAGCTGATAATGGGTGTTGCAGAGGTTTATTTGGGTTGGATTAGACTAGGATAGAGTAGGATTGGGTTTGGTTTAAGACTGCAAAACAGTTGGAACATGTAAGTGAATATCTCATTTTCAACTTTTTATCCATTTTGCATAATATGTTTGTATCTGTTTCTGTGGTCACCACTGGTTTTAACCAGTTAATTTAGTTGCATTTAGGTCTTGTAATCTCAATTTGGTCATTGGTTCAAGCTGGATCACTAGTTAGCTTTATTAAGTTTTCATAAACAGTTAATCAAGGGTGTTTGGAACTGCTACACTTTCTGTATTAGAGGCCTCATCAGTGGTTATCTTTTATTGTTTCATGTTTGTTTAGTCCCATTGAACTCATTTCTGTCTTACTTATGTGCCTGCACATGTCCATAGTCAAAATTGTATGCCAACTGTTTTAACTATGCATCTGTTGAGATTTTTGGAAATCCAAGTTATATTTTGTGTTTGAAATTCATAAAAATAGCTTGCTTCAGTGTTATTCCATCATAATACTTCATTTCCAATCCATAAATCAGGTTCTAACTTCATAAAAGTCAAACTTTTCAGTTTCTTCAAAAAGTCAAATTGTGCAAAAGTGGTTTTGAGCCCACTGAGAAGGATTTTTCATTTGCTCATTTCCAAGCCAATCTAAGTGAATCTTGTGGCTTTTTAAAATTCTGTTGGTCTACTTTCTTATGGTTATTTTTATAAATTTTTGTCAATTTTTTATAAGTGTCAAAAGTGCTTGTCAAAATGATGCCAAGTGCCCTGTGCAGGGCACTGAGTCTGCACAGGGTTTATGGAGCTTTTGCAGAGCTTGTACAGGGCTCACTTGAGCTCCTCTGGGTCTGACTTTTGGTTTACATGTTCTTAGCCAGGTTATCTTGAGGTTCCAATAATTGCTTTCTAGTTTCTAGCTTATTCAGTAGCTTATAATCTAGCTGCAAGTTGACACCCTCTCAACTGTTTTAGCTCAAAAGCTCAAATCTCCAAATCATAGCAATTTGCAATCCTGTGGTTGGAAGCAGTTGAGAATTGTTGCATTTAGGTTCTTTTAGCTTATCCAAGCTCCTGTTTTGGTTTGGTGCTTATTGGTGCTCATTAGCTTATCCCAAGTGCTTATTTTTAAGCACTTGTGCCTTCAGTTTCATATTTCTACACGCAACCCCATGTTTTTCCAATTTTCCTAGCTTCCTTATATAATTTTAGAGTTTTCCTGAAATTTTCAGATTTTTCTAAGCTTGTTTGCTATTTTTCTTAATTTAAATTAGTTTTTAAGTATTTTTAATTAGCTTTAAATACAAAAAATTAAGAAAAGTTTCAAAAAAATAATTTTTAATTTTTATTAGGTTAAGATAAATATATAAGTCATAAAAAGTATTTTTCCATAATTTTCTTAGTTTAAAAAATATTTTCTAGCATTTTAATTAGTTTTAAATAGTTTTAAATTAATAATAAATATATAAAAAGTCAAAAAAATATATTTTCAGTTTTAAAATTAGTTTTATCATATTTTAGGTTTTTCTAAGTCTTAATTTTATTTTTCTAGTCTTGTTTCATATTTTCTTTTATTTTAGAGTATTATTAAATAGTTTAAAATAGTTTTTAATTAATAATAATTAATTAAATAGTTGTAAAAATAATTTTCTTTTTCTAATAATTTTCTAGTATAATTAGGATTGTAAAAATGTATTTTTCATATCCGTAGGTATTTTCCTTCTTTATTTTCACGTTTTATCTTGTACGTTTACGTAGTTTTTTTTATTTAAACGTAAGTTTTCAGTTTTAAACGTTCATCACTTTAAATATAGTGATAGCGTTTATTTAATATCTTTTATCTTTTTAATTTTCTTAATTTGTATTTAAGTCGCTTTAATTTATAACTTTTTCATTAGTGTAATTATCCTATCCAAATCTTTTCTGATCACTATCCTTAGTGATCATTCTATCGTCTGATCAAGTGTTTGCACACCATTGAGTCTCCGTGGGACATAACGACCCGGGAATTCATTATATTCTCCTGGACTTCATTGCATTTGTGTCTGAGCAGTTTTAAGTCTGTTACGGTCAGCCATTCACAAGTGGCTGGCTTGTGTTTAGCCTTTTTCAGATCCACTCTTGCACATAACCCATCTTTTGTATAAAAGTTTTTTGTAAAGTTTTCGAAAATTCCAAAAAGTTCTTTAACACTTTTTCTGAAGTGTTATCAACATCCAAAAATATTTTCATTCTTTGTTTTTATCAAAATGTTTTTCAAAAATACCAAAAATATTCCTCTTTACCCTCTCACCTTTTTGATTCTTCATTTCTTACCCTCTGTTAACCTTTGATTCTTTCTATGTCTTATCCTCACCCTCTTGGTTGTCAATGGTGTGGTGGTCCTTATAAAGGTGGCAATTGCCCCGGTTTAGCGTGGTGGAATCAGGAAATGGGTCTGTCTATAACCAAGATCCCTATTCCTACCATGACAACACTGATTTATTCCATCAGCTACCACACTGTGAGACTCAGCTGTTTTACTGTTGTGAGTACTGTGGTGGTTCACATTCAGATTCGATTGTCAATCAGGAAACACGCTTGTCTATGAGCAGGTTCCTGATAACAATTATGACTACAACACATACCACTCACAACCACATCAGTTTTACTGTTGTAAGTATTGTGGAGGTCCTCACTCTAGCTCGGATTGTCAAACAAGGAACCCATTTCCTTGTAACAATTACGATTCTTCGTATCATGACCAACCTCTACATTACCAGCCTGAGCCACTTCCTCAAAATCTTCTCCTTGATCTTTTGGATTTAGTGAAAGATTTGAAGGAATCTAAACATTCCCAAGATAATCCAAATGAGAAATCCATGGAAGTTTTGTTAGCCGAAGAGCGGGCTGCTAAATTAGATTCCCAAATTGCCTTTGAACAATCTATTAGGGAATCAATTGCAAAAGAAAAAGCAGCCAGATCTAGCTCTCGATTCCGTTTCATTCCTGATGACGATGATGACGAAGATATCCTTGATATCCTACAATTTTATAACGGATCATCAAGTTCATCAGTTGAAACTCCTTCCATGAAGAATCAGGGAGAAAAGACTATGATGGAATTACTAGCAGAAGAACAAATGGAAAGTATAAAACATATGTATGCTAGTCCTTCTAAACTCCCTCAGTCTGTTGTTATCACACTCGATATTCCCACTCACTCTCTAAACATGGGGGATGAGCTTCTTAGCACTATTCCAGAAATGGAATCGTCCAGTGTTGAGAGCCTTGTCTCAATCCCAAGAGAGTCACAGGGAATTCTCGAACATCTGTGTGATATCCCTTTCCCTCTTGAGTGTTCTCAAGATCATTTTGAAACTTTCTCCGATTTTAGCGAAGATTGTGCTTCATATGGAGACATCGAGTACGTTGAGGCATCACTGCCACAATCTGATGCTGATCCCCTTCTTGAGGAGTTCTCCGGTGAACTCACTCACATCAATCCCTCTCTTTGATTTCGAAGTGATCTAGGAGGAGAAAGTCTCAATGATAATGATCGTTCACTCACTTCTTATCCCAACAGTTCAATAGAGAATGTTGATCACTTTGTTCCCGAAACATTCAAAGCTACTTTCACCAATCCTCTATTTGAATTCGACTCTGAATTCACTTCAATTTCCGAGAATCCACTCTTTGATACTCAGATTGAGGATAGTGATGAGCCCACAATGGAACAAGAGTTCACAAATTCACATAATGTGAATGATTCTCTTCATGAGGAGTTCGCCGGTGAACTCTCATATCATATCTCCGCTGGAGTATGATTGCTTGGATGGCAAAAATCATGATCGGGGGGAGAGAATCTCAATTTGCATAGTTATGACAAATCTTCCCACCCTCCCAACCGAGATGCCTTCCAACCCAAAGAGCTCAACCAACAAAATCCAAATAAGTGCAACTGCACTTAATCCAGAGGAAGAAGATCTAGTTATGATTGTTATCATGATCTTCCTTCTTTTCTTCACCTACTCTGTGACTTCCTCTCTTCACTCCTCGGGGGTGAAGACACTATCTTTGACCCGGCATTTTCATTTATCATTTGTGAGCGGGTCTTTCTATGTATATCTCATCGATTGTGGAACTTTCGTGCTTCAATGTTTATCCCAACATCTTGAATGAAAGTCCGATGGAGATTGTTTCTTCCACTTTGCTTCCCCATGAACCAATTAATTCGGGGTCGAGTCAAGCTAGCGACTCGGGAATCAAAAACAGTAGCACGCGATATGGGTTTTCACCCATATTTCTGACTTCTTTCTATTTTCTACTACCCTAGTGTGGGGGTTGCCAGCATGTTTTCAAAAAAAAAAAAAAAAAAAAAAAAATCTCTTTCTAAATAATGGGCGTAGTATTTCCCTTTTACGTTCTTTGTTTCGGCATAACCGCCGGTACTTTGAATATTGAGGGCAATATTCATTTCTAAGTGTGGGGGGAATTCTCACGAATTTTATCATTTATTATCCACCCAATTCCCAGTTTTGGCCAAATTTTTTTTTTGGAGTAAGTGTTCTACACTTACTCATTTGGTTATCAGTCGCGCTTGTCTAATAAACAAAAGGATTGGCTAATCCAGAACAAGCGGCTCTTGGTAAAGATTTCTCAAATCCGTTTATATGGCTTGCAATTTGCCCAAAATTGTATGGTATTCAACTCGCCATATCTTTAATTAGTGAAGAGTTGGCTAGCCCGCAAGTTTATGGCTTGTGGTAAGCGATGGAAAATCCATAATTGGTATTCACTCACCAAAGATAATTCGATAATTTATCTAAGAGTTGGCTAGTCGAGAAGGGTGCGGCTACGGTAAAGAACACATCAAATCGTTTCTGACTTATGATTTGCTCAAAATCATTTGGTTATGTTACCAAGGTTCTTACTTGATGACATTTGGCTACTCAGAAGTGATGGCTTTTGGTAAGAGTTTTTAAATCCATTTAAATCATTGCTAGGGACTAGCAATATCTCAGTGTGGGGGATTGATGAGTGTGTAAAATACTCATCATTTTGTCAATCTAAACGCAAATCATCTGAAAACACTTTCGCACATCAAAATGATCAAAATATCACAAATCGGTGTTTATGTGTTTTAAATGCAAAATATCAAAATCAGATGAAAAATGATTCAAGTTTGCAAAATTGGCAGTTTTAGTCCCCAAGTTTTAAAAGTTGTCAAATCTAGTCTGGAATTCAAAATGTGAATTTTATCATTCAGGTCCTGAAGTATTTTAAAGTTGTTAAAATGATCCTTGAATGATTCTTTTGGTCAATGGCAAGAAAGGTCCCTAAACTTTGGAAAATTGCAAAAGTAGTCCTTGGGTATTTTAAAATGGAATTTTATGAAAAAGTTATCCTTGTACTATCAAAGTTGTCAAGTTTGGTCCTTGTAATAACATTGGAATAATTGTCATGATCAGTCCATGAGGTTTGGATAAATTACATGTTTGGTCCTTGTGCAACTAAACACCAAAGCGGATCATATATATTTAGGCCCAAATCAATCCTTACCCAGCTAAGCCCAAACCACCCAAGTTATTAATACTTCTCCGGTCAACAGTCAATAAACCGGAAGTTACTATTCATCCCCTTCACACAAGTGAAAACCAGAAACAGGCGTTTGTTCACCTTTTCAAATCCACTCTATCATATCTCCTACCTTTACTATGTCCCTCCACCTCAATAAACATCAAAACCATTAATATCAAATAACACCTTTCTCTAGACCTTTTGGCAAAAAATGACATATGGCACTTTTGATGAATTCAATAAATTTGAGATCATGTGGGAAGTGCTTTCAAGTGGGGAAGATATTTTGATAAAAGAAGAGTGGAGATAAAGAGAGTAGTTAGTTTTTACTTTTCCTTGTATGGTTTCTTTTAGTTAACTTTATTAGTGATCTAAAATGTAATTTAAAGCTTTAAATGTGTTAAACTTAAGTTATTGTATCATTGTAATTCACTTTTAATCAACAATCTCAAGTTTTTAATTAAGTTTTATGTTTCATGTTCTTGTTGAAAGTTTCAATCTCAATTTCTTATGTATAAGCTTGAGGTAGCTTGTTTTAAGCTCAAACAAGTTAGTTAAACTCTTTATAATCTTTTTGAAAGCTTGCAATCAAGTTTTAAGTAGTTTTGTAACATGGAATAAAAGTCAATGGGTCAAGAATGGGCATGAAACGATAATGGGTGTTGCGAGAGGTTTATGGGTTGGATTGACTAGGATAGAGAGTAGGATTGGGTTTGGTTTGGTGAAAACAGGTTGGAACATGTAAGTGAATATCTCATTTTCAACTTTTTATCCATTTTGCATAATATGTTTGTATCACTTTCGTGTTGCTTACTTGGTTTTAACAGTTAATTTAGTTGCATTTAGGTCTTGTAATCTCAATTTGGTCATTGGTTCAAGCTGGATCACTAGTTAGCTTTATTAAGTTTTCATAAGCAGTTAATCAGGGTGTTTGGAGCTGCTACACTACGTGTTAGAGGCCTCATCAGGTGGTTATCTTTTATTGTTTCATGTTTGTTTAGTCCCATGAACTCATTTACGTCTTACTTATGCGCATGTAAGTCAAATTGTATGCCAAGCTGTTTTAACTATGCATCTGTTGAGATTTTTGGAAATCAAGTTTTGTGTTTGAAATTCATAAAATAGCTTGAGCGGTGTTATTCCATCATACTTCATTTCAATCCATAAATCAGGTTCTAACTTCATAAAAGTCAAACTTTTCAGTTTCTTCAAAAAGTCAAATTGTTGTGCAAAGTGGTTTTGAGCCACCACTGAAGGATTTTTCATTGCTCATTTCAAGCCAATCTAAGTGAATCTTGTGGCTTTTTAAATTCTGTTGGTCTACTTTCTTTCTTATGGTTTTTAAATTTTTGTCAATTTTTATAAATGTCAAAGTGCTTGTCAAAATGATGCCAAGTGCCTGTGCGAGAACTTTGAGTGCCTGAGGTTTATGGAGCTGCGAGCTTGTACAGGGCTCATTGAGCTCCTCAGGTCATTTTGGTTTTACATGTTCTTAGCGGGTTATCTTGAGGTTCCAATAATTGCTTTCTAGTTTCTAGCTTATTGATGACTTATAATAATCCCAGTGAAGTTGACACCCTCTCTGACTGTTTTAGCTCAAAACAAATCTCAAATCATAGTTTGCAATCGTGGTTGGAGCGGTTGAGAATTGTTGCATTTAGGTTCTTTTAGCTTATCCAAGCTCCTGTTTTGGTTTGGTGCTTAATGGTGCTCATTAGCTTATCCGGTATTATTTTAAGCTTGTGCCTCGGTATATTTCTACACGCACCCATGTTTTTCAATTTTCCTAGCTTCCTTATATAATTTTAGAGTTTTCCGAAATTTTCAGATTTTTCTAAGCTTGTTTGCTATTTTTCTTAATTTAAATTAGTTTTTAAGTATTTTTAATTAGCTTTAAATACAAAAATTAAGTTTCAAAAAATAATTTTCATTTTGGTTAAGAATAAATATATAAGTCATAAAAAGTATTTTTCCATAATTTTCTTAGTTTAAAAAATATTTTCTAGCATTTTAATTAGTTTTAAATAGTTTTAAATTAATAATAAATATATAAAAAGTCTAAAAAAATATATTTTCAGTTTTTAAATTAGTTTTATCATATTTTAGATTTTTCTAAGTCTTAATTTTATTTTTCTAGTCTTGTTTCATATTTTCTTTTATTTTAGAGTATTATTAAATAGTTTAAAATAGTTTTAAAATAATTAATTAAATAGTTGTAAAAATAATTTTTCTTTTCTAATAATTTTCTAGTATAATTAGGATTGTAAAACTGTATTTTTCATATCCGTAGGTATTTTCCTTCTTTATTTTCACGTTTTATCTTATGCGTTTCGTAGTTTTTTTTTAAGCGTAAGTTTTAGGTTTAAGCGTTCATCACTTTAAATATAGTGATAGCGTTTATTTAATATCTTTGATCTTTTTAATCTTCTTAATTTGTATTTAAGTTAGCTTTTAATTTATAACTTTTTCATTAGTGTAATTATCCTATCCAAATATTTTACGATCATTTATCGCTAGTGATCATTCTATCGTCACGATCAAGTGTTTGCACGTTGATTCTGGTGGACATAACGACCGAATTCATTATATTCTTCTGGACTTCATTGCATTTGTGTTAAACGTTTTAAGTTCATTTACGATCATTGTTACAAGTGGGCGGCTTGTGTGATTAAACTTGACGGTTCAGCACAGATCACTTGACCATCATAGGGTAACAGCATCTTGATAATACCAGGTTTCAACATCGAGCAGCAATTTAGAAGACTTATTCAACGAGGATATTCACCTTCTACAAGCATGTGAATAACGTTTCAAAACAGTTAAAACATGAACTCCACAAGTTTGATATAAAACCGTACATTACATTACCATTGTAGAGTCCTTTCCATTCAGGTTCATGAGGTTGGTTCAAATAAAATCTTCAAATTATAATAGACGGTCTCTCGATAATCAGTTGGTTATGCGCACCAAACTTATTCTTGTAAAGTCTCCAAAGATCCATCAAATCATCCCTTTCAAATCAAGAATTTGTGAAAATTTATATAAAACATCATTGTTGAGTCTTTGAATTTTCCAAACTCCTTCACTTCCATCATTAAGCTTAAACTCATAAAAAACAATTTGATTAACATCTGCAACTTCTTTCAATCTTTTAGAATCAGATGTTTCTTGAATCTTAGATTTTCTCTTTCTTTTACTTTGCATCCACTCATCATGCTTCTTTATCCACTCTTCGCTTCTAGGAATTCATTGGACAGGTAATCATCATGATTAATCTTCATACATTTTTCATAAATCTCAAGAATTCTTTCAAATGAACATTTACTAAGATTTGAGAATTTGAATGCGAATTCTTAATAATTTTCATTAATACATTCCTCATCTATGCCATTGAAAGAGGTTTCTTTCTTATAACTTGCTTCCTTTCTTTACCAACCTTTCTTGCCCATTCACCCATAAGCCTAGCTTTTTCCTTCATCAACAAATTCCATTCTTGTGCAGTATATTCATCATTTATTTGTTGAGAAGCTTGAAGAAAGTTTTGAGATTCACACCATATAGCTAACATTTTAGACTAGCTTCCTCTTCTTTCTTCTCTTTTCTCTAGCGCTTCTTGTTCTTGACAACCATATTCTTTACAAACTCTGCATCAAAAGCTTACGTTTGCTTTAGATTTAAACTTCACTCTGCTGCAACCCCTTTACCTTTTCCAACATCAGTTGAACCACCTTCTGAAGTTCACGATTAATAACTAAAGTTTTTCCTGGGTTTGGGTTTGGATTCGTTCATGGATGGAATATCACGGGTGTAGATAGATGAAGTTTTGCTTAGATTTATCAATGTACTTGCAGCTTCTTTCTCAATTTCTTTAGACTTAGGTAGTGTCTGAGAGAGTTGTGGTGATGGATTGGTATAGCGTGGGTATGATTGTAGTATATAGTTGTAGTGATTTGCTATATGCATTCTGACATCGGTGGTTAGAAGTGTACTAACCGTGGTTTCGGACATACCATCGGTGTTTGTGTTTACGTACTACATCTTCTACAACTTTCTTCACATTTTCAAGAAGCGCCTCATTCCATCTTTATCGGATACCAAAAATGTTTGATCTCCACTATCAACATCATCTTCCATAGATATATTAATAGCCTCCCCTGAATTCATGCCTTCACTCCTCCCCTGTTTGGATACATCCTCCATATTGAGAGCGGAGAGGAGTTCACCTTCTTTTCCGTAGCTTCTTAGAGCGGGGCCTTTCATCTTCTCCAAGACCAAAACCACTGTGTTTCAAGCGCTAATATCCACTGAAACCCAGCCAATTCCTTGAGATTTGAGATCGTCTCCTCCATCTTGGTACATTTAACCATCAATTCATAAGGCGTTCAAGAATATCCTCCTCACTCGCACTTTGTTGTGAACTGGTCAGAGGTGGTTCATTGGAAAAGTCATCGTGTACAAACTCAGAATCCGTCAATTCATGTTCAGGTGCCAACCTATCCTCATCGCCGGTACGTGAACTGCTTCAGAGGTGAATCCTTGGATATAGAAAACATAGCATCAGGCCGATCTAAACATCTATGCACCTGTATTATGGCTGGGATTCCTCCTTTGTGTTAGTTCCAAGGAACTCTACATTAGGAGTTGCCAAAGGTTGGGTCTTATTTATGTTTCACTATCGTCGACATCTAAGCACATGTGGTGAAAGCCTTCCAATCATGTCACCTTCACCACACGCAGCAGACCTCATGACAACACACACTAGCACTAGCACGAGGTAGCTCAGTGCCCTTCAATCTCCTAGTGAAAACAATGGTTGTATCGGTGGTTTGAGATTGACTAGAAATGGGTTGAGATACATTATCAACAGTTACAAGTATTCTATCAGGGATTAGAGATGCATCAGTGGTTTCGTTTGTGCAGAATCCTCATCAAACTCATGATCATGGGCAAAGTAAGCATATGAAATAAAGGAATCTATAATGTTTACATTTTGTGGTGATTCCTCATATGTGCAAAAACCTTAGAAACATATGATTTACTTCATACTCGAGGTATGCTCAAGGAGCTCCTCTATTTGACTTTCCACAATCAACTGAACAAACCTAGGATACAAATAGTATTTACCCTTTTTTCTAATGTTTTGAACTAGCCCCTCATAGATCATCCTAGACCAATTGAACTTTCTTCCATCAGACAAACAAATAATAGCGGTAGCAATTTTGGAAGGAAAGTCATTAAATCCTGTGGTCTTATTACTCATACACATCAATAAGGTGTGAATAATAAACTTCCATTGTTTTGAAAAGAAACTCTTAAAATACACACTATACCTCGTGGGTATAACCTAACCTTTCCAAACCAGCAACAATCTCAACATCTGAAAGATTATCAACACCATCGGCATCATCAAACTTTAAAACATCCCTAATAATCTCCTCAGAAGCAAAATAGCCTTCTCATCCAGCAGTGCTAACACTTCCTCTTAAAATACCTTTTCCAAGCTTAGCATTCCTCGAGCGTGTATGTAGGCTTTAAAAATGGTTGGTGTAACATTAAGGCATAGTTAATGAATTTGTGAACAAGAAAATCAATCATTTGATGAAACCATTCAGATCGATCATTCTTTGTAAGAATAGCAACAAGGTTATGTGAAGTGGAATACTTTTTAGCAACAAGGTTAACGAAAAAGTTATCGCGTTTTTAAAAAGCTGTCTTTGAAAAAATCACGAGAATTTTTGATTCATAGTTTTTCTTCATGCCATTCTTGACCAATAAAACCTTAAATCCCTAGGTAACGAGCTCCCCGAGCTCACATACCAATTATTGGGTTTTAGGACTCCTTGAGATCGTTTAGAGCATCTAGGGTTAACAATAACAATGACAATAAACATGATACGCAGCGGAATTAAAACAAATCAAAGTTATTGACACAAGGTTTTTCTATATAATCATTCCAAGCCTCAAATATTATTTGATCAGAATAATACGGTTACTTAACAACGAGGATCAAAGATCCTTGAGGCTAAACTACACAATCTAACCCTAGACGTTTATAGGAACACGTCTAAGTTACACACACACTTTAGACTACATTATGGAAGACTATATAACCTACACCATGTCCTCTTTATATACTAGAAAATTAGGGTTTACAAAATACTACGAAGGACTAAATAATAAATCTTCTTTTGCAAGCAAGTCCTTCAATCTTTTTGTAGGTTTCATCTCTTTCACTTTAAAGTCCCTTGTTTCATTCTTGTTTATTTTTGTCTCATCAAATCAAGGAACCTAAAACCCAACAATCTTCCCTATTTGATGACAAAACAAACAAAAGGTAATGCGAACTTCCAGAGGCAGTATGAAGTTGAGAATGTAAACATCGAATGAAGAAACATTCTTGTCTTCCTTTGTCTTCCCCTTAATCCATGCCATCGCACTCCAATATCTCTTCCCCTTTTGTTATCAACAAATAGAGAATGTAAACATTAGAAACTTCCCCTTGAGTGGTGCATGAAAATGATTTTTCAAATCAGTAAGCTCTATGTAATGATCACTTGTGAAGAAAACCAAGTATAACGAATTTACTTGAAGAAAGTAAAATAACCCAAACTTGTATCTTATTCCTTGTACTATCCACGTGACTCCAAACTTATACTAACACCATATAAGTAGACATATCTCTTGACAAAACCTCCTTCAATGAGAACCTGAGCACTACAATGTAACTCCTTTAAGTGATAGTTAACTAGGTCTTCATCCATCGCCCCTTGCCTATGAAAACTAGATTTTGCAAGTCTTCGTCAACATCTTTTATACGAACAAGTTATCTTAAAGCGGTATGATACTTTTAAGATATGATAAAACTACGTATCCAAGTAATTCACTTCACCTTCAAATAGTGATAAATAACCTCCCGTGTCAATTCTTCAATAAAACCAAAAGCGAGCTTTTTAAACTTTAAGAACAAATACCAATCTTCTTGTGTGTGCGGGCAAAATCCCATGTGTGTCACCAAAATCTCAGTACCAAAACAGCATTACGGCTTCCCCTCAATTCCAAACCTGTCAGCAGTAGATAATGCAGAAACACCGGATTGGAATTGAGATAACACTAGCGATTGGTTTCGAAACACTAGGAGTGGTTTCGAGAAAAACACTAGAAGTGGTTTCAGAAAAACACTAGAAGTGGTTTGAGAAAAACACTAGAAGTGGTTTTGAGAAAACATTATCGGTTGTTTAGAATACTATCGATGGTTTCGAGAATACCTATCGTGGTTTCGAGAATACACTATCGATGGTTTGAGAAGCAAAGTGGTTTAGACAAAACACTAGGAAAATACTTACTAACCATGAATCATAAACACCACACAATGTATAAACAACCTCCATCAAGAGGTGAACAAGTAACACATTCAAGTTTAATATGCATGACCCAAAAATTCGAATTAAACCAGTTTACTGACCAACCGACATTGAATAACTTTTGATAGAGAGCTTAGATCGACAATCCCTTCGGTGAAAAGTTAGATGAATATATAGAGAACGTCCACCGAAAATTTCGTTATGATCCAGCGGTTAACGAAAAAAGTTATTGCGTTTTTTAAATTGTCTGCTTGAAAAATACGAGAATTTTGATTCATAGTTTTCTTAACATAAGCCATTCTTGGAATAAAACCTTGCGAATCCCTAGGTAACGAGCTCCCCGAGCTCTGATACCAATTGTGGTAAATGAAGGTTATGATGTGGGTTTTGTGAATTATGCAAAGATAAGTGATTAGGGTTATTGAGAGCGCCAATAGAAGTGGTTTGAAGATCAAATAAATGATCCATCCGTGATTTGGGGAAATAATATACTTTTGTTACCAAGCACCTGTGGTATCCAACTCTAACAAAATACTATCCGCATTTCAGAAGACCTCAGCGTTTAGACACAAACCATCGATGGATACATAGTAACACTTCAACCAAACTACCAAGAATATATAGCAAGCAAATCATGGTACAATAAGTAAGATCTTACAAAAATATGAAGGATTACACATATTTTTTTTAACAAACACAAGCTAACACAAACAGCCTATGCACACAAAACCTTCATACACCAAGACAAAAACACAAAACCAACACAGAGTATAAGGTTATTGTGTCGATGGTTAGTAAAAGCCAAGGTGGTTCCAAAAGACCTATCCGTGGTTTGAACAGGTAAGTCAATATGGTCAACTTCTAGAACTAATATTAGTCCAACTCCCAAGAATCTCATTAACTCCTCAACCACATTAAACTTGCCCCTTATTTACTTCCATAACCCTAAACCCCACTTATAAAAGAACCCAAATCTTACATACACACCAATCAATATCAAAACCCTAAGTACTCCAAAATCCACAATCAACTCCAATCACCATGTGGAACCCTAGTTGGAATAAACCAGAAGTTGTTGATCTAACAACCTCCTCATCCTCATCATCATCAAAAGAAGACACTAACCCATGGCGTTTTATCTCCCTCACAAGAAACAAGACCAAGAAAATCCCCATTTCTTCCATCATCTGAAGATGATAGTGTGATGGATCCAAGTGATGCAGTGAGGACTCGATGACTCCTCAAAGAAGAGAACTTCAAACCCCAACCTTCATCATCCCAACCCCAAACAAGACCACGAGCAAGAAACCCACCACTCCTAAACAACAGAGAGGTGGTTCTTGGTCTACCAAGGTTATGGTGCTTCTTCACATATATAGTGGGGAAGGGAAAAGGAAAATGGAATGATTCTTTTTGGTGAAACCAGCAGATGCAAGTATGATATGACTATGTCCTTCGTGCTTCATCTACTGTGGTCATCGTCATCATCAACGTTTTCATCAATCCATCCTTTCCATTTTGATCCTTAGCATCCTAGTCATAGTAGTCATGCATCTCGACCATCGAGATAGAAGGAATGGGTGGTTATGCAAGACTTCAGAAACGCATATCCAGCATCTAGTGTGAATGTGGCGATCATGCATATCCAACGACTGTTAGATGTTGGAATAGATGATATGAACTAGATTAGGATTAGTAGATCATGTATAGCTCTTTTCTTGATGTTGATTGTACTATTGTAAATGTAAGTACGTAGCTTTTTGAATGAATGAACAATGAACTTCAGTACTTCGTTTACATCTATAATGATCTTTCTTGTATCTGCAAAATGGTTAGTGAAAACAGGACAACTAGCAGTGGTTTGAATCAAACTATCGATGGTTAGAAACAAACTATCGGTGGTTAGAAACAAAAATAGCAAAACTAAGATTACATAATAATTCAATACATAGCACAAAACAATTTGAGAATTTAGAGATTAATCATTCCAATACTAACAACAAGATCCTGAAACCTCCCCACATCAAAAGCTTTGGTGAGAAGATCAGCAACATTGAAATCGTTATGGATTTTACCATTTGAATTAACCTTTTCTCATCTCTAATAAAATGATGTCTTATCTCAATATGTTTAGTTCTAGAATGTAAAACGGGATTTTTAATGATGCATATTGTACTGTTATTATCAATGTAAATCTTAGTATGCATAAAATTGTGCCCAAAGTCCAGCAATTGATTCTGAATCCATAGAACTTGACCACGGCAACTAGCGTGACCACATATTAAACGGTTGTAGAATTTGCCACAATAGTTTGCTTTTACCTTTGCCATAAAATAAGTCTGCTTCCCAAAAGCCCGACAACCTCCAATTGTAGACTTCCTATCCAAACTAGCACCGGCATAGTCACTATCGTGTGAGGCCACCAAGTCAAAGGAGAATCCTTTGAGTACCAAAGGCCCAATTTAGGATGACCCTTAAGATACCTAAAAATTCTCTTAACAGCATTCATGTGTGATGAATTAGGTGTGACTTGAACTCTTGCACACACACATCGAGAACATTATATCGGCCTAGATGCAGTGAGATACATCAAAGTCCAATCATGGACTGTAAAACTTCGATCAACTCGGTACTTCCATCATCGGGTAGCAAAGGTTTCGAGTCTCCATTGGTGTACTAGCACTCTTCACATCACGAAACCCAAACTTCTTCAAAACATCGCTACATACTTATCTTGACTAATGAAGATACCATCAGTCCTTTGTTGAACTCAGTAGTCTAAAGAAAGTGAGTTCTCCCATAGAACTCATCTTAAACTTATCATGCATAAGCTTTTCAAAATCTTTGCATAGCTCTTTATTGGTTGAGCCAAAGATGATGTCATCTACATAAACTGAACCAATAAAATATCATCTTTGTGCTTCCTTATAAACAAGTTTTATCAATCAGTCCTCTTTTAAACCCATTGTCCATCAAATAAGTGGGCGGGCACTCATACCATGCCTAGGAGCTTGATGCAAACCATACATAGCTTTCACCACCGTAGACCTTGTCGGATGATCAGGATCTTCAAAACCAGGAGGTTGACAAACATAAACCTCCTCATCAATGGTGCCATACAAAAATGCACTTTTAACATCCATTTGATACACAACAAAATTTTTGAATGAAGCATAAGCTAAAACAATCTAATAGCCTCAATTCTTGCAACTGGAGCAAAATCATAATCAAGCCCAGGTTTGTGTGTGTATCCTTAAGCAACCAACCTTGACTTGTTCCTCACAACAATACCTCTTTCATCCCTTTTGTTTCTGAACACCCATTTTGTCCCAATTGCCCTCTTACCATTAGGAAGTTCTACCAATGTCCAAACCTCTTGAAGTTTGAGCTGAAGCTCCTCTTGCATTGATTCTACCCATCCTTCTTCAGATAATGCTTCTTCAACTCTCTTGGGCTCCTTTTGAGACATAAAACAAGCAAACAGCAATTTTTGAGATCTTTATGTGTTTCTTTTGTGAAGTGATCTTGCAAAGAACCCATGTTCAGGAAAGGGTTCAGTGTTCTTAACCTTGCTTCGTGTTTGAACTGGAGTATTCAAATTTCCAAGTATTTGTTCCTTGGGATGAATCTTGTGTATCCTTGTTGAGTTAACAGGACTTTCATGAATGACATGTTCCAAATTAGTTAAATCAGCATTGAAGAAATCATCCATGTCTTCATCATCGGTAGGAGTATCAATTTCAATCAAAGCAGGCATATCAGGATCATGTGGATACTCCTCTTCACCATGTAGTGGCTTTGCATGTGGTCCAAAGAAAGTACTACTATCGGTACCCATCAGGGATTTCACTTGTGGTAGAAGAAGTTGTTGGCTTAGCAGTGGTTTGATTAACTCTATCCGTGCTTATGTTTGGCTTATCCGTGCTTGCAGATTGCTTTTTCTTCGTTTCAATTTCTTCTACCAACACTGAATTATCTTTCAATAACTCATCCTTATCTTGATGATGATCACTATTGCCTCCAATATTCAAGACATCATCATCAGTGGGACCTTGCTTTTCAATGATGGTGTGAGAGAACTAGCTTTCCACTTTTCAAACAAATAGAACTCTTGAGGAGAATCAGCTTCCTTAGAAATTGCTTCTTCACGAGAATTCTTTTGAGTACCTGCATTAGTGGAAGTTCTGCAATGATAGGCTCATAATTCATAGATTTTGTTAGCATATCAATGTTAAACGACCATCTGGTCCTTTGGTCTCAACATTAGGAGTCTTTTCACTGAATTGAACATGTAGATTTTCTTCAACTATTCTAGTCCTCCTATTGTATACTCTAAAGGCTTTACTATTTGAAGAATAGCCCATAAAGTATCCATCATCGACTTTTCTTGAAACTTGCCTAGGTAGTCTATGGTATTCAAGATAGTAACAGGACACCCAAAAGGTTTTAGGAATGCAATCATTGGCTTCCTATCATGTAACAACTCATAGGGGTCTTGTTATGAGGCTTCACTACCTTACTTCTATTCTGCACATAACATGCGGTGCCTACTGACTTCAGCCCAAAAGGTAGTTGGTAACTTAGACTCTGACAACATAGTCCTAGCGGCCTCAATTGGTGTTCTATTTTTCCTCTCACCACACCATTTTGTTGTGGTGTTCTAGCAACACTAAACTGTCTTTCTATACCTTTATCTACACAAAACTGATTCATCGCAGCATTCTTAAACTCAGTTCCATTATCACATCTGATTATCTTTACTTTATGATTTACTAGATTTTCTATCTTAATAATGAAACTCTTGAGAACTTCACTAGTTTCACTCTTAGCAACCAAAAAGTAAACCCAAGAAAATCTACTATAATCATCAGTGATAACTAGGCAATACTGCTTATGGTTCAAACTCTTGACAAAAGTAGGTCCAAATAAGTCCATATGAAGCATAAGCAGTGGTTGTGAAATGGTGTTGACAGCTTTGGACTTACAAGAAGCTCTATGTTGTTTTCCTTTTCGACAAGCCACACACAGTTCCTTACACTCAAAAACCTTAGAAGGTAACCCTCTCATTAAGTTCCCTTTAACCGGTTTATTGATTGTTTTGTAATTGAGGTGACCTAATCTTCTATGCCATAACTTAGACTCATCCCCAGATGCTTTAGCAAACAAACAAGTTAAGGACCTATTAGGAATTACATCTTTAAGATCAAAACAATATATATTTTCCTTCCTAGGTACCCTAAGTTGTATAAACTTCTCAGCAGGCATCTTAAACTCGAGGAGACAACCACACACTTTTCAGTTTCACCAAAAGTACCCAGTTTTTCTTATTACACATTTGAGAAACAGAATAAATTGTACTTAAGTCCTCGTACCAAGTAGACTTTTTCAAAGTCCAAATTCCCTGATTCGATTGTGCCTCTTCCAAGTATCTTACCTCCCTTTGGATCATTGCCAAATGCCACATATCCTCCATCAAAAGCTTCAAAATCTTCCGGGTTGCTCCCATCCCAAGTCATGTGCCCAGAGCAACCACTATCAAAACTCCTTTGTCTTTTAGCTCATCTTGTAGATTGCCCTGCACATGAAATTAAACAGGTTAGTTCCTTTTGTGGACCCAAGCCAATCTTGACTTGGGTGCGCCTGTGCATCAATATAATCAAATTTGTTTAGGTCCATTGATGCACAGTTGACATGATGTAAAACCTTGGTCTTAGGTATCCATTGCCAACTAGCGAGGCCTTAACAGACATAAAAATGATTTCCAACCAATGTATCGGTTATCACCTTTGGAATTTTAAAACTTCTTTGTTATCTGTGGTGATTTTTGGCTTATCAGTGGTTTGATTTTACTTAGCCGTGTTTACACTTTGCTTAGCAATGGTTGGAACCCATTTGGGAGAAGCAGTGACAATTGATTTTGTATTCCCATTCCTCATTAACACTACTCTAGGAATCATGTTTTTGTTAGGATGAGGGTTTGTTTTCTTTGAAAAGTTTTGGTGATTTACCCTCTTCTAATGATTCCACACTTGGTGGTCTGCTTTTTATAACAATTTCTCTGTAAGTGCTCAAAACTACCACAATTATAACAAGCTTTCTTGACACATTGAAACTCATTACCTAACCTATTAGATATTAAACCATTAAAGTTTCTCGATTGCCCTATGTATATATCTTTTCATTTGTTCCCTAGGTACTTCCTTGTATTCTACCACTTTCTTAGTTATTTGAGCTCCAAATCTAGGTACAAGGTTAGCTTGTCTAGTATCAACTTTGTTAAGAGGTTCTAACTTTTTGGTTGTGTTGATACTTTACTATCTTCCTCGAGTCGATTCCTATCTTCAATGATGGGAGCATCGGATGGCGATATCGTAACTTATCTTAGGTGTCTCGGTCTTACTTATTCCTTCAACGAGGTTTGTTAAAGCGAATTCATTACTAAATGGACAGTTCTTTGCTTGTGGTGGTGCATGTTGCATAAGAGTGGGTGGTGGCATATTGTTATATCCTATCCCAGAACCCTTTTTCATTAGATGACTCTCTATAGATTTATGAACGGATCGAAGCAAATTGTGTTTTAGCTACCCTAACAACATGTTTTTCTTTTTCATCTAGGGCCTTTTGTTTGTCACTCTCTGCTAGTTCAAGTTTCTCTTTAAGCATTTTAATCTCTCTATTTTTAAGATCAATTTCACCACCTAATATATTAATCTTATCTACATACTCAAACTCACATTTAATACAGTATCTAAGCTTCTCTTCCACACTCTCTAGACCAACTCTATAACCTAAGTTATCCATAGTTAGTCTTTCTAATTCTTTCCTCATACTCGATTGATAGCCTTTTGAGATTCTAAGTTATCATTACATGATTTAAAAGAACAAGTAGACTCATTAGAAACCTCGAGAATCTGAACGAAGATGAAGCATAAGCCATAAGAGCAAATTTATGCTCTTTTGAAGCTTCACTAGCAAGAAAAGCTACATTTGGTCCTTCTTCAATCGATCACTCAATCATAATCACCAAGACCATCTTGAGCCACCAATCTTTGAAGAAGGAGCGGACTCTTCAGTGATCTTCTTAACACCTTCAATCCTCTTGGGGCTAGCGACATTCCCCTGCAAAGTGACCCTTCTTCTTGCAGTTAAAGCACTCCATCTTGCTTTTGTCGAACCATGCTCTCCTTTGACCATCATACTTAACTTGTCTTCCGGTCCTCCTCAGAAACTTCCTTGCTTGGAGAGTCAACATTGCCATTTGCCATTTAAGATTAATCTCTTCGGATCATCGGATCAATTTGATCGGATCTTGATTCAACAGTAACACTAGTAGTTAAATCACCCGAGAAAAGCACAAATTGCACCATCGACATTATCACTAACTTGATGGTATTGTTTGCAATAGCGATGGTTATACCATAGGCAGTAGTGGATACATCTTGTGGGCTCTTGTGATTATTGGATACAAAAGCAATGTTTTGATTAGCCGAAGACGCATTAGCAAAGTTATTCTCAGACTCATAAACCTTCAAGTTGTTGAAGAGATTATCCAGTCATCTTAGGAAAGTCCTCCTTATTCCTCCACACAATTGTATGAATAGCCCATTCAGATGATAGACTCCTAATGAACTTCAAATTAATATCTTCTTGAATAACCTTATAATCTACAGACTTGTTGGTGATAAGTTTTTGAAGTCTATTGTATGTGCCATCAATCTTTTCTCCAGGAGCGGTGAAGGTTTCAAATTGATGCTTGAGCATATTCATCCTGGACTTCTTAGTAGCTTCATTGCCAGCAAACCTTGTCTCAAGAGCATCCGGTAACTCTTTAGCAGACTCGTATTGTTCAAAGTCCAAAGCATAGTCATTGGGTATTCCCATGGAGAGAATACTGTGAGCCTTGATCTCCAACTTTCTCTTAGCCTTATCAATTTCACTAACAATGGTAATTTCTTTGCCATCCTCACCCTTCTTAGGAAGAGTGTCTCCCTTTTCAACGACATCCCAGAGAGCATAATCAATCATGCGAATGTATTGCCTCATTCGCATTCTCCAGATTTGATACTCACCATGCTTGAGCATGGGTACCTTTGAAGCAGTCACCATGTGAGTTTAGTCAGACATCTTTCTTCCTAGAACAAAACTTAACTAGATCTCTTCTTGATTACAGTTTCTAGATCACAAGCTCTGATACCACTTGTTGATCCCAGTTGAGCAAGCGATCTAATATAGCTGACTTAGAATAACAACTTATTAAGTATTATGCGGAATTTAACACTTAACCTTAAGAAGAAGAACTGTTAACATTCAACACCTCAATATTATTTATTAATACGAATACTCTTCAGATTATTAGGGTTTTGCAACCTTGAAGTGTATCGACCTTAGATATATAACTTTCACATATATCTAATCTAACCTAGGACCTCCTTTTATAGACTAAGGAGTCCTTTACATAATACAATACGTAACCTACAAGATAAATATCTTTACCATATTTATCTAATACAATAAACTAAACCGACTATACAAAACACTAGCGGTGGTTACAATATATCATCCGTGGTTACACATTACTACTAGCCGTGGTTGTCTTTATCAGCGGTTACATACTTCTGTCCATGGTTATATCAAACCTGTCCGTGGTTCCAGTACTTAAAGTAATTCATGATTCAAGGAACCAAAAACCCAACATTGAGTGTCATGTGTCCCCCATTCAATCCCTTCATTTTTTCTTATTAAATTCGGTTTGGAGGTATTTTGGTTATTTTAAATCAATTTTTTATTTCACCCCAAAATTTCAAACGTAAATAACTTTTAAACGATGAACTTTTATGAAAAACCGATTTCACCATATTTTTTTTTAATTTAATTCTCTTTAATTTGGTATGCATTATGATATATGAATCTCAACTTTTTTTTCCAACTTTTTAAGTGGGTGTTGATTTTCTTGAAATTTTCGGCTCTAATTTTGACTAGTTTAAAAGCCGAATTTTACAAAACTTAAATCATGAAAATTGTAGGCTTTTGACAATTCTTTACCCAGAAATTTGAATCACTCAAATCCGATATGATATGAGTGAGATATTGCACGTTAAAGATGAACAATAATTGATTAACGTTATCAAAAATAACTGATGAACGTTATCAAATCTAATTGATGAACCTTATAAAAAATAACTGGTGAACAATATAAAAAAATAGCGGTAAGCGCTATTGTTTTGCTGATGACGTTATAAAAAATAATTGATGAGCGTTATCAAAAATAATTGATGAATAATATCAAAAATAAGCTGATAAACATTATTTTTAAGCTGGCGAACATTATAAAAATAAGCGATGAGCGTTATAAGAAAAAAAATAAGCGATGAGCGTTATCAAAAATAGCTGATGAACAATATCAAAAATAGCGATGAACTGATAAACATTGTATTTTTATTAGAAAATTGATGAACTGATGAACAATAGTAACTTGAACTGATGAACATTATCAAAAATAACTGATGGACAAAATTAACTGATGACCAAAACTAACTAATGAAATGATGAACCAAAAAAAACGATGAACAAGTGATGTAACTGATGAACATTATAATGTAACATCAAAGAAAACTGATTAATATTATAATGTAACATAAAAAAAACTAATTGATAAACTGATGAACATTGTGACTTTAACAGATGAACATTGTGATTTCTTTTAGACAACTGATGAACAAATTTTTTATTGATGAACAATACTTTTATTGATGAACAATACTTTTATTGATGAACAAATGAACAACTATTTTTATTAATGAACAACACCTTTTATTGATGAATGATATTTTTTTGTTACAAAATTGATAAACATTGCTATTTCTTCTAAAAATCACTTTAATTACCAATTCATGACTACTTAATTGATGCACATCAAACACTCACAACCAAAAATCTGCCATTTCATTTATGCCAAACTCAAATCTCATGCCACTTTTGTTATTTCCAAATCCACACATTTAATATTTCCTTCCTCCCATCTAAAAAAGCTTCCTCTTTCCCTCTTATCTTAACCCACAACAAGAGTGCATATACTAAAAAAAGAAAGAGGTTGAATCATATAATCAAGAAAACTAAAAGAGTAAATTGCATAAATGGTCCCTGTGGTTTGCTCAAATTGCAGATTTCATCCCTGAGTTTTTGAAAGTGCAGGCGGCATCCCTGTGGAGAAAAGTTGAGTTCATTTTCGTCCCTGGTCAAAGTTCAATGACTAAAATACCCTTATGTTTTCTTTTTCCAATCAAATATTCTTGGACGAATCTGCAATTCGAGCAAACCACAGGGACCATTTATGCAATTTACTCTTTATTTAAAATGAAACTTTGAAAACCTAACTCAGGTTTCTAAACCCAGTTTCACACAATACACATTTTGACTTTCTTTTGATTCTTTAAACAAACATAAAAAAATGCAAAACACCCACTGAATCTGCACATTTGCAATTCTCATAAACCTTTTTTTTTCCTATCCCCTTCCTTTTCGTCCCTTCCTCGTCTCATATTATAGCTTCCACCTACCATCACCCTCATGACTATAATCGAACAAATACAAGATTAGGTGAGACCCCTGTTAGGTCACTAGTTTTACAAACACAAGTTATATAGAAAGGAGATGAGGCGATTGAACAAGAACTAACACATATACAAACAATAATAAGACCGGTTATGCGTAGGCATATGTGAAAGAAAGAAAACTTGAACAACCAACCTTCAAATGAAGGTTATTACATGGTTTATATAGGCAAGGAGCTAGGGCAACACTCCCTCTCCTTCCCTATTCCTTATTGGGCTTGGGTCAAGCTTATGGGCCTTCTACATAAGCTTGACCTTAAACAAACATAAAGGCCATAATAAAGCTACCTATTACATATGAATTATAAATACTTGAAATCTTGTTTAGGAGTGATTCCAACAATCTCCCCCTCAAGTATATATGAATGTAAGCGGTGAAGGCGTTGATGTAATAGTAGCTTGAGTGGCGTCTTCGACATTCTTCTTTCTTGTGAGAAGAATTGCCTTGATTCGAACAATCTCCCGGTGTAGAGATAGTTATCTTTGAACAGTTATGCTTTGGCGTCATCTTTAACTTTGTTCTTTGATCATTGTTCTTTGTGGTGAAAGTGATAGTATGTTGTTATGCGCATCGATGCCTCAGTGCGCTTTTGCTCCGGTGTCTCCACGTCATTCTTCAACATGCTCACACGCTCTTTGACGTTGGAAATCAATCTTGATGAAGTTCTTTAAGTCTTTAACTTTGTAGATTCTTTGGTTTGACGAAGAATCATTACTTGTTGTGTTGCATTGAGATAGAACTTCCATTAGTGATGATGTTGGCGTGAGCATGAGAAGAATTTGCACGATCATCCCGCTCCGGAGCTTCCATAAGAAGAAAACATTTCAAGCGGTTAGTAATAAGCGGTTTCCGGCACTTACAAGTTTGAACTTCGAGAGTGTTAACGGCATAGTGTGAAAACACTACTCTAATTCTTACAAAGGCGTTCTGAATGGAGTCCCACAAGTGAGATAACACGATGTACCCAAGTACACCTACGATTCAGATGAGTCGCTGAGGTACACCGAAGCATCACCTCGACTGTAGACCGTTTGAGACACACTCCGCGTAATCCACGGGGAGTTACCGAAGTGACCTGCGGCAATTTGTTTGATGTTGACCACGGCAGGAGTTTCCATTCAATCATTGAGGATCACAGATGTGAACCTCTCATAAATGTTCTCGACAGATTGCTAAGATCTGTGAAGGACTCGATATGAACCACCGATGATCTTATTAGTTGATCATCAAGTGATTAAATGTCAAGTGTTCCTAAGAGATCTTTTGATGAATCTCGTGGCTCTAGACTCAATAGTGCGTTTTGGTTTTCTTGGGCGGAGACTAGGGAGAGGGTCTCCTTCTTCAATACCAGCAATCTCTAGGAGAAAGCCGATAGTTTACGTAGGGTTCCCTGTGAGAATGAAACAAGCTTCCGTTGAGAGAAACTTGAGTGGATAAGAAGGTTTAGTGCATGCGTCACTGGGTCCATGGCGACTTTTAATCTTCAATACCGGCGTCACTAAGTGACAACCAGTAGCATATGAATTGAACCGATTATGCGCCTAAGTTGAATAATCTGGAGGGCTATTTCTTTTCACCCTTTTCTTTGCATTTCTTTTTAATTCTTCAACTCCTTCTTTCTCCGATTCTCATTTTCTCCTTTTTACAATCATACCTAAGGACTTCTAAATACTAACTATTTGTAGTGTCCTTGGGTAGATCCCTCCGACTCTGGCGGATCATAGGACGGTTATTCCTAACCTTAGTCACCTTATAACTCCATGACTAACCTTTGTTGCCATTAAAACCCTTGTATGAAAAATGTCTCTCAAAGGGTTTGTTAATGAAAAACATGTTTGAACCATTGTGAGAGATGATGTTTTGCATAAATACTCCCCCTCTACATGTGCTTAATAGTTTTAATGGTTAAATGCAGTGAGGAAAAGCGCACTTTTGAATTGATCCACGAAGATAGACAATCCCCCGCGAGACACGGTTACGTTGCATAGTTAAAGAGTTACATTGTCAACTTTTAGGTGACAACTAGCTCTAATAACTACCTTGAAGGTGTAGACAAACCTTGGAAGGTTGTCAAACCCGTCAGAGTTCATGTCTATCAAAAGTTTCTCGAATGGTACATTCTACTCGGACAAGTCCTTTGCGAGACACGTTTACATCACTAGCGAACTCGTTTGAAATTATTACCGTCGGGACAAGTCTTTTCGAGTTACTAACGGTTAAGTATCGTCAATTAGTTGGTTAAGTCGAGGTACACAGATTCATTTGCATTTTGTACAACATATTTCTTATCACACAATTTTCTCCCCTCAAAAATGGCATATTAAAGTGTTATTTTTGAAGCGTTTGAGAATAAATATGACCATTTCGAGTGTTGCGGGAAGAATGACCACTTGTGAACAATTTGTGAACAAAGTTTTGAATCAAGTACTCCCCTCAACAAGTGATATAAGCGGTTGAGGTTTTGAAAGTCTTAAGGGAAAGTACTTGTTCTTTTGAGCAAAACCTTGAAAAGTGAAAGGTTTGATAGGTTTTACTCAAAAGTAAGAAGCTTTCGCTCCTTTTATAAGGATTGTGGCACTGAGGCGTACCACGGGGTCCTTTCTTGACAATTACGGGTTGTACACTGTTATGTGTGCACAAGCCATTGACATATTAAATCATACATCCAAAATTATATGAAGGAAACAATTCAAGGGGTACGGGGAGTGCGGTGATGTTCCCGAGGAGTGCGAGGCGTTGAAAGCGGTGATGTTTCTCTGGGTCGACCACCAACATAGCTCTCCAATCGTGCAGGCTGATCCCTTCGAACAACCGTTCATCAATCATGGTGATGATCCTTCTCACATCCCTCCTTTCACGAGAATTCCAGCTTACGAGACCCAACTTTGGTATATCCTTCAACACTGTATGCTAATCCATCCCTAACCGGCTTCAAAGTATGATCCCGAATTTACGAAGATCACTACACGCCATTAAGCAGTTTCTTTGAAGTTCACTGCGGTAAACAACTCGAAAGGTTTCTTTGATGGCGTATATTGAGGTAGGCTGATTGAGATCGGGAAGAGTAAGCGTTGGAGGAGTGAGTTGACAGCGTCGATAAGATTCAACGACCATCGGATATCTTCAACACGTTCTTTGATCACGATCGTCTAATGAAGATGAGAAGCTGACTTGATAAATTCACGTTGAACTTGGTCGAGAATTGTCTCATACGACCATGTACTTTGGCAAGGTACATGTCTTCGATGTCGTTGAGGGACAAGTTCTCAAAGTCAGCCTCGGAGAATCCATAGTTCTGTTCATCTTGTCGTTTGACTATGATATTCTTTAAGAATGTGTAGTCCCACTTAGACTTGAGATCAATGTGTTTGATGGCCACGATGTCCTTAGAACTATATAATGCATGTTGAGACTTCGAACCAGCAGCTTCGTAGTAGATTCTTGGCGTTCGGGCCAATGATGAATCCCATACAATGCATCTTGGTCGTATGCTTGCACGTTGTGAGAAAACAAGTGATTTGCACGTTCCTCGATAGCTATGCAGTTTGAGTAAATAGCCGCTGGGAATGGAAGAGTCAATGATGTAGCGTATTTTTGCGAACCATCGCTACCGTGTAAGAAAATCGGTCTCTGTTAAAGAAGTATCGGAAGGGAATCCGTGGTTCGTCTGTTTGGCCAATGGTCGGTAGGGGTTTGGTCCAATCGGTGTAGTATGGAGGGTTGTCCCTTTGTGTGAAGTCAATGTTTGCTTTTGGATTGAGCCAATCCATGTCGTTAGACATAGCTCGGCGATGTTCTCAAGATGATATTCGACCTCGGCGGCTTTGAGCTGTCTTTAAGAAGTTGGAATGCTTCATTCTTGATTCGCTTCAATTCAGATTTCGTCATTTTCTTCACATGGAACTTTTCTTGCAAAAGTTTTGCGTGCTCCAATGTAGAACCGTCTACCAATTCTTGACCTTCATCGGGGTAGGGAGTTTGATTGACAAGTGTGGAGAACCATTCAAACTCTTCGGTTTTATCGTCATCTGGCCATGAGACGACTCGGTGAGTCGTCTTCTTCTTCTTTTTGGAAGGCCTTGATGATGATATTGGTTTCTGCACTTGTTTGGGTGAGGTGGGTTGTTGTTGGGGCTCAAGGACCTCTTCATCGTCACCACCCGTATACTCAAAGTAATCACCTGTTTTTTGAGTCGGGGGTGGTAACTTCGGAATCGTCAGGGTTTATCGGTAGAAGACCGAGGTGGAGGAGACTTTTTTGAGAAGAAGTTCGTGGTGGAGGAGGTGGCATAGAGGTAGATTTACGGACGGCGTTTAGGTGCAGAATCCTTATCCTTATCATCGTCATCTCTTGGTCGTTTGGGTTGATCGGCTGACTCCTTGCATGATGATCCGAGTTGAAAATCAAGTAGATTTTCGAAAAATTTAGCTTCATCCGAAGTAAGCGTTCGGATCGCTTTGACATTTGTATCACAAGTTTAGCGATTAACTTCAGTTCGAGAGATCGGCTTCTTTGGCCATTGTATTTTTAACCAATGCTACGATGTTAGGGGTGAGTTGTGTGGAAAATATTTCTCTAGTCACACCGGGGACAATGTCGAGAAGAAACTTGTGAGTATGATCTCTTCTTTGTCTTTTCCAGTTCCTTTAGGACTTTAGGAGCGATATCCGAAGGTACTTGTTAGTGTAACCTTCGATCATTTCGTTCAGTTCCTCTTTACGATGACTCTTCATGAACTTCTTAACAAATTCCCTTTCTTTCTCCATCTTGTCATGCTCGTCATACATATCTTTGTATGTGATCGACAAAAGAAATTTAGCTTTTGTAGAGCACGTTTTTCTTTCTGACTTGTTTGGCAGCTTTGTGAATTCGTTTATGAGCTTGAGAAATCCAAGATCGAGGTGGTTTCTTCTCAGATTTGGATGATGATTTTGTTGATCTTTTTGATGGTGGTGGTGATGAGTGAGATGAAGAATCTGATGAGGAGGGACATGAGGAGATTCGGGGTCCTTTGGAGGTGCAGAAGTATCCTCCTTGGAGCGAGTTGGACTGTTGAGAAGAAAGTCATCATAATCTTCTTCGTCATCATGTCCGGTTTTAGCCTTTTCTTCCGTCTGTTCCTTAGCTTCTTCATCGGTTTTCTCTTTCTCGGTCTTATTCTTTTCGGTTCCTCAATGTTAAGATCAGTAGACTCCTTCACAAGCGTTTGTTGTTGCACAAGAGTGGTGGCACCGGATCCCTTATCGGGTTGATTAACCGCATCGGGACACGGTGAAGAGTGGACAGCACCACTCGATCCTCCGGGGCCACCCATTTGATCTTTTGCAAATTCTTGACTTTTGAATTTGTCTAACTAATTTAAACTTCTTTCTGTAGGATTGATCCAGTTGCTCTTCTTCTTCTTCAGAGCTTTCATCATGAGACTCAAGAACAGGAGTCTTTCCTTTTCCATGTTGGCTATTGGACTTGTAGGTTTAGGCTGCGGAGGAGGGATACGGTTGCGGATTCGAGAAGGTAATCTCTTCATCGTGTCGGTACCTTCGAGCTTTCGTCCACAAGCTTTCTTTGCGGTTCGGGTTTGGGAATTGGGATGGGAGCAGCTTCCTTAGATGGAACAATCCTCTTTGAAGGAGGGTTCCTCTTTGGGAACTTCCTTTGACTCACAGTACTTGCCGTACTTCCTGCACTTCCTCTTTTGGTTCTCCTACAGGTGTTCGAAGATTTTTCGTCGAGATGACCAACTTTGCCTTGTCTGCTTCCGGATACCTTTTATGCGTTTGAGCTTTCGACATCTTGTTAGAAGGAAATCGGCACGGCACCTTGTTTCTTTGTAGGCGTTTCCTTGATTCTACAGATAGAATGGGTTCCGTCAACATGTCGTGATTGTCGGGGTCATTGAGCCTCTTGGGAATGTCGGGATGAAGTCCAAGTGCTCTCTGGATCAACAATTTAGTATATCCGATGTAGGGAATCTTTGAGCCAAGTTTGTTGAGAAATGACATCATGTCATCCCAAATCAGAGCTTCGATAGCGATGTGTTTCTTGTTGACCAATGCCTAGAATATTTGCAGTTCCATGAGCTTAGGGTGCTCATAGCATCACGACCGAGAAGCAGACTTGGTGATGATCATGTAGAGAGTTCTCCATGGTTGAGGAATACTCTTAAGCTCTCGTGAGAATGCTTGGTGATTACTCCTGTAGCCTCGTCATAACCGATATTGATTAAGAAATGGAGAGTGAGCTCTTGGCGGGTGTGGCATATAGTTTGGTTGGATCGACATCGGGAATTAGGAGAACGAGCCCTTAAGTCTGCGGTGTAATGGTGACTTGTTTGTGATTGAGTCACCGTCACGGCGGTTTGTCCTTTGACCCTTTCCATAGTGTTCGAAGCTGTTGGATGTAGATCTCGAGGAGCGATTGCGAGTGTGAAAGCATGTTACGTCTGGATGAGTCCTCGAGAATATCAATAGCAATTAAACATGAAGATTTTGAGCAAGTGAGGTTGTCAAAGTCAACACGGAGATTATTCTTTCCTATCTTCATTGGATAGCCATGAGGATAGATATCGGCAATGGAGAGAACTTCAGGTGCATCCATATTCATTTGTTGACCATGTCGTGATCGAAATAACATTAGCCAAAAGAACCAACATATCGAAAGACATAATGTTAGTCAACCGAAGGTCTTATTGTCTAGTTATTGAATGTACAGTGTCAATGATTGTTACGAGTCCTAAGTCACTTGTATATTCAATAGTCCAATGACGTCGTGAAATGTTTAGTGAGTTAGTTAACTTTAAGTTTTAAAGTTTATTTTATCACTTATTGTTCACAACATATCAAACGATTTCAGTTTATTAGTGACATTTTAGGATTCGTGATGATATGATTAGTTTATTTACAAGTTTGTACACGTAACAATTCATAACGAAGGTATGATCACGGCTTATACGTAGGATTGGTAAAGTTATGCGTGAGCGGGAATGATATATGCGTGGCGTAAACTTACGCGTAGGGTCTTAACTACGCGTGAAGTGTTCGCGTAGGAAAAAGAGGACGTAAAGCTTATGCGTAGGCATATATTAACCTTACGCGTAAGGCTACTCGTAAGAGTTGACCTTATGCGTAGAGGTCACTGTTTACGCATATCCTTCAGAGGATACGCGTAGTCCCATATGTAGAACCTTATGCGTAGAAGCTACGCGTAAGACAAATCTTACGCATAACAAGCTACGCATAAGGTGATCCTTATCGTAGTATATTAACCTTGATTCGAATATTTAGTGTTGCAAGCACGAAATAAAGCATCATATCATCAATGTTAAACACATAACATTCATTTTATGACAGATCAAAACACATTTGGACAGGTTAAAGATTGCGTAGAAGCTGCATACGCGTAGTCTAAACCCTAAATCTACGCGTATGAGATCTAGCCATGGAATATGCACCAAACATTTTCTGGTAGTTTAAGAGTGTTGAGGAAGTCTATATACCAAGTTATAACACTTAATTCATGGTGAATCAAAAATACCCAAACTTATGAACGTTAAACCCTAATTCCAAATTGTTGATCAATTTAGAGTTTCGGGTGGTTATAAAGCAGGAAATCATCAATTCATCATCATAAGAACATAACCCAACAATCTTTTTGACCAAAACACTTCACATTTGAAAACACCCAATTCGACATAAGAACCCTAATTTTCAAAATCATTGATTCGTGTTTTCGGGTGGATTTTGATGGATAAAATGATATCATTGATGTATTTAAAACGTTTTGACATAATCCATTTAACCACAAACACACACAATGATTGTGTGTTCATACGCTTATGCGTAGAACACATAATCACTCGTAACATGAATTTTAACCGTTGGATTTGAATGAAATTCAAAACCTTATCTTAAAAACATGTTTAGATCACAAAAACACTTACAAATGATGATCAAATCACGGATATCTTGAGCGATTTTAGTAGGATGTGTTTGGTTTAGTGTAATAAATGTGAAGAATAAAAGTAGGTGGGAGGGTGTTTTATTAAAAGTGAGTTTAACCTTTTGACAGTTTTGGTCCCTCCACCTTTTCCTTTTTCAAACCAAGCCATTTAACTTCCATTTTGGTTACCAAACGAAGATTTTAGGAAAGAAACTTGACGACACTCCCCTCGACTTGAGAAAATAATGAAAGGTTATTAATTAAGTCGAGAGTGTCTTTGAACCAGAAAATGTACCACCATTTGTAAAAAAATCAACTGAGATATGATAACATGCAAGTACACAGATGTTTTGAAGCGGTTAAAGATTATTTTCTCCCCTCAACACTTGATCGGAAAAATCTTGAATTTTGAAAGATTAAAGTGTTGACGGAAGAAATGTACTTGCAATGTTGAAAAAAATTAGATTAGAAGAATATTTTTGTTGTTTTTATCAGGTTTTATAATTTTGTATTTTGTTTTTGAAAAATTATTTACAAAAGAGAATTTGGTGTTTGATAGGTTTTTAAGACTGTTTTAGGAGATCATTCAATTCCTCTTGAGTCAAACACCTCATACCAATCCGGTGGACCAACTCATTAAACCTAGCGGGAGGCAAGGCTTTGGTGAGAAGATCTGCCAATTGGTATTCAGTACCCACAAAGTATAATTCAACGGTACCACTGTTCCACGTGATCCTTGATGAAATGATATCGAAGATCGATGTGCTTTGATTTCGAGTCTTTGGCCGAGTTGCGAGATTGCAATGGCACTCCGATTGTCGCAATACATCGGGATTACGTCAAATACGTAACCATAGTCTTTGAGTTGTGTTCTCATCCATATGACTTGAGCACAACATGGTGACATGGCTACATATTACTGCCGGTTGATGACGGCGATGTACAATCCTGCTTCTTCGATTGCCATGACACCAGTTTATCACCAAGAAATTGTAAAGCTTCTGAAGTGCTTTTCCGTGAGTCTAAGCATCCTGCGTGGTGCGTCAAAGCGATTAGTTCAAAACCGAATCCTTCGGATACGGATCCCCAAGTTAATGGTTCCCTTTATGTATCGGAGGATTCTTTTAGCCTCAGAGATGTGGGTTTCAGTTGGTCGCGTGATAGCGGGAGCATAGATAAGCGGCAAAGACAATATCAGTCGCTATTTGTTAGATACATGAGAGACCCAATAATACTACGGTATTTTGTAGGGTCCACCAATTTCCCATGTAAATCGGCGTCTAGCTTCTTGGTATGAGCCATTGGTGTGGCATAGGTGTCCTGAGGTTTTCATTCCAAATTTGTTTAACAATTCAAGGGCATATTTGGAGTGACTCAAGAAAATACCACGGGGTGATTGATGAACTTGTAGTCCTAGAAAGAATGTAAGTTCACCCATCATGGACATTTCAAAATTTTTCTTCATTAGTTTTGCAAAAGCGATTGAAAACTTTTTATGTGTAGACCCAAAATGATGTCATCCACGTAAATTTGAACAATTAAGATATGTGCCCGTGATATTGTATAAAAAGAGTTGGGTCAAACGAACCTTTGGTGAAATTATTGGCAATGAGGAAAGATGATAGCTTATCGTACCATGCCCTAGGGGCTTGTTTGAGACCATAAAGAGCTTTGTTAGGTTTGTAGACATGGTTCGGAACTTCGGGATCAACGAATCCATCGGTTGGTGACATAAACCGTTTCTTTAAGTTGTCCATTGAGAAGCGGTTTTGACATCCATCGATAGACCGTTATATTCATATGAGCTGCGAGCGCTAGAAATATCGAACGACCTCAAGACGAGCAAGCGGAGCAAAAGATTCTTCAAAGTCTAATCCCTCTTCCGGCGATAACCCTTAGCCACCGGGCGTGACTTATTTCGGATAACATTTCCTTCACATCAATTTGTTTTCCAAATCCATTTTAGACCAATGACGTAGACTCCTGTTGGTCTTTCAACCAGTTCCCATACTTCAAGGCGTTTGAATTGGTTGAGTTCTTCTTGCATGGATTCAATCCGGTTGTCTTTTGTCATTGCGTCTTTGATGTTTTAGGTTGATTGGCAGACGGTGAGTGCATAAATGCAATGTTCACTATCTGAGTGAAGACGTTGTCTCGTAACGACCGGTTGATTCGGGTTGCCAATAATGTTTTCGAGAGGATGGTCTTTCGTCCATCTATGTGTGGAGGGTTGATGTTGGTATACATTGTGCGGATTCTGAGGATTCAAATGGTTTGTGGAAGATTCCGCGACATCGGTGCGGCGTCTCATTAGCAAGCGGGTTGAAGAACGCATTTGGATCAAAATCTGCAGGTGGGGGTACTTCATTCAGAATATCATCAGGTGGTTCATCATTGTTGGAAGCGGTGTGTTCAACTGTTGTGTTGGAGTCAGCTGGTGTAGGTGCATCTTCAACAGTAGTTGTTGTAGCAGGTGTATCAGGTATAGGAATATTATCGGGTTGTGCGGAAGCTTGGCGGATACACACGGAGCACGTTCATCAATATCGTCACGAGCAGGAGCAAATAACCTTTCCATTTGTTGACGAGTAAGGCGAGGGCTTTCTTCGGTGATGATGGGGGTTGAGGGAAGTTTAAGCGGTTGTGACGGGTTCTAAGCTGTTATACTCGAAGCCATTTCGTAAGTTCATCGAAATGAGCATGAATCGTTTCCATCACCTGTTTTGTACGACGATTCCGGATTCGGAAACCTTTGGAATTATCACAGTATCCGATAAAGACTCCAATGTCCGCTTTGGCTTTGAGCTTTCCAAAGTCATCACGATCATTATTCGGATAGCAAAGAGATCCAAATACATGAAAGTGTTTTAGATTCGGTTTTCTGTTATGGACAAGCTCGGAAGGTGTTTTGTTGTGGCGTTTGGTGATCATAGAACGGTTTTGAGTATAGCATGCGATGAGATACAGACTTACGCCCATAAGTAATCTGGAAGTTTAGCATTGATTAACATTGTTCTTGCGGCTTCCACTAACGTTCGGTTTCGTCTTTCAACAACTCCGTTTTGTTCGGTGTATGCGTGCAATAGATGTTTGATCTTTGAATTCCCACTTTCTCATAGAATTCACGAAGGGTTTTGTTAACAAATTCAGTTCCTTTATGCGTTCGATGATTACGGCGGTGTTGCGGAGCTGAACTTGTATTTTTGTGAGAAAGGTGATGATCATTTGTGGAGCTTGGTCTTTGCTACGAAGAAAGTAGACCTAAGTCCATCGAGTAGTCATCAACAATTACTAAGATGTAGCGTTTGCCATTGATCGTTTGCACGCGCATCGGGCCACACAAATCCATGTGTAGAAGATGAAGCACATCTTTGAGAGCGTGTTCCACCTTTGAAGGAAAATGAGCACGAGTGCTTTTCCCTTGTTCACAAGCTGAGCAAAGGTGATCTTTTGAATAACGGAATCGTGGGAGTCCTTCAACTAGTTTGTGTCGAGCAAGGTTGGTGATGGTTTGAAAGTTTAGATGTGAGAGACGGCGGTGCCATAGCCAGGATTTTGTTGATGTTGCCTTAGAAAGTAAGCAAATGGGAGAGGAAGCAACCATGTCTTGCATAGAGATAGTGTAGAGACTAGAATTACGCGAGTCGGACATAAGGTCATTTCCTTGTAGATCACGAATGAAACAAGTTTTCTCCCTGAAGGCAACCTCCAAATCTCCATCACAAAATTGACCTACTGAAAATAGATTGTGACCGAGGCCTTCCACATAGTAAACCCTGCTAATTTCGATGTTCCCATTGACATAATCTCCGTAGCCCATGATAGGTGCGAAGTGATCATTCCCGAACTGGCGGTGCCAATGAACTTTGCAATAAAGTTTGATAACAGTTTAAGATTGCTGTCATGTGTCGGGAACATCCGCTATCAACAATCCAGAGAATGATCGTATCACCGCATTACACACTGAGGCGACACGGATGGAATAGAAGTAGATGTGGAACCCGAAATGTTAGAGGGTTCCATAGCAATTATAGTAGATATACACACATCAATAGCTTTAGGTATCCACTTAAATCCTAGTGTGTTATATATCCATTTCCGCCATCTATAACTACTCTTTGCTTTAGTCTTAGTGAATGCACTAGGTGGTACGACATTCCTAGGAGGTGCGGAGCTACTGAGGGACAGCAATGCGTTTCTTAGAATCTAAAGATGGCGGTCTACCAAGCACAGACTTAGAAAGATTAGTGGCCTAGAGGTATTCCGGTTCTTAGGATTCCTTAAGCGAGAGATTATAGCTTTAGCAACACATTTATCATGGCAATCAGAATTCATACTTTTACCACAAAAAACACAAGGTGCATCGGTGAATATCAAAAGTACTTAACGGTTTAGCATTCGTTACATCACTATTTCTATTACATTTGCTAGACGCAATATCTATAGTGGAAGCAACGTGTGTCTTATTCATAGTCCTAGGGTGTTCTTCTACTTTAGCATTCTTGATTGATCTTTTCTTAGGTCGCAACTTCCTATTCTTCGATTGAGTGCTCTTAGGCTGTGAAGTGCGGACGTTTGGAAAAGGCTCAACTATTCTGTTTCAGTAGAAGGAAGCACGTTAGCTACTTGTGATTTGGCAGTAGAGATTCTAGGTGCATGAGTACTAAGTGTTACGGGGCTAATCTCTTAATGATTGTTGGCGGAAGTTGTTCATACTTTCCTAACATTTCTCTTAACTTGATGATAGTGTGAATCAGATCTTGATTTTCGGACCGAACATTTCGGCAAAATGCATAACTTCTTTAGTGTGTGCAAGATAATGATCAAGTTCATTTGATGCTTCATCACGAGTCTTTTTGAGTAAATCAAATATGACACCATATTCCTTTTTAACTTTTACAAGTTCTTGTTCATATTTTGAGATTTGACACTTGAAAGACACGTTTTGATCATCCAGTTGCTCAATTTTAGGATCAGAAGGTTTTGCATGGCTGGTTGATTTTGTTTTGAAAAACAATTTGTTGATCGTGAATATCTTTTTGACACCAATTAAGACGGCGTATTGCATTTGAAAGTTCGTTTGACAATCGTTTGTTTTCAACTTTTAAGGACTCGATCTGAAGCACATTATCTGTGTACTCAACATTTACCACGAAACAACGATATCGGCAGAGATATTATCAAATGCATATGACAACGAATTCAATAACACAACATTTTGAACATCCGCCCAGATAACATCTTCCAAGAGTCGATCAACATCTTTTCTTAACATTTTCTTTTTACGTTTAGTGATTGAAATAGATGTTTCGTTTTCTCAACGTTTTCATGACCCCAAGTTCCTTATGAAAATCCTTTTCCCAGGCAATTGCACAACTTTTCAAGTTTTTAACATTAGGTAAAAGATTTTTCTGAAAAATGTCTCTTTGTTCTCGCGCCGGAGGCGATTGAAAATGTTCAACTTTGATTTCAGATCGATATTCTATCTCATGTTGTAAAATTTTGAGGCCATGAAAATGTCAAAATATCGAAGAATTTTTCGATTTTCGGGTTGTGAGTTTACTTCACTAATGGAAGGTAAAGGACCATAAGTTTGTGCAAAGTCTGTTTTGGGATTAACAATAGAAGACTCAGGTGTTTTGATGATAACTCTTGGTGTGTTAGAAGAATCCGTTGGTGTGACGAAAGTGACGGTTTTGAATAATTAAAAGGTTTGTTGTAAACAACAGTTTTTAATTTTGATCGACTCTCGTCTTCCGCATCTAATTCCTCTTGATGATGATATTCAACAACACTCATAACAGAATTATCAATTTTATATTGTGCCTTTGGAAACTTCGGGATTTGGTTTGAATGTTTTGGTTGAAAGCTTAGGTTTGTAATCGGCAAGATTCGGTCCATATCCATTTGGATTTGGTTTTAAAGTAAACTTTTCTATGGTTGTGACCGACTTCGCCATGTTTGTAAACAACAGTTTTAAACTCTTTAAGTTTGTTTTGCAAGCCGATGATTTCTTCAAGATGATCATCTATTCGTTTCGTTGAATGCTTTTTGTATGCAGAGAACTGTTTTTGACAAGTTAACAACTCGGCCTTAGCTTTTTGATTTTCCAAGGTGAGGCGTTAATTTGCTTTTTATGTTCATGTTTCAGTTGTTCTATTTCAGACAACAAAGCATTCTTCGGAGCGGCTAGATCACGCATCTGTCGTTCTAAATATTTTTCGTTTTGATAAGATTTGGCAAAGGCTGCTTCAAAACCGTTTTCACGTTTTCTTGAGTTTTGAAAAAGTTGAGTTGCTTTTGTAAACATTCAAAATCCTTTGTTAACAGTGCATTTTTACTTTTCAAGTCCTGATTTAATGCAACACATGCTGCAATTTGGGATTGTTGGTCTTGAAGTAACGAGAACAAGATCGGATGGGGCAAAGGTTCATCTTGTTCAACGTGAGTCACAACATGATCATTATTTAGATCCTCAAGTATGACCACGGAGTCAATTTGATTATCAAGGGAAACCGGTTGGTCATCTTGATCGTCAAATATAACTACGGGTCTAGTTGAAAATCGTCGGAATGAGATGTGGACGACTCATTTTGAACATTCGAGCCTTGCGGATCAGATGTTGGCGGAGATATGAGATCGAGAGATAAATATGGTTTGTTCGGGTGCACGAGACAAGCCATCGGTGTCATACACTGGGCCTGTGTCACTCATGTGTAACGCCTACATATTAGCCATCAACATACAGTGCATTGGCACGCAAGTCCTCCATATCATCATCTGAGTCTGCATTTGCCATAAAGCTCTGTTCTTTGTCCGTGAGAGTTCCACCAGCTTCATCCTTAAGAGCCAAAAGAAGAGCCTCTTTGAAATAAGCACTGCCCTTAGTCCTTGGCTTTGGGCATGCATTAGCCAGTGTCCCTTCTCATTGCAGTTGTAGCATCGAAGACCATTCAACCCATCTTGAGCATTTCCCTGTTCCACCACTTGAGCTCTATTGTTATTCCTACCCACTGCATTAAACCCTTGACCACCGCCCATCGGCGACCATAATCCACGATTCGAACTTCAACCGTCCATTGTTCACAACAGCTTGAGTCCGTGTGTTAGATGAGGAGCGAATACGATTGTTGGATTTGTTGGTATAACGGCTAAAGGCATTAGCAATCATAGCAAATCCTTGTTGCAATGCTTCGATCGGATCGGATTCCTCGGTCGCTTCAGCGACATATGCTTGAGCATTGTTGTTGTATGGAACCAATTGATTTTGTTGAGGTTGTTGTTGTGAAGGTGTGTTTGTAGCATTTGGTTGAGTTCTTTGGTTGAGGAGAATAACGGTTTTGAGCATATAAGGCAAGTTGTTGTTGATTTTTCGGATGTGTTGGTGGAGCAATTTGAGCACGGAGAATCCTTTCCCGATCAACTTCCTTTTCATGAGGTTTCAAGTAATCGTACAACAATCCGTAGGTAGAATGATGCATGTTCTTCGCTTGACGGAGAAAAATGACATACTTCTCCCATTCAGGACCAAGACTACTCGGGAACTTAGTATTCACTGCAATTCTTGGCATGATGATGTTGTGTTTATCCAAATCATTGATGATGTCTGAAAATCTATGATGATAGGACTCTAGTGTCTCTCGAGGTTCAATCATGAAGTGTTCATAAGCCAAGTAAATTTTGGATTCCAAATCCTCTGATTGAGTCTGAGATCCTTCCATAAGAAGACGAATATGATCCCACATTTTTGTGCGTCTTTTGAGCATCAACACTACGAAGAATTGGGTTTGGTAATCCTAAGAGGATGTATTCCATTGCAAGTTCATCAGCTTTATAGTGTAGAAGTTCTTGGGATTTAAATGCTTGATAGCAATGTTGGTTTGTTCATCTCTTGGTGGAATGGCATTTGGATCTCGGGTACAATGATAGTAGGCATCTCAAATGGACCTTCTAAGATAACCTTCTTTAAGAACTTTCCATGTGGCTTCTTTAGATCACAAAACCTAAAGAACCTTATCACCCATTGATCGTAGTTTTCTGGAGTGAGCATTGGAGGTCTATCAAGTGATCCAACCTCATGAATTGATTGTTGGCTGCTTAAAGCTTCACACATCTTTGCAAACCAAGTGGGTTCCTTCATAGTGTTCCTTGATGGAAGTTGATTGAATTCATTTGTGTACGGTTGAACTTGAGGACTTGGTGGTGGTTGAACCATTTGAGGTTGTGGATTTGCAGCAAGTTGTGGAGTATGTTGTTGATTAAATTGTTGTTGATAAATTGCTTGTTGTTGATTCCATTCTTGATGTTGTGGACTTAGTTGTTGTTGTCGTTGAGGATAAGTGTAAGGGAAATAGTTAGAGTATGGTGGTTGTGACATGTTGAAAAACTTGTGTGGTAAAATGGATCTTTGTAGTCGAATGAACCTTTGTTGATGAAGTGTCCTTAGGAGTAGAAAAGACAAGAACCAAGTAGCACTTATGCGTAAAAACACCAAAAGTTACGCGTAACAATGAGGAGTTACGCGTAGGTTTTAGCTTACGCGTAAGTAGGATAAAAGCACTAAAGTTATGCGTAGACAAAAGTTAGGCGTAGAAAGTTAGGCGTAGGATTACCTTATGCGTAGACCTAAGTTTACGCGTAAAGTGAATCTTATGCGTAGGATTTCTACGCGTAAGCTTATGCTTATGCGTAATTTTAGGGTTTTGCCCAAATGATCTTTTACACTTCACCGTGCAAAAGATATCCAAAGTCGACGTATTTTCAGACTTATCCAAGTAAGAAAACACGGAATAAACCAGGAAAATGAAGATCAAACCAAGGAAAATCTTACGCGTAATTTTAGGGTTTTGATACGCGTAGGATTACTCGTAACTTTGATTTTGCCCAAATGTGTTTCTAAACCAGATTTTTGTTATGGAATAGCTTCAATAGTACCAAAAGAACACAAAAGTGTGAATTTTGATGTACCAAAACTGCTAAGCGGGTTACGCGTAGAACGACACCCACGAACAAAAACAAGCTTAAAACGTAAATCCACGCGTAAAGTTTGAAACTTTTGCCAAAAACAAGTATTTTAACACCTCAAAACATTGAAAGTACAAGAATCTTGGATTAAAAAGTGTAAAAACGAGTTTTTAAGATAACCAAAGATTGCGTTATCTTTACGCGTAAGACCCAAAACCAAAACTTCAAAACAAACGAGTACACCCAACTATTTGGCGATTGATACCCTTTGTTAGGTCACTAGTTTTACAAACACAAGTTATATAGAAAGGAGATGAAGGCGATTGAACAAGATCTAACACACACACAAACAATAATACGACCGGTTATGCGTAGGTATGAGTGAAAGAGAAATAACTTGAACAACCAACCTCCAAATGAAGGTTATTACATAGTTTATATAGGCAAGGAGCTAGGGCAACACTCCCTCTCCTTTCCTATTCCTTATTGGGCTTGGGTCAAGCTTATGGGCCTTCTACATAAGCTTGACCTTAAACAAACATAAAGGCCATAATAAAGCTACCTATTACATATGAAATATAAATACTTGAAATACTGTTTAGGAGTGATTCCAACAACCCCGGCGTCGGCGCAAGTGAACGTGAAGCGACGACACCGGTCAGATCTATAACGGTACTAATCATTTTTTTGGGTAAAAGGTCAAAGACCCGGTAAATATATTACTCCACAAAATGTTTAAGTACAAAGGATATGGGTGAATGCCACATCTCAGCCCGTTACATAGGCGAAAAGCTTACATAACAAGATACTTCCTAATCTCTACATAACAAGATATAATGGTACTAATCATTGATGTAGTGATATGTGTGTGTTGGTCGAGGTGTATGTGTATTTTGTGTGTGGTGGGAAAGAAGAACGGTGGAGTGAAATAGAATGGGGTTAAAAAAAATCTGAGTTTTCATTTATAAGTATGAAAGATTAAATGTAGAGTGAAAAATTCAAGAACTTGTTGATTGAAGGTTAAGTTGTAAATGAAGATGGATGATGCTCTAGTTTTCTTTGTCAATATTTTTGTTTTAATTTTGTTGACTTATGATTTTATTTTAGAAGAATGATTATGGTTTTGATGATTTTAGTGCGTGTTTGAAAGTTAAATGTGCTCGTTAATGGTGTATTTATATAATTCAAGAAAAAGAAAGAAAAAAACAATGTTTTGAAGAATCTGGGTAAAGGATGAAGATGGATGAATCTCTTTTAAAGAAATAAATAATAATTCAGTTTTAAAATCAAAATGAATAAAATGAGTAAATTGCATAAATGGTCCCTGTGGTTTGCTCAAATTGCAGATTCGTCCCTGAATATTTGATTGGAAAAAGAAAACATAAGGGTATTTTAGTCATTGAACTTTGACCAGGGACGAAAATGAACTCAACTTTTCCTCACAGGGAAGCCGTCTGCACTTTCGAAAACTCAGGGACGAAATTTGCAATTTGAGCAAACCATAGGGACCATTTATGCAATTTACTACTAAAATGAAAATTGGGTTCATATCTTGTTGGTTAACAAAATGAATCACGTGACCTCTTCTGCATTTTTAATTTCCCATATTGGTACTCTCTCATAGATCTTCATCTTTCCATCTTTGTAACAAAAATCTTTGGAACAAAAATCACATACTATCTCTCATTTATTTTTTCGGTTCGGTTCACCGGTTTTCAAATATTTGAAGACAACTTAACATGCCATCCTTGGCCTGTCGTCGGAACCTCTCGCCGGAACCCTGTGATAAAATATCAAATTTGATCGCCCAGTTACAAAATTATTATAAAATGTTGAAAACATATGACATGATAATTTTGTAAGAATACGAATATATGAGATTTTGAGAAAGTGTGGATCTGAGGAAGTAGGTGATAAAACCAAGGTAAGTTAGGTGTACATATTCAAATGATAATATTACTTAATTACCCTCGTAAAGAATACTGCCTAATCAATTAACAAGGAGTGAATTATGTCCGTTGATTAAATTAGAAAAGATCTAACGGCTTAAATTACTTTTTATACTTTCTAAAAATTTATGAGTTTTCAAATGATCAGTAACCTACAATTCAAATACCGATCTTTGAAGTTGTGGGTGGAATACATCCGACCCTCAATGAAACAACTTGATGTCTGTTAGGTCACCATATTGTAACACAAGCATCAATATGTTAAAAATGAGATAAGAATGATTAGATGAACACACAATACACACACACACGTATGAATAGTAAACGGTTAGGCGTAGGAACATGTATTAAGTGAAAAACCAACTCTCAAATAAGAGTTACAAGACTATTTATAGGGGAAGGGAGCTAGGGCAACACTTCTAGTCCCTTCCTTCCTTATTGGATATGGGCCAAGGCTTATGGGCTTTCTATATAAGCCTTGCCTTTAATACTAACATAAAAGCCTAATTAAGCAACCTATTACATGTTAATTACAAACACTTGAAATATAGTTTAGGAGTGATTCCAAAAATCTCCCCCTAAGTGTTGGTAATTAATGACTTGAGTAATTTGAAACGTTGTTGGTGCAGATGTAATAGTTGCTTTGACGTCTTCTGACATTCTTCTTTCTTGTGAGAAAAAGTGCCTTGATTCCAACAATCTCCCCAGTGTAGGGATCTTGTTTCTTTTGAAGTATTCTGCTTTGACGTCTTTGATTTCTTTGTTCTTTGATTCTTTGTTCTTTTTGGTGGTTGTGATAGTATGTTGTTGTCAGCCTACTGAATTAAACCCGTTGCTCAGCGTCTCCACGTCTTTCTCCAATATGCTCACACGCTCATTTAACAGTGAATTCCATATGTGAAGTAGTTCTCGAGTCTTTATAACTTTGTAGATTCTTTTATTTGATGAAGAATCATTATGACTTTGTGTTGCCTTTGATTTTGAGAGAACTTCTTTTGTGATGTTGTTAGTATGAGCATGTGGAGAATCAGCACGATCTCTTCCTCCCGCGAGCATCCATCAGCAGCAGTATCTCTGGTACATTCACGAACACCAATTGATCATTGTAATCTTTTCATAAAGAATTGATTACTACAATTGTTCTTGATGAATGTCTTGATTCCATTCACCTTGGTGGGCCGAATCAGTAGTCGAATCCCGTAAGGGACAATTGGCATTACATTGAACAAGTTCAAGTAATTACCCACATCTCCTTATGGGATTTCCAGCACTTACAAGTTTGAGCTTTGAGAGTGTCAACAGCATAATGTGAAGACACATCTCTAATTCTAGCAAAGGCTGTTCCTGAAACCGGATGCCCTCAATAAGGCTAACACGATATACGTAAGTACATCTACGGTTCAGGTGAGTCGAGGTACACCGAAGCATCACCACGACTAGACCGTTTAAGACAACACTAAGTGTAACCCACAAGAGAGTTACGAAGTGACTGCATTGTGAGGCTATTTTGATGTTGACCCTGGCAGGAGTTTCCATTCAATTACTGAGGATCACATTTGTGAACCCCTCATAAATGTTCTCGACAGATTGCTAAGATCTGTGAAGGACTCTAGAATGTATCACTTGCGTCCTTATCGTTGAACGACAAGTGATGAAATGTTAAGTGTTCCTAAGAGATCTTTTAATGAATCTCGTGGCTCTAGACTCAATAGTGCGCTTTGATTTTACTTAGTGGAGACTATGGAGAGGGTCTCCTTCTTCAATACCAACAATCTCTAAGAGAAAGCCGATAGTTTACGTAGGGTTCCATGTGAGAATGAAACAAGCTTCTGTTGAGAGAAACTTGAGTGGCTAAGAAGGTTTAGTGCATGCGTCACTGGGTCCATGACGACTTTAATCTTCAATACCGGTGTCATCAAGTGACAACCAGTAGCATATGAGTTGAACCCGGTGTCTTCCCTAAGTTGAATCATCTGGAGGGCTATTTCTTTACACCCTTTTCTTTGCTTTTCTTTTTAATTCTTCAACTCCTTCTTTCTCCGATTCTCATTTTCTCCTTTTAATAATCATACCTAAGGACTTCTAAATTCTAACTATTGGTGGTGTCCTTGGGTAGATCCCTCCGGCTCTGGTGGATCATAGGACGGTTATTCCTAACCTTAGTCACCTTATAACTCCATGACTAACCTATGTTGCCATAAAACCATTTTCATGAAAAATCTCTCAAGGTGGTTATGAGTAAAAACATTTTGTACCACTGAAAGAGTTTTATATTTTGCAGAAATACTCCCCCTCCACACGTGCTTAACTTTGAGAAATCAAGACACTTGATTGAGAGAAGCGGGCACTTTTGAATTGATCAACTCAAGATAGACAATTTCCCGCGAGACACGGTTACATCACTGACTAGGTCAGCTTGAAGTTGTAAACACTCCTTGGTGAGGAGGTTTGAACCGTCAAGGTTCATGTCTACCAAGAGTTTCTCGAATGGTACATTCTACTAGGACAAGTCCTTTGCGAGACACGTTTACATCACTAGCGAACTAGCTTGAAATTATTACCCGTCCCGGACAAGTCTTTTCGAGTTACTAACATTTAAGAGCTCGTCAATTCATTGGTTAAGTCTTTAGCACCACGATTCAATAGCAATTCACAACATTTTTCTTATCACATATTTTTTCTCCCCCTAAAAAATGGCATATAAATGTTATTTTTGATGAAATTTTGAGATCGAGTATGTCCATTTCGAGTTTTGTGGGAAAATTTCCACGAAGAACAATTTGTGAACAAAGTTTTAAGCAAATACTCCCCCTCAACAAGTGATATTAACTTTTGAGGTTTTGAAAAAACATAAGGGGAAGTACTTGTTCTTTTGAGCAAAACTTTGAAAATGAAAGTTTTGATTACTTTTACTCAAAAGTAAGAAGCTTTCGCTCCTTTTATAAGGATTGTGGCACTGAAGCGTACCACAGGGTCCTTTCATTGCAAGTACGGGTTGTACACTGTTATGTGTGCACAAGCCATTGTCAAATATAGATCAACACATCCAAATATAATGAAAGAAACAAATCAAGGAGTACCAGGAAGTCCGTCAATAACACCATGAGTTATTTCTGGACGTTGGTAGCCATTTAGAGATATACTTTGACGTCCACCCACGAAACTCTCCAAAGTCCTCATCTGATCCCTACGAAAAAACCTTTCATCAATCCTGGTAATGATCTTCTTCGCATCCCTCCTTTCCCTAGAATTCCACCTTTTCTTCGACCCTATGCCTTCATGAATCTCCTTTAACCGATAAGCTAATCCGTCTCGAACCTTCTTTAAAGTGTGATCACAAAACTTGTGAAGCTCCTTGCACGACATGAAGCAGTTACGGTGAAGTTCACTGCGGTAGACAACCCCAAATGGTTTCTTAATGATGATGTACTGAGCAAGATGGTTGATATCGGGAAGATATAGTTGTGGTTTGGTGAGATTAACACGTTTCTGGTATGATTCCACGGCAAGTTGAATGTCTTCGACACGTTCCTAGATAACGATGCTTCTGATGAATATTAGCAATGACTTGATGTACTGGAGTTGGATGTTTGTGGAGAAACGTCGCATTCGTCCTTGTACCTTGGCAAGGTACATATCTTCAATGTCATTGAGCGACAATCTCGGGAAATCCGCTTCAGAAAAGTCATATTCCTGTTCGTCTTGGCGTTTGACTACTATTTTCTTCAGGAATGAGTAGTCCCACTTAGAAGACAGGCTAACATGCATTATGGCAACGATCCTTTGGTCACTGTACACCTCCTTTTTCGATTTGAGTACCTGGCAGCTTCTGTAGTATATTCTTCTTCGTTCAGGCCAATGATGAATTCCATATAGTGCATCGAGGTCATACTTTACCACATTGTCAACGAACATATGTGTGGCTTGTTCCTCGATGGCCACGTTGTTGGAGAAGATTGCTGCCGGGAAAGGGAAGGTGAGTGAAGTAGCGTATTTCTTGCTTACATCGCTATCGTGCTGAAGAAATTCCAGGTCGTTGTTGAAGAAATATTGGTAGGGAATCTTCGGTCGATCAGGTCGGCCAATGGTAGGTAGTGGCTTAGTCCAGTCTGTGTAGTATGGAGCCTTGTCAGGTCTGGTGAAGTCGATATTAGCTTCAGGGTTGTGCCAATCAATGTTGTTGGACATGGCTCGTGCTATGTTGTCGAGATGATATTCGACTTCAATGGCACTGTCAGAGCTGTCCTTAAGTAGTTGAAAAGCTTCGTTCTTGATTCGCTTTAACTCTGACCTCGTCATCTTCTTCACTTTAAACTTTTCTTGGGTGATCTTGACATGCTCCATAGTTCTACCATCTACCGGTTCTTGGCCTTCCGGTAACTGAGGGGTAGCATCAACAAGCTTTGAAAACCATTCATACTCTTCAGATTCATCTTCATCTAGCCATGACACAACTAAAGTTGACTTTTTCTTCTTCGGCTTTGATGATGATGTTGGTTGCTTCGTTGATGTAGAAGAAGGAGGTTGTTGTTGGGGCTCAGGAATCTCCTCATTGTCACCACCAGTGTATTCAAAGTGATCACCAGCTTTATGCATTGGTGGTGGAGACTCAGAGTCCTAAGGTTTATCTGTAGCAGGAGGACGTTGAGGAGATCTTCTAGAGGTGGAGGTTCTTTTGGGTGGTGGAGGCATAGATGATGAATCGTCATTTTTCTTCTTACGTTTCGGCTCAGAATCCTTATCCGCATCATCATCGTCTCTTGGACGCTTAGCCCTTTCAGCTGCCGCTTTGCATGAAGTTTTGAGTTGATATTCCAGCAATGTCTCAAATAATTTTGCTTCGTCAGAAGTAAATGTTGCAGATCGTTTAGACATTTGTAAGATAAGCTTGGAAATCAGTTTTGCATCGAAGACAACCACAGGCTCAATTGGATTGATTTGCATTGCTACAGGAGTAGATTGCATTGTTTGCTTGACCAATTGCATGAGATTTGGATAAAGTTGTCTGGTGAACATCTCTCTTGTCACTCCAGGGACGGTGTCGAGAAGAAACTTATGAGTAAATTCTCTGATCGTCTTGACCATTTCCCCTTGGATATCTCTATCGAGAAACTGTTGAATTCGTTCCCTTTCATCTGAAAACTCGTTTATCACCTTCTTAAGTAGATTGATTCTGTCTGCAAGCTGATTCAGTTTCTTGTTGACTACGTTTTTCTTCCTTACTTGCCTGACAGCTTTCACAATCTTTGTCTTTGCACGTGATGCCCAAGTATCGGTCGGTTTCTTTACAGATCTGGATGCGGATCTGATGGTGGTGTCTTTGGATGGTGGTGGAGAAGAATGAGACGATGAGTCAGACGAAGATGATTCATGAGAAGGATCTGGGTCATTTGGAGGCTAAGAAGTTTGTTCCTGGTTATGGTCAGGACTATCTAGAAGATAATCATCAGCTTCTTTTTCAGCTTTAGCCTGTTCTTCAGCTTTTACCCTGGCCTCTTCTTTAGCTCGAGCTTCCTCTTCAGCTCTTTCCCTATCATCTTCCTCAATATCTTCATCTGTAATTCTTTCATCCTTCTCCTTTTTCTCTTCTTTCTCAAAGTCGAAGATGATATTATCTTCTTGCTGCTTTTGTTCAGATTCGTGAGTGGTGGTACCAGTTCCCTTATCGGGTTGATTAACCGCATCGAGAACTGGTGTTGTTTGTGAGCCACCACTTGAACCTCCAGGGCCACGGGTTTGTTGAAGATTAAACTCCTTAGCAACATGTTGTAGCCTGAGATTCTTCAGTTTCTTGCGTTATTCTTTTTCTTCATCCTGTAGCTCTTCTTCTGAACTTTCCTCTTCTTCCTGCTCTTCCACTGGAGTTTTTCCCTTGTCAGATTTGGATCTAGGAGGTGTTTCTACTGTTGCCGTTTCGTCTGTAACAGTTTCTGAGTAGTGAACCTCTTCATCCGTGTCAGTATTTTTGGAGTCCTCGTCCTCTAATTTTGGAGTCGGTTGAGGATTAGGAATAGCAACCTTTGATGGAACTTTCCTTTTGAGAGTATGAGTTCTCTTTGGATACTTTTGTGTACTCCCAGTGCTTGCTGCACTTCCAGCACTGCCTCTCCTGGTCCTTTTAACTGGTATAGCTAAAGACTTTTCATCTATAAATCCAACTTTGCCTGATGCAACTGCTTTCTGATATCGTGAGTATGAGTGAAGTTGCTTGATATCGTTAGTGAGAAGGCAGTCAGGCAAAACTGCACCTTGTTTCTTTGTTGTTGAGTCTTTGAATCTGACAACATTAAGAGTAGGCTCAAACAACGCGGAGTGATGGTTGGGGTCATCAAGTCTCAAGGGAATGTCCAGATTATTCCCGAGTATCCTTTGGATCAACAGTTTAGTGTATCTGATGTAGGGGATCTTGGTGCCAGGATTCTTGAGGTAAGACATCATATCTTCCCAGATCAGAGTTGCGAAGTCAATATGCATCTTGTTGACCATGCCCCAGAATATTTGCAGTTCCATGAGCTTAGGATGCTCATAACCGCTATCACGTCCAGAAACAGACTTGGCAATCATGATGTATAAAGTTCTCCATGGCTGAGGGATGTTCTTTAGATCAACAGAAGAATGTTTAGTGATGATCCCAGCAACTTCATCATAGCCAATATCGACCATGAATTGAAGAGTAGCCTCTTCTGAAGGAGTAGCAACATAAACAGCAGGCTGGATGGTAGGAAGGAGGAGAATTGCCCTTAAGTCTACAACAGTAATGGTGACTTGTTTGTTGTTGAGTGTCACTGTAACAACATCTTGACCATCGATCTTCTGCATAGTGTGCCATAATTGATGAATGTATATCTCCGGTACTGTTGCAGAATTTGTAAGCATGTTCTTGTATGGATGAGTCTTCAGAATTTCAACAGCAATATGACAGGAAGACTCAGAGCACGTGAAGTTATCAAAGTCCACTTTGAGATTGTTCTTTCCAATCTTTATCTTGTAACCGGTAGGGAAAATGTCTTCCACTGTGAGTACATTTGGTGCGTTAACGTTTTCCATTGTGACGTCCATATTGTGATCTGAAAGATATTGAGCCAAAAGAACCAACATATCGAAAGACATTATGTTAGTCAAAAGTTGATTTTATTGTCCAATAATTGAATATGTAATGTTGATGAACGTTACGAGTCCAACGTCACTTGTTTGTCCAATAGTCCAAAATAGTCGTGATAAGTTTCGTGAGTTTATTAATTTTGAATTTTAAAGTCCAAATTTTCACTCATTCACACAACATATTAACCATTATAGCTTATTAGTGACATTTTGGTTTTGTGACGTTATGATTTATTTGTTTAAAAGTATGTACGCGTAACAATTCATGATTATGGTTAAAAACAGGCTTAAGCGTAAAGTTTCAAGCTGTAACCACCGGTAAATTTCACCTCGTATTAAACTAATATAATATTCTAACGAAAGAATACTTATCCATTTTCTACGTCCAAATTTTTTTCTAAGAAACGATATCCATTTATTGATCACAACAACTAGCCAATGTGATGAAACTCACATCTTTAATAAACATAAACATCTTTATATGTTTAACTATAAAAGTTTTCAACTTTTATTTACCACTTTACGTTATTTCGTTAACGTTCGATTATTAAACGTTCAAACAAAACGTTTTCTACCTATTAGAATTTTTATGAAACCCTAAATTATTATAACTATGATTTTGCACAACTAAATTATAAATGCTAAAGTACAATATTTTATAGCAAATGTACAAGTTTTTAAAGCACGAAAACCTAACCTTACGTTATTACCCGTAACAAGCCCTAATTTACAATTCCATGATTTTATGTAAATAAAATCACAAACCCTAATTAAAATGTACATAATTTTTATAAAATACTCAGGTACAAGCCTTTCAAGCTCATGTACAAGTCTTTAATGCATAAAAGTTTAATACTTATAGAGATTACATTATAACCTCAATGTACTTACTTTAAGACACAAGGTACTACCCTATAATGCATAAGCCTCTAAAATTGACTTCCTTATGTTTTTCAAACCTAATGTACCATTGTCTAATGCTTGTGGTACAACTATCTTATGCATGTATATTAAATATGTCATTTACTTAAGCTAAACTAACCTTAACTTGTTTCTAACTTAACTAAACTATAATTATGATATATAAGAACACAATTAAGCCACATCAACTCCTCTTCTTCTTCCTTTGGCCAAAAATTGCGACACCTAGCCTCATTTCAAATTACTTGAACCAAACTTAAACCTTATGGCTATAAAATCGAACACATGGTGTTTTCCTTCTAAACCATTCAAATCCCATGGTAACCTAAGTAGACACATCACCTTGTCTTCAATAATGTCTAGCTAAGCATATGTGGTTCATTCTAAAACCATTCGATCCACATGGTTAGTGAATGAACACATCATCATGTTTTTCTACCCTTGGCCTATAAATACCAACCTCCTTCCATTCATTTCTTCTCATCCCTCACTTGCTAAGCCTAAAACACACATTCACACTCCCACATTCTGAGGTATAAGGTCTAAGAAGAAGGATAAAAGCTTAGGTGCAAAGCTTTGAAGCCTCGTTTCCATTTAGAAGTCTCATTGAGCATTTTGCTACCAAATCAAGTACTATAGAGTTGCAAGTCTTTTAAACTCATTTCAATTTCTTTAATACTCCTAATATCAAGTACATACTGTTAAAAAGGATTTTATAAGGAAAACGTAGAAATTTGAATCACCTAAAACGAGTACACGAGTCAAAAGATACGGCCAAATGAAGTTATCGAAAAGCCGTCAAAAACTTTCTGTAACAGGAAGATCGGGCACGCAATTCGAGGCACTTCTGGTCCGTTTCATGAAAAAGTTAAAGCACGAAAGTTGTCCGGAACGACGTTTTCTTCAAAAACTCAGGAGCACGGGTCCAGAAAACGCATAACGAAGTCATAATTTAATAAAAATCTCGACAGCTGTATTGATTTTATAAAAACAAAACGCCCCTACTTGCCCCCCATTTATTTGCATCATGTTAAAGGTATTAGGGCCAACCAAAGTACCTTTGTGAAGACCACTGATAAGGTTTTAAAATGTACCTTTTTTAGGGGTCATGTAAGCCCTTATTTGATCACTTTTGTATCCGTTATTACTTAATATCGTTCCTTTTCACTTTTTAGGTCTCTTGAAGGCAAATTGCTGTAATGGCACTTATTTGGACGAAAAGGCACGGATATACGAAGAAAATGGCCAAAGTCAAGAATCGAGATACTGAAGCTGCTGAAATACAAGGTGACGGCGTCACTGCTTAAGTATGCGGCCGTCGGAGCATTTTGTGACGGACGAAGCCAAATATCTTATTTTCAAGTGACGGTGTCAAGCTTTAAAAGAGTAGGCCGTCGCAACTCAAACGGCCTAGATTTGATCTAGACGGCGTCATAAGCTGAAAGGGACGGCGTCACAAGCATAAGGTGACGCAGTCACCAGCTGATCAAGTCACAACATGCGCGCGAAGTAGTTGATATTGTTTTGGCCATAACTTTTGCATACGAACTTGGATTTAGGTGATTCAAAAGCCCACGCGACCGGAACGAGAAAATCTACATTTTGGTGAAAACATGGTCGTGACGCCGTCACTCTATAAGTGTGACGCCGTCACTCTTTGCCGACAGAAAATCTGCCTATAAATAGAACATTATAACTTCACTTTTTGTAGGCTCTAAACCCTAACTCCGATTCCAGGGTTTAGATAGGTGTTTTTCCAGCAACTTTGATGGTTTCAATCACTCCAAAAACATCTTGTAATGGTTTGTTGATTATATATTAATCCATATATTCAATTTATCATTATGTTTATCCTATGTTTGATTGATTGTGTATATGCTTGCATGTTCTCCATGTCCGGCTAATTTACTTGTGTGTTTGCTTAGGGAATATGAAACTTAATTATTGAATATTGATTGGTTGTCTCTTATCTTAATTGTTAATGATCTAGTAATGCGATAGGTCATTCGTTGTGTAGTTAATGCTTGATTAATCTTTGTGAACCTTAGACTATGACACCTAGAGTAGTTGTAGGCTAAACCATACAAGGAGTGCCTTAGAGTTAGAGTGTATAAATCCTAGAGATTTAGTAGACGAGACCCTTTGGTAAGTTCAAAGAGTTAGGGATAAACGTATACCCTACGACCTTAGACACACAACGCGATTAAGAATAAGGACGTGACAATTCAACCATCAATAGGAAATAATTAAGGAGTAATAAAACCTAAGTAAACACATCTTTAAATCATCATACGAGCACACAACAATAGACATAGACTATCCTTAGCTTAGTTAATTAGATAAGTAGAGTAATCGGTAGAAATACCAACCCCCAAATCCAAACCCCGAGATTTGTACCTTTCCATTTCATAAAATATAAAAATACAAAAATAATCATCCCTCACCTTTACACTTAAATCGACATACACTTCAGCCTAATGACACTATTCCCCTAGAGAACGATATCAATACCCATGGCTTACCCTAATACTACACTACAACGATTAGGTTCACTGCCTAGGGTGTTATAAAACTTGCTCGAATAAAAGGAAAGTTCCTTTGACCCCGAACGACGCGTGTAGCGTTATCAAGTTTTTTTAAGCGCTGCCGGTGAATAGTTATTGTTTAGGCTTGATTTATATCTCGTTTAGGTCTACTCACAAGATTCCTATCAAGTGAGATTTTTTCTTTTTATTAGCTTCCTTGTAGTCTATCCCCCTTGTTTGTGTTTGTGTTCGTAAAACCCTTTTCATTTGTCGCTATGGCAAGTGAAGTAGCACTTGATTCATTAACAAAAGAGGAACAATTGAATTTCGCAAGTAGGGTTGGTTTTCATTGTTCTAATGAATTTGTGAGTGATCTTAAAGATATCCAAAAGGAGATGGGTGTAAGGTTGGATGGATTTGATATATTCTGTACTTGTGTGGCTTCTATTCAACAATCGTTGTCAGGATCAACTCCTTTTAGTGACACCATCTGGAGAATTTTTCAGAAAAGCCTCCTATGTATAAACCTTCAGTTGTTACAACTTGAGTAAATGGATAAGGAGGATTTATCTAACCTTAGGCATCATGATCAAAAAGACCTAGTTTTTAAGAACATGGAACCTAAACCCGAACAAGATTGTGAGATTGTTGAAGCTAAAATACTTAGTTGCATGTGTGGGATAGATTTCAAAACATATGACACACGTGAGGAATCTTTTAGGCAAATAGAACATAGTGGTCAAGTTTTTAAGAACAATTCTTATGAATCGGACCAAGAATTTGAAATTGCCAAAGAAGGATTTGAGATGCTTAGGAGCGTATTTGGGTTAGATCATACTAAAACACATGATGAACATTTAGGAGATCTAGATATAATGGAAAATAAGATGGAAAATCCAAGCCCACAAGCCCTACCATCACTTGAGGAACACGCATCGCCTATAACTTACTCGGAAGAAGTAGCTATAGGAACCCCAATTGTAGAACCTTTGGACCAAACGCCACTAGAGAATGTAGGTTTAGATGTTTGTTGTCATGACCTCTCTCTTAGTCCTAGGGAAGTTCCTAATTTTGATGAACCGGAGCCTCAACTAAAAACCTTACCCAATTTTCCGTCTTTAGATGTGAATCTTGGAATTGAATTAGGCCCCAATCCACCCATCAAAATAGATAGTCCGGGTAGTTGCTTGATAAAGGTGGTAGACTCTAGGCCATGTAGAGTGGGAGCTAATATAGGAGTAACCCATGACCTTACACACTTATATCACCCATTCATGGTTGATAACAAGAAACACTATGGGTTTAAACCGGGTTTATTAGGTCAAGATGGATCCTTAACTAAGAATCTTTTGAAGTTAATAGAAGATAATCCAATTTTAGGAGAGAGATTTGATTCACCCACTATACCAATAGACTTAGGTAAGGTTATAATGAATGGAGTACACTCCTTTGAGCATATAAATCACCCATCACCCTCTCCTCACGTAGCAAATTTCCACCCTAAGGGTGTGTATCGCTACTATCACCCGCACTTAAACTTAAGTGTAGGGAAAACTTCCCCTTTATCTGTTAAATAAGGGTAGAGTCAGGCTCGTGACTCGAACAAAAACAAGCGCTTCTTGGGAGGCAACCCATGTGTATTTGTTTTTCATTTTTATTTGTGTGTCGTATATCTTTTATTGATTGTTTATTCTCATGTTTGAATTTGTAAAAATGCTTTATTTTGTCTTTAACCTCGTCTTAATTACATATAAAGGTATTTTACATAAGGGATAAGTGTAGGGAGGATTACACACGTTTTCAAAAGAAACGTGAACATGAGAATTACAATTATTTAAAAGATATACATGTGTGTTTGTTCGAGTCAAATGCTTGTATCGAGTCATAATGGATGTTATTGCAAGACATTTTTCCAGATTTTAAAGGTAAAAATTTTTCAGAATTTTTTTTCAGAAAATCGCAGACCAGTTTCGTTCATGATAACCTGACGGCGTCAGGAGGAGTAGAAACTGCTTACTACTTTTTCTCATTTTCTGAGCTACTTATAAATTTTGGAATTTTCCAGGTCTTAATTTTCTAGAAAATCTGCAAACATCCATTCCACAAGCATTATATCTTATTTAAGTCCGGAATTACATCTTGTTGTGATTTTTCTTTGTTCGGTTTGATGCGTTGGGTTGTTTGTTTTCTTCAAGTGTGCAGGTTTTATTTATCAAGAAGAAGAAACAAAAGATTAGAAGGAACTTATCACGCATACATTTTTCTTGGAAAGGATTTAACCACCACTTTACACGGATCCTACCGAGCTAATCAGGGGAGTACTAGTTTCTTTCGTTTTTATTACCTTCCATTATCATAACTTTGATACTTTTGGGAACATTGGGGACAATGTTCAGTTTAAGTGTAGGGAGGGAAAATAAAACGGGAACTTTGAAACTATGCTTATCCTTGACTATTTGCTTTGTCCAATTGTATTTGTGTAATAAACCATGAGAAAATGTCGGTTAGGGTCATTTTGGTACCAAATTTAAAAAAAAAATTTATAACATATAGGAGTGGGCCATTAGTCTTAACAAAAGCGTCTCACGGATAGGAAGTTACATGACTAGCACAAAAACCCTTTACCACCTAAATTCCACCAAAAATGTGAGGATCGCCCTTAGATTAGTAGGAATTAAAGCATTCATCTTTAATGCTTAGAGTGTGAACCGGTAGTATATTAGATTCTAGAACTTGTTTTGTGATGCATTCCGAGATCACTAGTAAGACTACACTTGTGTAGTTAGGAATAACTAAATGATAAGAGGCATTAGGATAACCCTTGTTTGATACCCGTAATATAATTACTTCTTCCACCTCGGTTGAGTAATTCCCCCACACCCTTTGCGTTGTACTCATTTTTAGTACACGATACCCCTAGTTAACCCCTCAGAGCCTATCCTTTTCGCGGTTCTCGTGATGTTTCGGTTTTCCGGAATATCAATGAAGAGCATTGTTTACACCCCACCCCCAAATATACACCCAAATCGCCTTAGCCTACCATGTATGCACTCACTTTTAGTGCATTATTTTTATCACCCTAAACCCTTAGTTCAATTATCTAGTTTCTTGCATGAGTTGCTAAGTCGAGTCATATCCTTTGTATACAGTTTTGGGACGATTGGGACTCATGGGAAAAAGTTAAAGTTTAAATGATTAGAAGGGAACGTAAATTCCCTTATTTGCGTAATAACATACCCCAAGTGTTTTGATTTTTTTCAATTCGGGTCAAATTAGTGTTAGAGTAATAAAAACTCAAGTGTAGGGATGTGCCTATAAATCCCTATCATTTTTATGTTACCGTAGAGGATGGTAGAGTAAAAGTCTATGAAACAAAAAAAAAAAAAAAAAAATCGAAAAAAAAATAGAAAAAGAGAAAAAGAAAAAAAAATAGAGTAAAAAAAAAAGGGGCTACCATCCTACATCTATCTTTAAATTTATGTTTGTTTGTTTCAGTTATCTAGAGTTTAGAGTGTCAAGTCTTGGCTTAGCAACGCCATTCTTCGTATGCTTGTAACATAAAGATTTTTGACATGCCACCACTAAATAGCCTATCCCACCAAACCCTTTGTTTCCCTACCGTAAGCCTAACATTACAACCCTTTAAAGACCTCTTTGATAGTCTTTCCTAGGTGCTTACGCCAAAGCAATGGAGGTTTGATCTAGTCTCAAGCCTATGGTAATCTATGTACTAGGACCGGTTAATGAGTGTTTATCTTCCATTTCCAACTTGTTATATTTCATATACACCCGAGAGAGATGTGAGTATCCAAACACCCCTTGTGAGGTGCTAGTATGTAATTTCCATGCTTGTATGACTTTTGCGGGGCTTATATGTGTTGTGGACTGTTTTAAACCAATGCTTCATGACCCCTAACTTATAAATTAATTGGCTAAAAGCACATTTGCTTGAGGACAAGCAAATACCAAGTGTAGGGATAATTAATAAGGTTTTAAAATGTACCTTTTGAGGGGTCATTTAAGCCCTTATTTGATCACTTTTGTATCCATTATTACTTAATATCGTTCCTTTTCACTTTTAGGTCTCTTGAAGGCAAATTGCTGTAATGGCACTTATTTGGACGAAAAGCGCGGATATACGAAGAAAATGGCCAAAGTCAAGAATTGAGATACTCAAGCTGCGAATACAAAGGTGACGGCGTCACTTTAGCAAGCTAACTGACACGGCCGTGGAGCATTTTGTGACGGGACAGAAGCCAAATATCTTATTTTCAAGTGACGGTGTCAAGCTTTAAAAGAGTAGGCCGTCGCAACTCAGACGGCCTAGATTTGATCCAGATGGCGTCATAAGCTGAAGAGGACGGCGTCACAAGCATAAAGTGACGCCATCACCGGAATCGCTTGATCAAGTCACAACATGCGAGCGAAGTAGTTGATATTGTTTTGGCCATAACTTTTGCATACGAACTCGGATTTAGGTGATTCAAAAGCCCACGCGACCGAAACGAGAAAATCTACATTTTGGTGAAAAAATGGTCGTGACGCCGTCACTCTATAAGTGTGACGCCGTCACTCTTTGCACAGAAATCTGCCTATAAATAGAACATTATAACTTCACTTTTGTAGGCTCTAAACCCTAACTCGATTCCAGGTTTAGATAGGTGTTTTTCCAGCAACTTTGAAGGTTTCAATCACTCCAAAAACATCTTGTAATGGTTTGTTGATTATATCTTAATCCATATATTCAATTTATCATTATGTCTATCCTATGTTTGATTGATTGTGTGTATGCTTGCATGTTCTCCATGTCCGGCTAATTTACTTGTGTGTTTGCTTAGGGAATATAAAACTTAATTATTGAATATTGATTGGTTGTCTCTTATCTTAATTGTTAATGATCTAGTAATGCGATAGGTCATTCGTTGTGTAGTTAATGCTTGATTAATCTTTGTGAACCTTAGACTATGACACCTAGAGTAGTTGTAGGCTAAACCATACAAGGAGTGCCTTAGAGTTAGAGTGTATAAATCCTAGAGATTTTGTAGACGAGACCCTTTGGTAAGTTCAAAGAGTTAGGGAGAAACACATACCCTACTACGACCTTAGACACACAACGCGATTAAGAATAAGGACGTGACAATTCAACCATCAATAGGAAATAATTAAGGAGTAATAAAACCTAAGTAAACACATCTTTAAATCATCATACGAGCACACAACAATAGACATAGACTATCCTTAGCTTAGTTAATTAGATAAGTAGAGTAATCGGTAGAAATACCAACCCCCAAATCCAAACCCCGAGATTTGTACCTTTCCATTTCATAAAATATAAAAATACAAAAATAATCATCCCTCACCTTTAGACTTAAATCGACAAACAATTCAGCCTAACTACACTATTCCCCTAGAGAACGATATCAATACCCGTGGCTTACCCTAATACTACACTACAACGATTAAGTTCACTGCCTAGTGTGTTATAAAACTTGCTCGAAGAAAAGGAAAGTTCCTTTGACCCCGAACGACGCGTGTAGCGTTATCAACCACCTAGGACACTCTAAAATGCCCCTATAACCAGGTTGAAAAGCCTAGTCGTCATGCATAAAAACGGCACACCATTAGAGCCATAAGTCTTAAAAACCAAAAGTACTTTACAACAGGTCTTTGGGAAAAATTTAGGATTTTTGATAAATTCGAATTTGAATCATCTTAGAACACTTAAAAATGAGTTAAAAAATACATCACAAGGTTGCACGCAAAAGATATAAAGTTTTATGGTTTGAAAACAAGATTTTCAATTTGTCAAAACTAGCCTATGTAGCCCTTTTCGACAATTAATATCTTGTTAATTAAAAGGTTGTAAAGTGTGAGAGTTACACCATTTTAAAGAGCCCGCTGAAAGGATTTTAAAGCCCCAATAACGTCTTTAAAAACTCTTATAGTCTCTTTTATAATCAACCAAAAAGTAGGTGACTCGTGAACTTTTCATAAAAAGACCTTGCATGCATTTTACAAAATTTGAGTAGTAGGAGTTGTAGAATGTCAGATAATAACTTAAAAAGAGTTAATTAACATATTACGATGTCCTAGGCCAAGTATCGAAGTTAATGAGTCAAAATGAAATTTCCTTAAAACGCCGTGGGCCAGTGGCCATGTTCACGGACTTGTTTCTCCCTAAACAAATATTACTAGGATATGAGACCTATACCATTTAGAATAGCTTACAGCAAAGTGTTTAAAGGTTCAAATGCATTGTAAAAACACTAGCTTGCCTCGTGTAAAATATGTCCTCGTTTGGCCCTGTTATCGCCCAAAACCAACAAAAGGTACTTAACCCCCCTACTTTAGAAAATCATTGCGACCAAACCGTAAGAGCTTAAGACCTCTAGTTTGAACCATTAGAAAGACTACCGAACAAACTCTTGAAGGGATCAACAACGTAGTAAAAACCTTTTAAGGTCTCGCTTTTATTTACCCGCACTTTTGTCAATTTAGGCCTAAAACAAGTGAATTTTTCTTATAAAATTACAAGTATAAAAATTGTAATTTTTGAAAGATAAAGTTTTCTTGGACTAAAAATGTAATTTCTTCAAAGTTAATTATACAAGGGCTGATTTTGTCAATAACCCATAGTTGAGGGTTTAAAGTGTCATTTTTGAAAGTGCAAGGGTAAAAACTGTAAATATTTAAAATTGTAAATTATAACATTTTGGAAACATAAAATATTTAACAACTTGGGTTTCAATAAAATTTATTATCCATCATCCAAGCCATAAAAATAAGAACGATAAGTATTGCTAATTTTTGAAGAGACTTCATGTTACCTAACTATCGATAAAGCATCGTTATCACATAAACTTGAACTCGAATACTAAAAACATGACATACTAACTCAGTCACGAGGCCTGAGCAAAGTTTATTCACATTACTTAATTTGTTTTCCATCCAGACTACTGTAACATCGAGGTGAGTCATAGCCCCTCTTTTCCTTATTTTGAACGTTTTGGGGGAGACACATGCTCAACTAATTGCTTTCACTTTTATAAGTACTCTAAAAACTTTTACATATTATTGTGAGTTCGTAGCCCCATTTTCTATCATTTATCAGTATTGTAAACTCTTTTGGGGGAGATACATGCTCAACTACTTTCTTTTATTGTCACAAATACTCTAAACTTTTACATACTGTTGTGAGTCATAGCCCCTCTTTTCCTTATTTTGAACGTTTTGGGGGAGATACATGCTCAAATATTGCTTGATATTTTTTTTACATTTATTTTAAACTCTTACGAATTACTGTGAGTTTGTAGCCCCGTTTTTATACTTGTTTATTAATGCTTTGGGGGAGATACATGCTCAACTAATTGCTTTCACTTTTATAAGTATTCTAAAAACTTTTACATATTACTGTGAGTTCATGGCCCTACCTTTACTTGCTTTTAAACTGTTTTGGGGGAGATACATGCTTAACTACTCGTTTTTATTTTAACAAGTACTCTAAAGCTTTTACATACTACTATGAGTTCATAATCACACTTTACACGCTTTGCTACAAACCTGAACACAAGTACTATATGTATGCGATCCTAATTGTTATTGCCTAAGTTATACACTGTTGCCACTAAAATTCCCTCATATCATGAACCATTAATCACTTGCGAGTGAACGCGAATATAGTGAATAGATCTATTGGCAGTTGACACCCCATTTGTGTTAGCCGGATAGGTAACCAAATGCACTTTACTTGAGAATACTAGGAGAATGGCAAACTCCTACCAGAGGGCATTGTTGCTCACATCATTATTATGATGTTTGTAACTTACGTCATTATTATGACGCGCTCGTGTTAAGGTTTGCGTTCACGAGACTTAAGGCATATATATACCGCGTGTTGCAATTATACAAATGCTGCAACTACTGAATTTATGGGTGCAACAACATGGCCCAACCTTGAAACTTGTGTTCAACTGATTACTAAACAAATGACTATGGGTGCATAACAACGTAGTCCACTACTTATTTCATCGATACTTGTATTTATTACAATAATCAAACTATTGAACTCAACTGTTTTATCTATAAACTCTATGAACTCACCAACCTTTGTGTTGACACTTTTAGCATGTTTATCTCAGGTTCATAATTTACGAGGATGGCACGGAAGGGCATGGATACTCAAGAAGGATATATTATCATTCAAAAACTTATTTAATAAACTGTAAAACCACTTGGACCTCATTTTGTGAACTCTGGTATTTATATAAATCGAATGATAAATCTTTTAAAACGACTCAATTAAAGTTCATTTTCTATTATTATAACTGTTGAGCCATGAAGTAACACCCAGCTTGAATTCCGCTGCGTATCATGAAATTGGGGGTGTTATGCGTAAACAGTAGTAATCATACTCGTAAGCATAAGCTTATGCGTAGGGACTCCTCTTACGCGTAAGAAATATTACGCGTAGGAAAAGGGTCCTTGGCATAGAGCTTACTCGTAAGCGTATGTGGGAGCTTATGCGTAAGGTTTACTCGTAAGAGTGAACCTTATGCGTAAGACTCAATTTTACGCATATCCTTCACAGGATATGCGTAGTCCCCATGTAGAACCTTACGCGTAAAGGTTACGCGTAAGATTTCTCTTACGTATAACATTCTACGCGTAAGATGATCCTTATGCGTAGAGATCCATTTTTAACCTTGATTCTGATTTTGCACGCGTAATAATCTGAAATAAATTCATCATAACACTTTCATTAACATTTTATTCAACTTCTTTTCATGATCGCGAGTTATCACATTCATCAATGGCTACGCGTAGGATTTGCATACGCGTAAACTAAAACCCTAAGGTTCAAATATTACGAGTAAGAAATCCAACCATAGAACATGCACCAAATTATTTCTGGGATGCCTTAGAGACTCTATGAATGTGTTGCAGCGAGTTTTAACATCAAAAACCTTAAGAATCAAAAGTCCCTAATTCGTATGAGTCTTAAACCCTAAATCTCAATTACTTACAATTACATGTTTCTGGGTAAGAATCAAAGGAGTTTTTGGTCAATAAAGCATGTTACAAACTTCATGTGACCATCTAATTACACAGAAACGCTCTCAATAGAAAACCCCCAAATCTCACGCATAAACCCTAATTTTGAAAAATGATTGATTGATGTTTCTGGGTTGAATTTGTTATTGGAAATAGTTTTAGAATGATGTTATGAATGTTTTAACACACTTATTTCAACAACAAACACCCAAAACATGATTGCATGTTCATACGCATATGCGTAGAACACAAAATCACGCCTAGGGACAAATCTAACCATTGGTTTTATGTATAAATTAAAACCTATGTTTAGAATATCACTGAGAATCATAAACCACTTACAAAATTGAAGATTAAAGCACGGATTTGTTGTTTGATTTTTAGGCGTAGGATATGTAGTTGGAAAAGTTAATGTATGAAATTAATGAGTTTGAAAAGTTAGGTGGAGAGGTTTTGTTAAAATTATTTTAAACATTTGACAACTATGGTCCCTCCACCTCAATCATTTTTATCCAACGCCCATAACTTCCAATTTGGTTACATGATGCAAGATATTCGGAAAGAAACTTGACGACACTCCCCCTCGACTTTTGAAATAGAGAAATTTTACAATTTTGGGTCCGAGGAGTGTCAAGAAACAAGAAACGTGTCCACTGTTATCAAAGATACTACCAATACTGGGTAACATGCAAGTACAAGGTTTTATGAAACATAAAATTTTTACTTTCTCCCCCTCAACACTTAACCGAGAAAATATTGAAATTTTTGAAAGTGTGAAGTGTTGACGGAAGATTTGTACTTGCCATGTTAAAATAAATTTAGATAGAAGAATATTTTTGTATTTTATAGGTTTTGTATTTTTGTAGTTTGTTTTTGAAAAATATTTACAAAAATGATTTTGGTGTTTGACTGGTTTTAAGATTGTTTTAAAAGTTCGTCCAGTTCCTCTAGAGTCAAACACCTCATACCAATCCGGTGGACCAACTCAGTAAACCTAGCAGGAGCTAAGGCTTTGGTGAGAAGGTCTGCCAGTTGATATTCAGTATCCACAAAATATAATTCGACGGTACCCTTTTCCACATGCTCCTTAATGAAATGATATCGAAGATCGATGTGCTTGGACTTCGAATGTTGAACAGAGTTGCACGAGATCGCAATAGCACTTCGATTGTCGCAGTACATCGGGATTCTGTCAAATACGTAACCATAGTCTTTGATTTGTGTTCTCATCCAGATGACTTGAGCACAACACGCGGATATGGCTACATATTCTCGCCGGTTGAGGACGTTGATGTACGCCCCGCTTCTTCGATTGCCATGACACCGCTTTTATCACCAAGAAATTGTAGAGCTCCTGAAGTACTTTTCTCGAGAATCTAAGCAACCCGAAAGTGATCAACGTCTGAAAAAGCTATTAGTTCAAAACCAGAATCCTTCGGATACCTGATTCCCAAGTTAATGGTTCCCTTGATGTATCAGAGGATTCTTTTAGCCTTTGAGAGGTGAGTTTCATTGGTCTCGACGATAACGGAGCAAAGATATACAAAGAAATACAATATAAGGTCTACTGGTGTTAGATACATGGAGACCCAATAATACTTCGGTATTTGGTAGGGTCAACCAATTTCCCATGCAAGTCACTGGCGTCAGTTTCTTGGTATGTGCCATTGGTGTGGCATAGGTATCACAGGTTTACATTCCATGTTTGTTTAAAATTTTAAGGGCATATTTGGACTGACTTAAGAAAATACCACGGGGTGATTGATGAACTTGCAGTCCTAGAAAGAACGTAAGTTCACCCATCATGGACATTTCAAAATGTTTTTTCATAAGTTTTGAAAAAGCGTTTGAGTACTTTAGATGTGTTAACCCAAAAATGATGTCATCCACATAGATTTTCACGATTAAAATGTGTTCCCTGTGATATTGTATGAAAAGTGTTGGGTCGACCGAGCCTTTGGTGAAATTATTGGTAATGAGAAAGGATGATAACTTATCATACCACGCCCGAGGGGCTTGTTTGAGACCGTAAAGAGCCTTCTTCAGTTTGTAGACGTGATTAGGGAACTCTGGATCAACAAATCCTTATGGCTGACTAACATAGACCGTTTCCTTCAGTTTACCATTCAGAAAGGCGGTTTTGACATCCATCTGAAAGACCATGATGTTCATGTGAGCCGCAAATGCCAAAAAAATCCGTACAGCCTCAAGTCTAGCAACTGGTGCGAATGATTCCTCGTAGTCAATCCCTTCTTCTTGTCTATAACCCTTAGCTACCAGAAGTGACTTATTTCAAATAACCGTACCTTCAGCATCCAACTTGTTTTTCCAAATCCATTTCAGATCAATAACATAGACCCCAGTTAGTTTTTCAACCAATTCCCATACTTCAAGACGTTTAAACTGATTAAGTTCTTCTTGCATGGATTCAATCCAGTTGTCGTAAGTCATTGCTTCTTTAATGTTTTTGGGTTCAGATTGACAAACGGTAAGTGCATAAATGCAATGTTGATGTTGATATACATTCTGTAGATTAGGAGGATTCAAATGGCTTGTAGATGATTCCGCAACATCAGATATGGATGTTTCATTAGCAAACGGATTGAAGAACGCATTTGGATCATAATCTGCAGGTGGGGGTACTTCATTTTTCAGATGATCATCAGCTGGTTCAAAGATCATTGGATGCATTTTGTTCGGCTGTTGTTGTAGAATCAATTGGTGGTGCTTCCTCAACAGTTGTTGTTGTTTTAGGTGTATTAGGTATTGGATTATTATCAGGTTGAGCAGCGGAAACATTTGATACATCTGGAGCACGTAGATCAATATCATCACTAAACAGAGGAGCAAATAGCTGTTCCATTTGTTGATTAGTAAGTTTGTAGGCTTGGTTCAGTTGATGATGGGGTTTAGGGGAAGTTTAGATGGTTATGTCCGGGTTCCAAGCTGTTTTGGTCAGAAGCCATTTCTGTAAGCTCATCGAAATTTGCATGAATCGTTTCCATAATCTCCCTTGTACGACGATTCCAGATCCGGTAACCTTTAGAATTTTCACATTATCTAACAAAGACTCCAATGTTAGCTTTATCTTTGAGCTTTCCAAAGTCATCACGATCATTATTAGGATAGCAAAGGGATCCAAAGACATGAAAGTGTTTGAGATTTGGTTTGTGGTTGTGGATAAGCTCTTAAGGTGTTTTGTTGTGGCGTTTTGTAATCATTGAACGGTTCTGAGTGTAGCATGTCGTAGATACGGCTTCAGCCCATAAGTAATCTAGAAGTTTTGCATTAATCAACATCGTTCTTGCAGCTTCCACTAACGTACGGTTTCGTCTTTCAACAACTCCGTTTTGTTCTGGTGTACGTGCAATGGATGTTTGATGCTCAATTTCCACTTTCTCATAATAAGCACGAAGAGTGTGATTCACAAATTCAGTCCTTTTGTCTTTGTTGCGATTCCGATTTGTCTGACTGTGTCCGGAGTGAACTTGAATTTTCGTGAGAAAGGTGATGATCATTTGTGGAGCTTGATCTTTAGTTAGAAGAAAATAAACCCAAGTCCATCTTGAGTAGTCATCCACAATTACCAAGATGTAGCGTTTGCCGTTGATCGTCTGCACACGCATCGTGCCACACAAATCCATGTGAAGAAGATGAAGCACATGATGTGAGTTGTGTTCCACTTTTGAAGAAAAATGAGCACGAGTGCTTTTCCCTTGTTCACAAGCTGAACATAGGTGATCTTTAGAATACCGAAATCTTGGGAGACCTTCAACAAGTTTGAACCGTGCAAGGTTGGTAATGGTTTGAAAGTTTAGATGTGAGAGACGATGGTGCCATAGCCAGGATTTTGTAGATGTTGCCTTGTAAAGTAGACAGATGGGAGATGAAGCAATCATTTCTTGCATTGAGATTGTGTAAAGACTTGATGTGCGTTGACCAGACATAAGATCGTTTCTTTGTAGATCACGAATGAAACAATTTTTCTCCCTAAAAGCAACTTCCAAATCTCCATCACAAAATTGACCGACTGAAAAGAGATTGTGACCGAGACCTTCCACATAATAAACTCTGCCGATTTCGATGTTTCCATTGATGTCATCTCCGAAGCCCATGATAGCTGCGAAGTGATCATTCCCGAATCTGACAGTGCCAATGAACTTTGAAACAAAGTTTGATAAAAGTTTTAGATTGCCTGTCATGTGTCGGGAACATCCGCTATCAATAACCCAGAGGATGATCTGTATCACCTGCATTACACAGACGACACGGATAGAATAGAAGTAGATGTGGAACCCGAATATTTAAAGGGTTCCTATGCAGTTATAGTTGAAACACACATGTTTATGATTTTAGGTATCCATTTAAAGCCAAGTGTATTATGTAACCATTTCTGCCATCTCTAACTAGTCTTAGCTTTGGTCTTGGTGAATGCACTAGGTGATAAGTTCTTCCTAGGAGGTGAGGTGGGTTCTATGGGTACATCAATGATTAAAGCATGAGCACTAGAAGGCGGTTTATCTAGCACAGACTTAGAAGCATTAGTGGGCCTAGAGGTATTCCGTTTTCTATTGTTCCGCTTACGAGATAAGATAGAATTATCAACACATTTATCATGACAACCAGAAAACATGCTTTTACAACAACCAACACAAGAGGCTTCAAACATAACATTTAAAGTACTTAAAGGTTCAGCATTCGGTACATCACTTTTTCTATTACATTTGTCTAACACAATGTCTAAAGTGGGTGCAACTTGAGTCTTATTCAAAGTCCTAAGGTGTTCTTCTACTTCAGAGGTCTTTATTGTTCTTTTCTTACGTCGCAACTTCCTATTCTTCCTTGATGTGCTCTTAAGCTGTGAAGTGCTAGCGTTGGGAAAAGAGGCAACTATTCCTGTATCAATGGAGGGAAGCACATTATTTTCTTGTGATGTGTCATTAGGAAGTCTAATAATTCCTGGTGCAATAACGTTTGTGTTACTATTCCTATCTTTCTTAAGTGTTACCAACTCTGCTTTTAGATCATGGATAGTGTGTAACGAATCTTGATTTTCAGAACGAGTGTTTCCATTTTGTCGTAAAACATCTTTGGTATATGTAAGATGATCATCAATATTTTTTGATGCTTGAGCACGAGTCTTTTGGAGTAAATCAAATATGACGCCATATTCCGTTTTAACTTTTGAAATTTCTTGTTCATATTTTGAAATTTGACACTTTAAAGACACGTTTTCATCATCCAGTTGCTCAAGTTTTGGATTAAGAGTTTTGGTATGCAACTGGTTGATTCTGTTTTGCAAAGCGAGTTCTCGATTTTTACAATCTTTTTGACACCATTGAAGACGACGATTTGCATTTGAAAGCTCATTTAACAAACGCTCATTTTCAACTTTTAAAGACTTGATTTTCTTCACATTATCGTTATTCTCAACATTTTCAGCAGAATCAACAGAATCAACAGCAATATAATCAAATGCATATGCAGCAGAATGAAGTAACACAACATTAATGGTGTCAGCACAGATAACATCTTCCAAGAGTCGATCAACATCTTTTCTCAACATTTTCTTTTTACGTTTAGAATTTGAAATCGATGTTTCTGTTTGTTCGAAAACTCTTTTCGTAAGTCCAAGCTCCTTGTGAAAATCCCTTTCCCAATATATTGCACACATTTTCAAATTTTGGACATGAGGTAAAATTCTTTTCTGAAAAATATCTCTTTAGGCTCGCGCTTGAGGCGATTGAAAATGTTCAACTTTTATTTCAGAATTGATTTCAATTTCACGTTCTAAAAGTTTGATGTCCGATAAGAATGTTTCAAAATATTTTATAACTTGACATTGTTCAGCTAATGGCTTTATTTCATTGAGTGAAGGTAAAGGACCATTAATTTGTGCAGCATTGGAAAGGGGACCATCATTAGAAGACTCAGAAGTAGGTGTGATAACCCAAGGTGTGTTAGAATGATCCTGTTGTGTGACGAAAGTTACGGCTTTTGAATAGTTAAATGGTTTGTTATAAACAACATTTTCTAATTTTGACCAACTCTCGTCTTCTGCATCTAATTCCACCATGCGATTATATTCAACAACAGTCATAATTGAGTCATCAATTCTATGTTCTGCACTGTAAACTTGAGGATTTGGTTTGAATGATCTATGTGAAAACTTAGGTTTGTAATCAGCAAGATTCGGTCCATATCCATTTGGATTTGGTTTAAAAGTAAACTTTTGAATAGTTGTGATTGACTCACCATGTTTTTAAACAACATTTCGAAACTCTTTGATTTTGTTTTGTAAGTCAACAATTTCTTCAAGATAGTCATCTATTTGTTTCCTTGAATGCTTCTTGTATTCACAAAACTATTTTTGACAAGTTAACAACTCAGACTTGGCTTTTTGAGTTTCCGAAGTGAGAGCGTTAAGTTGTTGTTTATGATCATATTTTAGTTGTTCTATTTGAGACAACAAAGCATTCTTGGATGCAACTAGATCACAGATCTGTTTTTCCAAAGATTTTTCATTTTGGTATGATTTAGCAAATGCGACTTCAAAACCTTTTTCACGTTTCTCTTTTGTTTGAAAAATGTTGAGTTGGAACTTTAAGCATTCATTATCCTTAGTTAACAGTGCAATTTTATCGTTTAATTTCTGATCGATGTCATGGCACTTTCCCATTCGATATTTTTGGTCCGTAAGTAAGGTCATGAGCTCAATATCTGGATTAGACACAGGTTCAACTTGTTCAACGTGAGTCTCAACATGATCATTATTTAGATCCTCAAATATAACCACGGAGTCAACTTGATTATCAATATTAACCAAAAGGTCATCTTGATCGTCAAATATAACTACGGGATCTATTTGATTATCATCGGAATGAGATGTAGATGGCTCATGTTGAACACTCTGACCCTTGTCGGATGCAGATGTTGGCGGAGATATCAGATCAGTAATGAATGTAGTTTGATCCGGTACCTAAGACAAGCCGTCAGTGTCATACATTGGGCATGTGTCACTCATGTGGAGCTCTTGCATGTTTGCCATTAACATTATAGTTGCATTAGCCTTCCAGTCCTCCATGTCATCATCCGAATCTGCATTTGCCATGAAGCTCTGTTCCTTGTTGGTAAGAGTTCCACCAGCTTCATCCTTGAGAGCCAAGAGTAAAGCCTCTTTGTGATAAGCGATGCCTCTTGTCTTCGGCTTAGGGCATGCATTAGCCAGATGACCCTTTTCATTACAGTTATAACAACGAAGACCATTAATCCAGTCTGAGCATTTCCCTGATCAACCACTTAAGCCCATTGTTGTGGAGCACCCATGTTATTCCTTCCATTAGCATTAAACCCTTGACCACTACCCATCTGACGAACATTTTCACGATTCTGAACTTCAACACGTCCATTATTAACAACTGCTTGATTCCTTGTGTTTGATGAGGTACGAATGCGATTGTTGGATTTGTTGGAATATCGGCCGAAGGCTCTAGCAATCATGACAAACCCTTGTTGCAATGCATCGAAAGCTTCTGCATCCTCATTAGATTCACTGTAAAGTGCTTGAGCATTGTTGTTGTTGTATTGAACCAATTGAGTTTCTTGTGATTGTTGTTGCTGTGAGTGATCGTATGGTGTGATCTGAGCAGTTGGTTGTGGAGGATTAGTGAAGGTTGTTGGGAAATTTGGAAATTGAGGATAACATGCTTGAGCCCACAAAGCTAGAGATTGATTATCCGGGAGAGAAGGTGAAACAGGAGCTCCACGGATGACTCTTTCTCTGTCAACTTCCTTTTGGTGGGGCTTCAAATAGTCGTACAACAATCCGTATGTATCATGATGAAGATTTTTCGCTTGACGGATGAAAATAACATATTTTTCCCAATCAGGACCAAGACTAATTAGGAACTTAGTGTTGACTGCAATTCTTGGCATAATGATATTGTGTTTATCCAAGTCATTGATGATGTCTGAGAACCGATGATGATATGACTCTAATGTCTCCCCTGGTTCAATCATGAAGTGTTCATAGGCTAAGTAGATTTTAGATTGCATGTCTTCTTGATTGAGTTCAGTGCCTTCCATAAGAAGATGAATGTGCTACCACATTGCTTTAGCGATCTTCCGAGCATCAACACTACGAGTATCGGTTGGGTAATCCCAAAAGGATATATTGCATAGCAATTTCATCAGCTTCTAAGTGAAGAAGTTGATCATTAGTAAGTTGATCAATACCGACAATGTTGGTGATATCATCTCTTGGTGGATTGGCAGTCGGATCTCCGGGTACAGTGATAGTAGGCATCTGGAATGGACCTTCAAGGATGACTTTCTTCAAGAACTTACCATGTGGCTTCTTTAGATCACAAAACCTAAAGAACCTTATCACCCATTGATCGTAGTTTCCTGGAATGAGCATTGGAGGTCCGGCCAGGATCGGCTTCATGAATGGATTGTTGGCTGCTTAAAGCTTCACACATCTTTGCAAACCAAGACGGTTCCTTTATAGCATACTTGGATGGATGCTGATTTTGAAAGTTTGTGTAAGGTTGTACTTGTAGACTAGGTGGTGGTTGAATCATTTGTGGTGGAATTGCTCCTTGAGGAAATTGTTGTTGAAATTGATGTTGTTGTTGATAGAGTTGTTGTTGTTGATGGAGTTGTTGTTGTTGTTGTTGTTGAGGATACATATGAGGAAAGTAGCTAGAGTATGGTGGTTGAGACATCTTGAAACTTGTGTTGATGATGGATCTTTGTAGTCGAATGAAACAATGTTGATGAAGTAACCTTAAGCGTAGAGACCAGCTTATGCGTAGAAAGTACCTTAAGCGTAGAAAACCAACTTACGCGTAAAAGAGAGCTTACGCGTAGGATAGCTTATGCGTAAGACTTGATGAAAACGTAGCTTAGGCGTAAAACTAGAGGCTTAGTAGTAGAATACTTATGCGTAAGATTAGCTTATGCGTAAGACAAGGCTTAGGCGTAAGAAAATGCTTAGGCGTAAAGAATTCTACGCGTAAGAACTAGCTTATGCGTAAAACTAGGGTTTTGCCTAAAAAAATCCTTTACACTTATTCCAGTGTAATAGTTATCCAAAGTCGAAGTGTTTTCAGGCTTATCCAAGCAAGAAAACACTGATTAAACCAATAGTACTGAAGATCAAACGTTGAGAAGCTTATGCGTAGACTTTGAATACTTACGAGTAAAACTAGGGTTTAGCTATGCGTAGGATATACCAAGATTTGCCAAAACTGATTTTTAAGCGCAAAAGAGTTTAGAAACCTGATTTTCTGGATGAAGTAGCTTCAAAATCACCAAAATAACAAGAAAGTTGAAAACTTGATGATTCAAACTAGTTTATACCCTTACGCTAGACTATACTACACGAACAAAACCAAGTTTAAAACTAATGAAATACACGTAAAGTTTCAAACTTTTTGCCAAAAACTTAAACTTTATCACCAAATAACCTTTAAAGTACAAGAATATTGAGTTTTAAAGTGTAAAAATTTGAGTTTTTGAAGCGTATGAAATGTGTAATACCGAAACTCACGCGTATGCCAAAAACTTCAAAAAACAAGAAACGTTTCACCCAACTATTTGGCGAATGATACCACTGTTAGGACACCATATTGTAACACAAGCATCAATATGTTAGAAATGAGATAAGAATGATTGGATGAACACACAATACACACACACGTATGAATAGTAAACGGTTAGGCGTAGGAACATGTATTAAGTGAACAACCAACTCTCAAATGAGAGTTACAAGATTATTTATAGGGGAAGGGAGCTAGAGCAACACTTCTAGTCCCTTCCTTCCTTATTGGATATGGGCCAAGTCTTATGGGCTTTCTACATAAGCCTTGCCTTTAATACTAACATAAAAACCTAATTAAGCAACCTATTACATGTTAATTACAAACACTTGAAATATAGTTTAGGAGTGATTCCAACAATGTCTTTATCTTTTTCTACCATCATTGATTCGGTGATCAATGAAATTGAGCATGAGACATAATAAGTAACATATCTAGCCCTTGATGTAACAAACTTGTTGTCATCTTTGTCTCATTCTCCCGCCCCTAAAATTCATTAGGTAATTGTTGAAGTAGCGTGAAATACATCAAAATCTTGAGGTAACATTCATACATTTACTAGAAATGAGATGAAGCAATAACCGTAAATAGTTTGCATGACAAGGTACCTAATTGGACTATCTGGTCATGTTTTGTAGCAATATATATCATTTATGCTTCTTAAAAACAATTTTCTTATCTTATATGTAAGAACAACCCCGCGCGATGATTTTTCAACGATGAGTACGAAACAAAGAAGAAATAATCGAGTTTATATCTGTTGATACAAAATTTGGGCGTTCCTTGTTTGGGCTCCGGCTCTCGTACCAATTGATGATTGTTGCTTGAGACCTGCGCACTAAGAAGACAGAAAACACCGTTAGGCTTATCGTGGGATTGTCTCCCACGATTATCCTCCAGCGTGAGAGTAAGTAATCGGTTTAGGGTTAAAGGAGAGTTAGGGTTTGTAGATCGTACCTTTAACGAGGGATGGGATTCCCTTTATATACACACGAAACCTTGTTGATTATGTGTTCCCCAATATTCGGCGTATCCCGCCTAAGTCGGTTGGGGAATGATTATCTCCATAATTAGGATATATCCGATATCGTGTTACGTAAATAACATTGGGTTTGGGCCTAAACACTTATCAGCGTAGCCCAGTTCATGCTGGGCTTATTAGTATTGGGCTTTGGTCGGGTTCGTGACCCAAATATAGACTATACGTCATCATGTCCCCCCAGTCTAGTATGCGCAGTGAAGGACTGCGGATGCTAGACTAATAACGGCAGACAATAAAAAACTATAAAGCGTAGAAAAGAAGCCAAAAAAGATACCCACCTATACATTGTATCTAGACATAGTATTTTAAAATGGACGCCTCGTAAATCGGGAAAGTGCTAGCGGCGTCACATCAAGTGATCTGAACCACATGTTGGTGATAGTGGGATCCACGTGTCACTCATCGCGTGGAGGAGGACACTTATATAACCGGCTACCTCATTTGACTGTGTGTCTCACAGTAAAAACTCAATCCGCCATTGTTAAGAAACCTTCCAGTTGCAAAAAACAGAAAACTACCTAATCGAAAGGTAACCGTGCGTGCGCCTTTAAAAACATAATACCATGGTCAAGCAGTTATCTGATTTTACCTCCGATATAAGCGAGGGTGAACTTCAGAGTTCACCTCGGATTATTTTATACCTCTTGGCGTGTACGGTTGTTCCCAGTGCGCGGGCATCTATTGCAGATTTCGAAGGAAAATAGGGGTGTACACATGTTTTTGAGTTCGAAAATCAAGCGTGTGCCCATATCCCTATTTCGCTACGGCGTATTGAATTATTACCAGCTGCACCTTTGCACCGCATCGGCAAAGATCACCAATTTCGAGGTTAATTGCCGATTACTGGCAATTAACCCAAGCGATCCACTTATTCGTGCGTTCTACCACACAACGTGGTCGACGGGTGGGTATCATTCGCTAAACGCGCTGGCGCCTACCGTGTTATACTGAGAAACTGGGCCGCTCGGGAGAGAGAGTTTCTTACGGGTGGATGACGCGTGTTTCCCACCGCGTTTTAAATTTTATACCCGGGGACATTGCAGAAGGATGGCGCCGCCTACGGATCATATGTCGTGGAGGATGCGGAATCGATAAACGCCAATCGCATCCCTATTAGTTCCTATCCGAGGAATTTCACGGTGCATATGGGCATTAGCCGAAATTACTTTGGTATGACAGATGAGATGCCAATATTCTTAGGCGCTAATGGGGGGTGGGTGCTCATCCTTCGCATCCCCTTTCTTAATTAATGTAAGAGCTTTCTTTTCCTTTTTGCACATTATGTAACATGTGTATTTGTTGTCTTCATTGCGCAAAGATGGATCTGTTTACAGTTGTGCAACTAGCGAAGCCGATTCAAGTGAGTGTAGAGACGCGGCCGCTTAAAGAAGGAGAAGAGCCCCTACTGGATGCCACCGCAGGGCGTACCCTAGCAATGAATTTAGGAGAAAGCAGGGACCGGCTCTTCATCGCGTGGAAGCGAAGCCGCTGCAAAGCATGCCAAACCCCATAGTGCCATCCCCAAGAGCGCAACCACCACCCGTAGCGGGGCGCGGCCTATGGAAGAAGAAGAAGAGGAAGAGCAAGAATCCGGGCTAAAACGCAAAAGATCGCCTCGAGAGGATGGCGCTAGCTCATCGAGGAAAAACGCCCGTGGCGTTCTTGTGGAATCATCCTCCAGTGATGTTGCGTCGTCTCACCCCTCCGCTAATATCTCTGGTCCTCAGTAAGTAACGTTGTCCATATGTTTTATGCGCACCAAATGTTTATATGGGAAACGGCTAATTCTCTGTCTGTGTATGCAGGTTTGAACAGGCTGCGGAGTCGCCCCCATGGCGGGTCCTGTACATTCCGCGCAGTCCGAGCCGCATAGCCAAAATGATGAGGACTTGGCTGCTGGGGATGCATCAGTGGAGCAATTGGTTGAAGAGTTGGTGCAGGTGTCTGCGCATCAAGCTTCAATAGTTGAGAAGCTAAAGGTTCAAATTGCCGGGAAAGCTTTCCAAGCTCAAAAGGATAAAAATTGCTTATTTGGAAGCGGCAGTTGGCTAGTGCCAAGGCTGAGGCAGAGAGTCTGAGTGTGTACGCGCAAAAGCAGGCTGAGGAAAAAATGGCGCTAATGGGCCAAATAAACCAAGAGCGCGCAGATTCATCACAACATACGCGAATAATATAAGAAATCTATAGTCATGTATACAGCGTACTGAAAATATCATATCAAGGAATCAAGTGTCTTGGTTCCTAAGTTGTTAAACGTGCACCATATGCATTGTTGCGCACCCATCGTGAGATGCGCACAAACTTATTCCAACGTCTTGAGAACAAGGTGTTTAACAAGGATACGTGATCCAGTGTTGATGGGTTTGCAACCCTCTTACTCAATGAGTCCTTTAGTAGGTTGACTCATCCTTTTACCGTCGTGGGTTTTTTAAGTACATGCACGCCATGTAGGCAAAAAATAAAAAATTGTTAAGACATACAGTATATGGAAATAACAAAGTGAAATGTGTCGCGGAGTTAGCTAGAAACCGCGACGTTTTATTAATACTTGCAAATTTTTATGAGAAATAAGTAAGATAGTATACTAAGGAAAACAAAAAAGAAATACGTAAATGTGTATTGGGCACTTCAATAAAGTGCAAGAGCGTCTGTGCGCTAGGCCCTAGCCATTCCTATAGGTAGCACCTCTTAAGGTTGCAGATGTTCCATGTGCGTGGCAGTTCACGGCTATCCAAGCCTCGTAGCTTATGCGCCTGCTCCTAATGCTTCAGAACCTCATAGGGTCCTTCCCACTTTGGTCCAAGCTACCTGTGTTCTGCGTGGCTCGCATCATTGGCGCCGAAGTCACCTCAGTGCGAATGAAACACTTCGCACTTTAGCATCATAGTATCCTTTCATCCTTGACTTAGATTTTGCTTCCCGTATAGGCTGGCGTTCGCGCCTTTCTTCTAGCAGGTCTAAGTCTATGCGTCGTTCGTCGTCATTGGTTGCCACATTGATTTGGCAGGCGAATAGTTGGCATTCCGATTTGGTGGTATGACGGCTTTGTCCCATAGACTAGGGAGAAGGGGTGTCCCCCGTGCTAGTTTTGATTGAAGTGCGGTGCGCCCACAGAACATGCGATAGTTCTTCCACCCATCTTCCTTTGTGCTTATCCAAGCGTGCCTTAATTCCTTCTCCCAGCTTCGATTCGCGCGTTCAACTAAGCCGTTGGTTTGTGGGTGCTTAACCGACGCGAAGTCTTTGTGTGATTTTTAGCTTCTCGCACCAGTCCTTGAAAGGGTTGTCGCAGAATTGTTTCCAGTTGTCCGAGATGATTTCCCCTGTAGACCGAGCGGCATACAATATTTTCCCAGACAAAGCGTTTCACCTGGTTGCTAGTGATTGTCACCACTGCCTTTGCCTCGATCCACTTGGTGAAGTAGTCTATGGCGACTATGAGAAACTTTAATCCTCCTCTGCCGCAAGGAAAAGGACCGGCGATGTCTATACCCCACTTGTAAAATGGCCATGGTGTCGTAATTGGTGTTAGCTCCTGTTGTGGTTGGTGTGGCACGAGTCTGTGAACTTGGCAGTCGCTGCACTTTCTGATTAAGTCCCGCGGAATGCGATGCATGGTGGGCCAATAATATCCTGACCGTAAAGTGCGCGCCACCACAGACCGTGGTCCTAAATGCATGCTGCATGAACCTTCGTGGATTTCTCGCAGTACATAATTTGCTTGTAGGGGACCAACACAGCGGAGCCATGGTTGCAAGAAAGAGCGTCGATATAGTATGTTGTCCCGAAGTTCAAACCTTTTTGCTATGCGTCGGATCCTTCGGGCTTCCTTCTGCTCTTGGGGTAATACTCCCTTGCTTATGAATTCCGCTATTGGTGTCATCCACGTAGGTCCGTCTTCCTCTATTACCATGGATACTTCCATTTCCTAGATGGATTTGGTTTTCAATGTCTCTACCAACACCTGTTTGGATAGGTGTGCAAAACTTGTGGATGCGATTTTGCTTAGCGCATCCGCCTTTCGGTTTTCCCCTCGAGGAACCTGTTTGATGGTAAACCTGTCAAAGCCTTTGATTAGTGCCTTGGTTTTTTCGAGGTTTTGAATCATGTTTTCCTCCTTGGCCACGTACTCCCCCAACACGTGGTTGGCTACTAGCCTGGAATCTACATTTGCTTCCAAGTTACGTACACTCATTCGAGTTGCAATGCGTAGTCCGGCTATTAGGGCTTCATATTCTGCCTCATTATTTGTTGCCGTGAATTCGAAACGCAGTGCGTAAGTGAATTCCATTCCGTCCGTGAACAAGATCCATGGATCCTGTAGTTCCTTCTTGCTTAGTGCGGGTGGATCATCGGTGTCTGGTTTTTCGATGATGAAATCGCTAGCACCTTTTTTTATTGCAAGACGTGGTCTATAAGAGATGTTGTGTTCACCTAGCAATACACTCCACTTCTCGCAATCGCCCTCGATGCGTCAGGTTTGGAGATGATTTGCTTGATCGGTTGGTCTGTGATCATGCTATCTGGCTGGAAGTACCTGCAGCAGCGCTTTGGCGGCGAATACTAATGCAAGGACCAACTTTTCGATTGCGCTATAATTCATCTCTGTTTTCTTGAAGCGCTTACAAAGTACAACTGGTGTTTATCTTGAGTTCCTATCCGTTAGTATATCTACGTGATTGCTCCATGAGTTGCAGATAAGTACATAATCAACTCTTCCCCGGTCGGGTGCTACAAGTGTAGGGAGTGTTGCCATGTGTTGTTTAAGTTGTGCGAAGGCTTCTTCTGCCTCTGTAGTCCAACGAAAATCACCCTTTTTATACACTTCTTGAGTGTTTTGAAAAGAGGTAGCGCTTTGTCTGCTGACTTGGATAGGAATCTATTTAGGCCGGCCAGCTTTCCATTTAGAGATTGAACTTCCTTCAAAGTGCGCGGTGAAGGAAGGTCGATGACACCTTAGTCTTTTTACGGACACGGCTTTATACCATCAGGTTCTATCAAGTACCCAAGGAACATGCCTTTTGTAGCGCCGAAGGTGCATTTTTTAGGATTGAGCTTCATGTTGATCTCCTTGAGTGTCCTAAATGTTTCCTCAATATCGCGCACCAACTCATCCTCCGTATGGCTTTTTATGACCAGGTCATCGACGTAAACCTCTAGGTTGCGGCCAACCTGTTTTTCGAATGCATTATCGACTAACTGCTGATAGGTGGCGCCTGCATTCTTCAAGCCAAAGGGCATTTTTGTGTAGCAATAGACACCTTGGGTTGTATGAAAGGCCGTTTTTTCCTCGTCCTCCTTTGCCATCTGGATTTGATGGTATCCTTTGTATGCATCGAGGAAGCACTTTAGTGGATATCCACACAAAGATTCTACCTTCCAGTCTATCTCTGGTAGGGGGTAGCAGTCTTGTGGACATGCCTTATTAAGATCAGTGAAGTCCACGCACATCCGCCAGCTACCATTACTCTTCTTTACCATAACTGGGTTAGAAAGCCATTCATGGTAGTAGACTTCCCGCATGATTCCTGCCTCTACTAACTTGTGTACCTCTGCCAGGATTGCTTGCGCGCGCTCTGGAGCTTGGCCGCGCTTCTTCTGGTGTATTGGTGAATATCCTTGTCGGATTTTCAACTTATGTTCTGTGATTGAACGTGGTAACCCAGTCATGTGTTTTGGCTCCCATGCAAAGATGTCCAGGTTCTTTTGCAAGAGTGCGCACACCGCTGCTTTGCCGTTGTCCGACAGTGATCCTCCTATCGATATTTCCTGTTCGGGGTAATCTGGATGAATTGCTACCTTTAGGTTTGGAGTTTTGGTTGCGCACTGTTCTGTAGTGGGTTCCGTTTTGCATGTGACCGCGTTACATTCTTTAGGAGGTACGGCATCATTGTAGAGGGTAACGACACCTCCTTCCACTGGAAATTTGAGCATCCCGTGTGTTGTAGACGGAACTGCGCGTATGGCTGATATTCCCGGTCTTCCGATAATGCCATTGTATGGCGAGGGGGATTTGATTACCATAAAGTCTAGCCATGCCGTTGTGGAGTGGTCGTTATTACCTACTCTAACCAGTAGTCGTAATTGCCCCATAGGCCATATCTTTTCTCCTGTGAAGCCAGTCAGCGCTGTTGTGACTGGCTCAGCTGACTGCGTATCTTCGGTGCATGATTGTTTGAAGCAGTGTTCGCACATTATGTCTGCAGATGCTCCACCATCAACATACATGCGGTGGATGTCGTGACTCCCCGCGTTAATTTCGATGATGAGCGGCTCTACGACTGCGTTGTTCGCAGTTAATGTAGGGAAAGTGATTGCACTTCCATGGGAGAACTTCTGGCTAACCTTACGCCTAGTTACTCTTTGCCATGATTGTATCATGTAAATAGTATCAAGCTTATCTTTGGGCCCCTCCTTCTTATTCCTAGTCTTTTGTCTATCTTTCCCTTCTTTAATGTTCTTGACCAAATGGTCCAGTCTACCCTCCTTGACTAGTTTGTCGATGAGCTGGCGTAGCTGGACACATTCGTTAGTAGTGTGGCCCTTCTGTCCGTGATAGTCGCAGTAACCACTTCCTACGCGTCGATCCTCTGGGGTGCGCATTGGTGGAGGTCTTGGGAAGTTTGCTCCTACATTGCAAGTATCTCCTTTGGAGTCTTTGTCATGGGATATACTTGTCATTGTCGCCACTCCCCTGTTGCGATAATTCTGTTACGGTTACTACTCGTCAGTGGATTGTCTCCCGGGTTGTTCTGTGACCGTAGTTCGAGTAGTTTCTCTTCGCCGCGCGGCCTCTCCACTGGACGAAGGACCGTGTGCGTTTCATGAGCTCATCAAAGGATTGGGAAATCTTGTCATTCAACCTCTTGATAAGTTCGGGTTCTTGATCCCATTCATGAACCCTGAGATTTTGAGCACCTCAGGACACGCTTTAACTTGCATGCATTCATCCTTGAAGCGCTCCTTAAAAGCGCTTGTTGATTCCCCTTGGCGCTGTTTGACCCTGGCGAGCTCAATGGGGTTTTGCACACTTTTTCCGTTGAGTAAAGTTTAGGCGGAACGCCTTTCTCAATTCTTCAAAACCATTAATGCTTCTGCGTGGAAGCTTATTGAACCAGTTTCGCGCATTTCCTACTAGTGTGGAGTTGAACATGTGGCACCATACGTGGCCGTTTTCAATTGTAGCGGTGATTCAAAAATTTTTAGGTGATCATCGGGATCACTGTTCCGTCATAGGTTTTCACGTTGGCGGGCATGCGCTTCCTTTTGTTCTCGAGAAATCAGCGATCGTCGAGTGAACGCATCCACCTTTTGACGGCGCCACGGGAGAGATATATCCTCCTCCTCTTGGTCATTATATCGTTTCGGACTTCCAACGTCCTGTATCGCTATCCTCGTTGTCCGAGGAATTATCAGAGGGTGAATTTTCCTTTCGTCGGCGCTTGCGCGCTGTCTTCGAATCTGGACTTGAAGGGCTTTTACTTGGGAGTATCGCCCAAGTGTCATGAATTCTCCGGCTACCAAGTCTGGTGTGGACATTGGTATGCTGTTCATCCTCCTCACTTCCTTCTAGATGCAGTGAGTTGGATGTCTCATCGTCATCAACTCTCCTCCCAATTCTTTGAACACGGGGTCGGTGACTATCCCTCGCTTCTCCTTACGGGCGATGGGGATGTCTCTAACTCCGCGCCAAAATCGAGTCGGGCATGTAGACTCCGACCTGACCTCTTCTTTGCTTCCTTTTACATGAGAGCAGCTAAGGTTTCGTAGTTTTGCGAAAGGAACTCGTCTGGCGCTAGTTCTGACACAACCCCTTCTAGAGTAGGAGTATCAGTTTCCACCACTATACTCTTATTTTTATCGGGTGTATCAGGTGCTTTTGTAAAGTTTTTTTCCACCACCGTTTGGAATGGAGTGGCAAAGGAGTCGCGATGGATCTCTGCGCTAGCGGTGGTTACTGATGGCCAGGTTGTCCCGAGCGTGGTTCCACCGAAGGAGAGACCAAATATTGGCACGGTCCCGGTTTTAGCAACAGGTCGTCCCGAAGTTTGCTTAGAAGCCGATCCGGTGTGCAGCTTTTTTCGGTAAGGTCGCTGCGATCGCTGATTTCCATGCTTCGTCATTCTAGTTCTTAGTTCTTAGTGAATGGTCCCACGGATGGCGCCACTTGTTGATACAAAAGTTGGGCGTTCCTTGTTTGGGCTCCGGCTCTCGTACCAATTGATGATTGTTGCTTGAGACCTGCGCACTAAGAAGACAGAAAACACTGTTAGGCTTATCGTGGGATTGTCTCCCACGATTATCCTCCGGCGTGAGAGTAAGTAATCGGTTTAGGGTTAAAGGAGAGTTAGGGTTTGTAGATCGTACCTTTAACGAGGGATGGGATTCCCTTTATATACACACGAAACCTTGTTGATTCCGTGTTCCCCAATATTCGGCGTATCCCGCCTAAGTCGGTTGGAGAATGATTATCTTCATAATTAGGATATATCTGATATCGTGTTACGTAAATAACATTGGGTTTGGGCCTTCGTGGGCCTAAACACTTATCAGCGTAGCCCAGTTCATGCTGGGCTTATTAGTATTGGGCTTTGGTCGGGTTCGTGACCCGAATATAGACTATACGTCATCAATATCTTTAGAAATAAGCGGGCCATTTCCTCAAGGAACGACACCCATGACGAGAAAGACAAAGTTTAAAGTTTTTAAGTGTTGTTTTTTTCATGCTATTTTATTATACGCAACATGGTTTGGATCGGCTTGCAATTGTTATCTATTCACATCATAAAAGAACTCTTTATTTTTGTCTTGAAATTATAATGCTCCTTCAAAGTTGATGAAAGAACAAAACATTCATGCTATTTCATTCAATTTGTGTGCTTGGTTCTAAGATTTCATAAATCGAAGGATTATTTTTGCATTAGATTGGTTGCTCATATTGTTACTGTTACGGAAAAACATAACATCAAAAAATATTGTTTAGCAAAAACTTTAGTTACATGGGTATCCGACGCCGCAACATGCGGGTACCCGGCTAGTACTAATAAAAGATAAAAGATACGGATCAAAAAACCACTACGTATTAAACGTTATTTGTAAAGAACAAATGTCTATATTTAATGCTTGATACAAGTTAGAAAAACTCATATTTGAATAATTGGTATAAAAAAGTTAATGATATAAGAGTAAATTGCATTTTTGGTCCCTAAGGTTTACCTAAATTGCAGGTTTAGTCCTTAAGGTTTCGAAAGTTCAACGATGGTCCTCATTTTGAAACATTTGTTGCATGTTTGGTCCCTGATCAAGATCAAATGACAAAAATACCCCTGTCTTCTTTTGTTTCTATTTTCTTTTCATAATTCTTATATAAATGGTCCTTGTCGTATGCTAGGTCTTGCAAAAATCGTCCCGATTTTTCTTTTTTCTTTTTTTTTTTTTTTAAATTAACTTTTAATATTAGTATTATTTTTTTAATTCAAAAAATATTTAAAGATATTCCAAAAAAAATTTAGTTTTTTATCACATAAGTTTTTTTTTTAATTTTAATATTTTTCTATAGAATTAATAATACGTTTTTATACGTTTTCGTCTGTTTTTTTACGTTTTCGTTCGTTTTTTTACGTTCATGTTCGTCTTTTACGTTTTCGTCCGTTTTAACGTTTTACGTTTTCTATCTTCTTTTACGTTTTCGTTCGTTTTTTTACGTTCATGTTCGTCTTTTACGTTTTCGTCCGTTTTAACGTTTTACGTTTTCGGCCGGTTTTCACGTTTTCGCCATTTTTTTACGTTTTCGGACGGTTTTTTACATTTTCGTCCGTTTTTTACGTTTTCGGCTGCGTTTTTTACGTTTTCGTCCATTTTTTAAAGTTTTCAACAGTTTTTTACGTTTTCATCTTTTTTTCCCCGTTTTCGTCCATTTTTTTACGTTTTTGACCTTTTTTTTTTATACATTTTTCCCGTTTTCGTCTGTTTTTTACGTTTTCATTCGTTTTTTTATGTTTTAGTCTATTTTTTACGTTTTCGTCCATTTTTTTACGTTTTCGTTCGATTTTTTACTTTTTTGTTCATTTTTTTTAACGTTTTCAAACGTTATTTTTTACGTTTACGTTTTCATTTGATTTTTTACGTTTTCGGGCGAAAACATGAAAAACGGAGAAAAACGTAAAAAACGGACGAAAACGTAGAAAAAGCAAAAACAGCGTGAAAACGCAACGTGAAAGCGTAATAAACGACGAAACAAAAAATGGTTGAAAAGGTAAAAAGCGGATGAAAACATAAAAAGTGACGAAACGGTTAAAATGGGTGGCGTAAAAACGAAAACGCTAAAAGTAAAAGCGGAAAAAAGGCCGAAAATGCAAAACAACGAAAACGTAAACGAGCAGCTAAAAACAAAATGACGAAAACATAAATAAATAAAAAGAGTTGAAACGCGTAAAAAGAACAACAGCGTAAAAATGACGAAAAGCGTAAAAGACGGTTGGCGTAAAAATGAAGCCGTACAAACGTACAAACCGTACAAAACGTAAAACGGACAAAATGTAAAAACAAAAGCGATATAAAGCGGTTGAAAACAACGGACGAAAACGTAAAAACGAATGAAAAGCGTAAAAAATGGGCGAAAACATAAAAAGAAAACGTAATAAAAGCGGTTGAAAATATAAGAAAACGGACAAAACGTAATAAAGCGGCAGCGTAAAAATCCGAACAAAAACGTAAAGAAACGAATATATTTTGGACTTTTCTCTTCGAATTTTTTATAAAAAATTGTAAAAAAAAAATTTAATTTTTTTTTGGAATATCTTTAACATTTTTAGAATATTTTTCGAATTAAAAACATAATACTAATTGTAATAGTTAATTTTAAAAAAATAATAAAAATAAAATAAAAATAAAAAAAATAAAAATCAGGACTAAATTTATAAACCTGGCACAACACAGGGACCATTTATGTTAAAAAGCTAAAAAGAAAATAGAAAAAGAGGAAGACAGGGGTATTGTAGTCATTTGATGTTGATCAGGGACCAAACGTGCAGCAAAAGTTTCAAAATGAGGACCACTATTGCATTTTCGAAATCTTAAGGACTCAATCTGCAATTTGGCTAAACCTTAAGGACCAAAAATGCAATTTACTCATGATATAAAATAGTGACGTGGAATTACTTCAGATGAGGTGGCACTAAAACTTTCTTCTCAGCCGGTAACAAGTCACACAAGTGATGTCGATGAATATTTTCTAAAGCTTCATTACTTAAATCATCAACGCAAAGTTTAGTAACTTAAGCAAATTCAGTAACCAGATTGTCTGTTAACCCTTCTTTTTAGTTACATAAAAGAAGTCAGAAAAGAACAAAGTACGAACACAAAGCCAAAAAAGTAATACTCCGTATATCTTTTTCAGAAACAGAGAGAAAGAAAGAGATGGAGGGAGGGAGGGAGGCATTGAAGTTTGCATTTGCAAGTGGTTGGTGAATTTATGGGATTAGAGCAAGATAGATAAGCCCATAATTTTTTATTGTCACACAAATTTATTTCTTTCACAAAAAGACACTCATGGTGGATGCATTATAAATGTTGGTTAAGAACTCTAGCACCCAACAACACTTCTCTCCATTAACCCATATTCACTCTACATTTTCTTCTTTTTTTAGAAAGGTTCCATCTTCCCTACCCAAATAAATCTTTCCAATAATGGAAGTTATAGAAGCACAACATCCATGGGACCAACAACTACAACATGAAGAAGATGTTTTAAGTGATGATGAGCTGGAAGAGAGTTTGATAACTAGAAAAAAGAACAATGGTGAGTTCACCACCCAAAATGGTGTCACTAATGGTCAAGAACAAGAACAAGAAAAAGAACATGAAGATGAACAAGAACATGAACATGAACAAGAACAAGAAGAAAAACATGATGAAGAACAAGAACATGATGAAGAACAAGAACATGAAGATGAGGTAGAAGAAGAAGTGGAGGATTTTAATGCACAAAATGGCATAAAAGATGATGAAGAAGTAAAAGAGGAGCAAAAACAAGAGAAACCAGAATATAGTGTTTATTATGACAAAGACAAAGGTACAAAAACAACTTTAAGATCTAACCAATTCCAATAGTACTAGTTTTATTTGAGCTTCTTTTTTTAAATTAAGTACAGTATATGAAATGTATTATACTAATTACATAGTCTTAATTCTTAAAATCTTCACTGTGTATATACAAGAAAGATGTGGGGTTTGGTTGAGAAGAGTGGTAGTAAAAGACTGATATACCCTTTGTTCCAATCATTCTGCTTCATCATACCCTACCTGCTTCCATAGTTTTTACTTTATAAATTCCCATCTTTTTTGTGTCTTTGTTTGCTTTACAGTCTGGTTCAGCTCTCTTCTACTGGTTTGAGGTTTTTCTCTTAGAATTTGTATGTCTTTTTGTGTGCTTATTATTCTTTTTCATCTTCATATATTGTTGCAGTTTGGAATTATCAGTTGTTGATAAGCTACTTCAGATATTTATTTATTTTTAAAATTAGATGGCTTTAGTTTCTATGTATGTGGGGTTGCTTGAAGATCAGGGCATTTGGTCTAATTTATCTGCTAATTTATTACTCCATTTATTAGTTTGCATTACATTGACTTAAAAAGTCAAAGAACCACTCTCAGTTTCAATATTGGTATGCTTGTATTTAATTTATGAGAAAAAGTTATCAAGTACTAATAATGGAAAAAAAATGTAATGAAATAGATAAAAGATAAATATAAGGAAAAAAAAGTTTGACATCTGATGACAATCAATGGCATAACAAATTCTAGTTAGATGTCTAATCATAACCAATTATGTAGCGAAAAATTTTACTTTACTTCAAGTATAGGTAATTAAGAAACTGCATCTTTTTTCCCTTTTTTGTTGCTGAAGGAATATGGAAATGTCGAATATGCCCTTGGGATAATCAGGGTAGAACATGTCTAACTCATCATTACCAGCATCCTAACTGGCACTCGCATAGGCTGGTGAATGTGAAAACCGTATATGGAACCAAAGGTATAGACCCCTCGATATATAATGAATGAGTGAAGGTTGCAATCTTATGTCACTAAATAGATTATAGAAATATTTTGTAACAGACGGTAATCGTGTTTGCTTTATATATTAAGTGACTTAAGCCCCTGGTGATTCTTTTTTGAAATTTCACAAACTTTTTGTTGATATTTTACCGCTGCTACTGGTGATATAATTTATTCTTTGTCATAGGTACTGATGTACTGGAAGCAAATGGTGTTGCAATTGCTAAAGGGGAAAGCCTGGTGCTAGAGAACACTCAAATATCAATACATAATCAAGAGAACGGGAATGGTGTGCACTCTCCTATAAGCAACCAAAATGGAGAACATAAAAAGGACAATGACTTTTCAGAAATAGAATCATTAGAACACATTGAAAAAAGTTCTCCATCATCCACAAAGAACAAATCAGAAATAAGTGAAATCCAAGTGATTAAAGACGGTGATGATGAAATAGCTGAATTTGATGTGGAGACGGTGTTAAAGAAGCAAGGAACGCATGATTTGTTCTGTCCTAATTGTAATTCTTGTATCACCAAAAGGGTAATTCTTCGTAAGAGGAAACGTCGAATCCCAGTTCCTGGAGAAGATTCAAAGCGGAACAAGCCGGAAAGTCCCGCCCCTTCAGAAGTGAACGTTGCTTCAAGTGATTCTGGTGACAATAAAGCTCAGTATCGAGTTGATCCTAGAATAGATAAGGTTCAACTACTAATATCTAATGAGTATGATCATCAAAGAGAGCTAGATGTATTTAGATGTTTGTCCAGCTTCAGCATTTTTATGCCCACAGGTACAATCCCATCTATCTCGAGGTTTCAGATCCTGTAAAACTCATTTTTTGTATTTTCTTTTCAACTTTAATGTTTTTGGTTGATCTTGCAGGAAATGGGTTCAAGTTGTTTCGGATGTTTGGAAATAAAAGCAATGAAGCAAGCGATCAACCTTCTCAGAAGGAAGTACCTGTGAAGCGACACTGGTGTTCAAAGTTTTTTGCATCTGATAAGGTGGAACAAGGTAAGTACAACATAAGTATGTAGAGCCCGTGTGCGTTTTATTTTATCTCTAATGGGTCAAATGGGTTGATAACAAGAATTTAATAAAGTCATCCGAAGAGTATTCAAGTACATAAAAAAACCCATTATGCAAACTCCAATGTAGGAATCTATCCTGTTGTTACGTTTATTAGGCTATCTCTTACCTGATCTTTTTTATTCAGGAGCCGTCCGGAGTTTAGATGCCACAAATAATATTGCCGCTATGCTGTTTCGTCTAACCTGAACACACCGAGACAAGAAGCTAACTCACCTGTCACCAACGGTAAAGTAGATTTGGGAAAAATTAATAAAAATAAACCCTCAATCAGCTGCGTCAAGTGTTGGTAGAAATGGAAATACAACTTTTTTCAACACAAGAATCTGATACAATTGAACAGATAATGTTATAAGAAAAGGCAACATCAAGCAAATCTATTTAGATTTTTTAAGAATTCTTCAAACACTATCTTTTTAGATATTCATATGCTAAGGAAAACGAAAGATACTTTTTCCCGGAGGAGCTACAAATGAAATAAATTGGAATTTCGTAGTAAAATTATAAAACAGCTGTGTTTGACTATTTGGACAAAGTCCAGATGTTGAGTCTGTTTTAGCCAAATTACCTAGTTTTCGTTGCATTTGTGTTACAGGGGGAATTACAACGGACTCCCCAGTAGTAGCAGACACTGAGCAGTTACTTACGTCTTACAATACAGAGGAGTCCAACGACAAAAGTGATTATCCAGGAATGTTTGTAGTCAAGCCTCCATCTGACAATGTGGAAGCTGCAGAAAATTCTATTTCTCCACTTCAAAATGATGGATTGAAGCTTGTTATTCCTCCAAACGTCGGATCATTAATCATTGACAATTCGCAAATGAACCAAGAACTTGATGTGACAGTTCAAACAAGTAATTCAGGTAATCATAATTTACATATTTGTTGACTTGTGTTTAAGAGTTAAAATATTACTTTAAATAAAATGCTGGCATGTACAGTTGTAGATTACTAACAGTTCTTCATGCTTAATGGATAATAGATATTAGTGAGAAGGGGAGCACTAACTTGTCATATTCACCACCGGATTCAACACTCGGACACTTGAATTTGGGTGGCCAAAAGAACGATCTAGGACTTCCGACCAATCTTGCCATAAACGTAAAAGAACAGAAAATGTACAAAGACAAAAGTAAGTCAGATCCACCATAACACTAGTTTAGATAATACTGTTTGTCTTTTATTTTTCATTTTGTGTCATCATCGTATGGTGAAATGGGTGATCCTTGCATTTGTTGTCTTGATGTACTTTCTGGCTCAAGAAATTGACAATATTTCTTTACTTTAGAAAGCCTATGATTTGAAATTACCTATATTTACCTTTTATGGTCTATACATGTAAGCTGATAGCATTGATCTGGTTTCATAAGATTCTTTTGATAAGCGAATAATGCACTTAAACTATATTCCACGTCATCTAATTGTGACGTCTCAATTGGATGAACAGATATAATAGTGCCTGAAGTTTCGCCACTGCGCACTGTCCAGAACAACATTGAAATTCATCTTGAACAGCCTCTAAAGAACAACATTGAAATTCATCTTAAAGAGCCTCTAAAGGTCAGCAATGATGTCTTAACGGACAGACAGGTTAATCTTATTGAGGATTTAAAGAACATTGAAAGGATTAAAGGTAGCAATAACTACTATTTTTTTATGAAATAGACAGGTTTTAATATCCCCAAATAGGAATTCCTACAAACATTCATGTCTTATTGTCATGTCAATAGGAAAAGACACAATAATTACCATAGAGAACATGCAACCTGAGGCATCTGCCTGTGAAACATCACCGGATGTAACTGGTGTGACTGGAACGCCGGTGTTGCAGCAGGAGGTGGCACAAGGAGGTGTTACCACAGCAACAGGAGGAGGTCGTAGCTTGGACATAGTAAAATGCATTGTTTATGGTGGTTTGATGGAGGTGATCGCAAGTCTAAGTGTTGTGTTTTCCGCAGCGGGTGCAGATGCTGCTACGCGTAAGCATTACATGTCCTGTTTCTTATTTGTGAAAAACAACTATTTAATGGAAGGTCGTAAATTCGTAATACAATTGCTATAGTTTTGTGTCATAAGTAATCACGCCTATGTAATAATGATATGCAACTCTTCTGGAAAAATATTAAGGGCATTTAGAGGTGGCACAATGGGAGGTTGGGTAACAAACTGGAACTGGTCATTTTTATTTGTATGTCATTTCGCTATACGTCATCACCACTTTTTGTCTAATATTGATTTCTAGATAAATAATGATTACAAAAAGTTATTAATGCGATGATGATATAATCTATGAGAAAAGCAATTGAGGAGGTTATATGATGACCTCCCTCCTTATTGGTTTAAATTAATTTAATTTTGAACATTATCAACCCAGTGATAAGTAAATGGGTTAGAATTACGACTACTAGCCAACAACATAAAGTAAATGGATCAAATCACCGTTACTTACCAACAACATATCCGCTCTCTTATCTGGATTTCTGAAACCTAAAATTGGTATTGTTAATCTTATGTTATTGAATGCTTGCAGTGAATGTGTTAGCGTTGGGATTGGCTAATATATTTGGGGGATTAGTCGTGATTGGTCATGATGTAAGTTGCATATTCATTTCATATTCTCCATCTTATAGACTCCATTAGTTGTCACATTTTCATGTATATTTACTTGATATCGACTAACATTTGAAAATTTTCAGCTTTGGGACCTTAAAAACGACCGGCAAAGAAAGAAAGAGGACCGATACCAACAATTTTTGGGTCAAAGAGCAAATTTCCCACTTCATGTGGTTTTTGCTCTGTTATCATACCTAATATTTGGCTTCGTCCCTCCGGTTGTCTATGGCTTCTCATTCCGTGAAAGCAATGATAAGGATTTTAAACTTCTGACGGTGGCTGCAGCTTCAGTGTTGTGCATCATGATATTGGCTGCTGGAAAAGCATATATTCAGTGTCCACGCAAGTCTTATCTCAAAACTATCGCTTACTATGTTGTGTTTGGGTTTATGACATCTGGTGTGTCTTATTTGTTTGGTGGTTTGATTATGAAGTTATTGGAGAAGATAGATATATTCCATTCGGGTTCAGTTGAGAACCTGATAATTCCTGGAGTGAGTTCAAAACCATCCCTTGCGACATACTAATATCAGATTTGACATAGAGAGGAGGGAGCTGGTTATTTCATTGCAACAACATTGCATAAGTTTCTTAGTTTGTAGCTTTTTGCGTTGTCATCTTAGAAGCAACAAATATTGGGTTTAGTTTGAATAAGTAATATGTAGGTGTAATTTGTGTTGCAGTTGAACTTTTTTTTTTTGGTAATCATGATTTCCGACCTTTTGGCCGACTAATTCACGGGGTTTGAAACCACCGCCACAGTTGATCTTTTTACTCATGGAACCATTTTTTATTCTTTTGTTGACATCTAGCATTGCATTGTACATTTAAAAACCGGACGGGACCAAAAACTGATTTGGTCCAAAATTCCGGACCGAGGACCGGACCAAAAATGTTCGGTTCAGTCCGTCCAGGTCGGTCCGGTCCAATCCGGTTTGTCGGTCCGATCTAACAAAGCAAAATAGTTGGCTGTGTGCAAGACCGAACTGGACCAGACTAATGACCGAAAATGAGGAAAATGGTGGACCAAGGTATTTCGGTCCAGTTTCTCGGTTCGGTCAGGTCCCCGGCCTATAATGCTCAGCCCTATATTTAAATTCCACATTCAGCATGCATTTACTGCACATATCACACCAAACCAATATAGTGCACTGATCTCATTCATGCAGTTATATTCCTATTTAACTGATAAAATAGTAAGCTGACAGTTACGAATTACCTTTCTCATGGTAAGGTTCAAAAAGTTAGCCATAGAATCAGCATCAGGGAGGAATGAAAATAAAAAGCATGAACCTATAGAAGGAGCAGGTATTCAATCTCAGAATTCATCATACAAATGATCACTACAAGACTCGGTAAAACTCAAGTTACATATGAAATTATTCAATAAAGAGGTGACCCTGGAAAAGTAGGGATCAACAGAGAAGCAAAAAGCAGCTTTATGATCTTCAGCTCAATTTCCTGCCTGTCATCTCCTCAGCCTCGTATAAAATGTGATTTATAAGTCCTCTTGCAGCACTACATATACACACAAAAGTCAACTTATATAATCTGTAACATGTGGAGTATTTGTATACATTTGGATGCATAGTGAACTTATGTTAAAAACCGAGTCTCTATGGATGATTCGGAAAATTGCTTGTTAAGTTGAAAATTGATAGATTTTGAAGATGCACTCGAAGTTACAGGGATGTGGGGGTGTGATGCATCAGATAAACCAAGGATTTGAGCATACAGTTATATGGATATGTGTGTTGTGTACTATACAAGTCTAAAACCAAAACAGCTAAAAGAAAATGAGTTATTTTCAGTCAAAATATGCAGATACTTGAGTTTCATGCTCTATCCTGCCTTAGAAGGCATCCATAGTGGTTCAAGAAACAAACTATTAAATTTTGTCGTAACAGTGAGTAAAACTTCAAATTTTACCTAAAATTCTAGTTTATAATTTAGGAATATTAAGTACGAAACAAACTTTAATACTGAATGGACCAAAGTTACCATTTCCATATTATCTCAAAGATATGGACATGTGGTTGATGGTGGATAGCATGAAAAGCCCAGAAAAGGTGAAAAACTAGACCCCGTAAACTAACCAATGCATATATATACGGCTAAATACAATCAGCGGTGGCAAATGGGTAAAATAAAGAAAGCTAAAATGAAATAGATCCGAATGGGTAAAAAACTGCCCAAAGTGTATTTTTAACGCATACATTATCTTGAAGTGTTTCCTCCAAACAATCAGATTACTATTGTTGTCATGAAAATGTTTTTTTAATCACATTTGACAAACTAGTTATTTTTTGAACAGAACACCAAACAACAGAAATGCATTTTTAGGTCAATCCAACCCAACCCCCATTTTGGTTCCAAGTCTGAACAAACATGACCAGTAAGACCATAGATTTTGCTACTTCAACTAAATAATCAATGAAAAACGACTTACTCATCTAGGTGCTTCTGAATCTTCTCTGGGTCTGTTTCATGCATGTTCTTTCTGAATTGCTGCCTCACCATTTGCACAACGAGCGGCGTGTTATGTTGCTACAGTTCAGTGAAGTTCTTGATTAGATTTCAACACCCATGAAAGACATTGGAAACCTATGACATGTATATTTATCTCCACGGAAAAACATTCCCGGAGATTATAGAAAGCATAACAGACTATTTGCAAGAACTTGTAATCCAACGAAAAAAATGGTGTCCATAATCCAAATTGCCAACATGACCATAAACTAAAATGCTTGAGAGTAAGTACTACTAGCAGAATGTGCCTACCTTATGGCCAATGTACTTCGCTCTACGTAGGCATTCACGATAAAGCTACAAATCACAGAAGAAAAGCACACATTAGCACAAACTATCCAATATCCGTTTTCATAATCCATTCATTTCCATAAGACGAACCAAACTGCTTTTTGATAACAAAACTACTATTTATGGGTTGTTTTACATTGCCTTTTGCAGCTGATTTATTCAACTTCAAATAATGAATAATTACTATCTAGTTTTTGGATACAGTAAAACTAAGTCTCATTATCTAATTTTTCAAAGGCATATAATACATTTAGGAGCGGATGCAGAAAAACTAGTTATTTAAAGGTCATTTTAAATTTGGCCTAGCAGTATCCAGGATGTAACTAAGGCAATCCCTTCAAGTCCCTTCGTGGGCATAGATGTAGTGTAGGTGAGTAAGTGCGTTTTGCCGTTCAAATTGTTCTTACGTGAAAACAATCAAACATCATAAGCATACCGAACAACATAATCTCCAACTTGTATTGTTAAAGTTAGATATCTGAACTAAATAATGTCAGTTGGAGATGGAGAAAATTACTTCAGTGTAGCAGATTGACTGTAGGTTAGGTGACGAGACTGATAATTCTGTCTGGTATTTGCATAAATATAATATGCAGCAGGGCTGCAGTTAAACTGTAGATCATCTGATATTGTGCGTAATGGAGAATGGAGATGGCATGAGGACTGAGGAGTGGTCTAGGCGTCTAGTAAGTTCCATTTCGTGTTTAACTTGCCTCCTCCATTGCTTTTTCATGATAGGAAGGATAGAGTCATGTGGAAATCAAATAATGATAGCATTTGGGAATTTCAATGTGAAGAATGTTTGGTCTGATTTATCAGAAATAAACCTGTTTTGGCTTGGTGAGTCAAGATATTCCTAGGCATTCAAGCATGTTATGACTTGCTATTCATCAAAACTTAAAGACCCAAGATAAGCTTGCTAGATGGTTGAATGTTGATAACTTGGAGTGAATTATGCGTGAGAAGGTTAAAGACAGTCACTCACATTTGTTCTTCGGTGTGATTTCTCTCTGAAGGTTAATGTGAAGTTGGGACTTGTAAGTTTAAAGACGAGAAGATCTAATCAGGTTCTTAAAGGTGCTAAGTTTAGAATTTTCATGTGGCCGGTTCCAAGTTTTAAGGGGTGCTCTTTCTATTATATAAATTATGGCGTATTTTTCCCTAGTGATTTTGGTTACTATGATGGGTGTTTGGAAGCATTTCAATTTGCCAGTTCTTATTTGAGAAGCATTTCAAATTACATACATAAAAGAATCGTTACTTAACATTACTGAGAGAGTAAGTAACTAACCCTAATAGCGTTATTTGCAAGTTCTGGAGGCAATGATGTTTGAAGTGACGGCATACTTTTTATTCTCTTCAAACTGAAATTATTACTGTAATACACACTAATTAATCATTTCATAAATAAATTAAAATTAAAATTATGATAAAGGGAGTAGTACCTGGTCAGAGATATGGAAATGACGGAGGCGAAATGAATCTCTATTCTTTACATCAACCGGGTCTGGTCGGGTCGGGTTAGCATATTTAATTCAAAATAGCACCCTTCATGTTTAGAGTTGTTAGCAATAGTACCCCCTAAACAAGGTTTTATCACTTTTATTGCTCTATTGTTTTATCAATGTTTTTTTGGGATTGTCTATACCTGAGGGTATTGGTTAAGGTACATTTATTAAACACAAACATTCATTTTATATTACAAATTGTATTTAATACATGCTAATTAAGCATATTAATTACCAAAATTAAATCTGATTTTTAATTTAATAAAATCAAACTTTCTTTTTATAAACGTCTTAAACTTTGCCTTGAGGGCATCCATTAGACAAACCCATGTTTTAATGCAACAACAACAACAATAACAATACTCAATCCCGCCGAGGCGGGGTATGGGGAAGGTGAGATGTAGACAGTCACACTCCTACCTGAAGATAAAGGGATTGCTTCCGGAATCAATGTTTTTATGCAATCTATATAAATCAAGTGAACAATTTTTTTATTTTATTTTATTTTTACTTATTTTTTTTATTTTTTTTGTGTAAGCTAAAAAAGTGATAACTTCAAGTGAATATGAAAATTATAAGTCTTTGCTTCTTCCTTTTTTTTCTCGGGTAACCATGGTTTGAGACCTTTAGCCGATTAATCCACGGGATATGAATTGGACTCGATTTATAAAGAAAAAATATTTTCTTACAAATTGTAAATAACCATGTACATTCCACCCCAACGACAATCTGTCCAAGACTCGAATGCTCGTTGAGGAGAGTGTCCACTTGATTTAAGGTACGTACATGATGATCATTTCTTGCAATTTCCATGTAACATATAGGCCATATGAGATGATTCATTTGCATGTTTTGGTTTCTTATAGACTTATCCTAGATTCTAAGAATCGGAAACATTTTGTGACCGTGGTAGACGATTTCTCACAACATACAACATACCAGTTTTAGTTATCAGGCTTGAATATATATATATATAGAAAAATAAAATCTGAAACTACTATGACTAAATGGTATCACACAGCAAATTTGCTATCATTATACTACAAAACGGAGTGGACGTAATGAAACATAAACTATTGCTGGAATTACAATGTACAATGTCAAGCTCTCATCTCTTTGTGTCGGAATTTAGGTATGTCTATTTACAGTAACCCATATAATAATTAGCTAGTGATCACAAACGGCCAAACTCCTCACAAGGATATTGATTGTCTCAAAGCTATATGTTAGTATCATTGTCTCAAATTATCCGCAAGACTGTTGCCCAGCGGGGTTTTTAAACACTTGAACAAATTAAGTAAAGCGAAACAAATAATCAAACGATTTTGTATTATAAAACGTATTTGGTTTTCAATGTATTTGTACAATTCTAATGATTTCTAACCGAAACTATTTAGGCCTATTTATACTAGTTTGAAGCGACACCATTGAATCATCGTGTCCCTTCCTGCCTTCCTCCAAACGTTGTGTCGTTTTGGGTTGTGTTGATTCACACAAAATAACCGTTTAATAGTTTTAGGTTTAATATGAACCTATTTGGTCCTTGTATCTTTCGCAATGTACATGTAGGCCCTTTTACTTCACTTTGGGACGAGATTAAGCCAACATTCACCCCCCTAATCTCGTACCTAATCCTTTCAGATCTTTTACGCCTAACAGTTCTCTCATTTCTGCGAACTTGATCCTTGCCAATGCCTTGGTAAGTATGTCCGCCTTTTGTAAGTCTCCACTTATGTGCTCGACTTCGATCTGATTCTTTTCAACACATTCTCTGATAAAGTGGTAGCGTATATCAATGTGTTTGCTTCTGCCATGAAACACGGAGTTCTTCATAAGTGCTATAGCCGATTTGTTGTCGACTTTGATCGTAATCTTTTCTTCTTCCCAACCTGTTAATGCATTTAATAGTCTTTGAAGCCATACTGCTTGACAAGCTGCTGCTGTTGCTGCCATAAACTCTGACCCGCATGATGATAATGCAACAGTGGGTTGTTTTTTAGAAACCCAGCTTATAGGTGAGTTCCAGTAAAATCGATCCCTGTTGTTCCTTTGCCTTCTTCTATGTTGATACCATAGCTGCGTCACTATATCCAAGTAACTTGCATCCTCCTGTCTTGTGGTAAGTTATACCAAAGTTTGAAGTGCCTTTGATATAACGTAACATTTCTCTAATTGCCTTCATGTGTTGCTCCCTTGGTTCTTGCATGAACCGGCTTAATAAGCCAACCGAGTAAGCGAGGTGCGGCCTTGTATGAAGTAAGTACCTCAAACATCCAATTAGACTTCTATATTCTGTAGCATCAACTAGTTCTCCTCCTTCCGTTTTTACTAGCTTTGTTCCTGGGTCCATGGGAATCTTGGTTTCATTGCAATCTTCCATTCTTGCGTCTTTAAGAATCTTATTGGCATATCCTGATTGCTTTATTGAGATTTCATCTTCTGTTTGAGTAACCTCTATTCCCAAGTAGTAAGCTAATAAGCATAAGTCACTCATCTCAAATTTTTCTTCCATTTGTGACTTGAACTTTTGAAGGTCTTTCTTGTTACTTCCAGTAACTATTAGATCGTCCACATAAACTCCAACAAGCAGCATAGAGTCGTTGCTTATTCTCGTGTAGAATGCTTGTTCTAATGTGCATTTCTTGAAACCTAATGATTTCAAGGTTTTATCTAGCTTCATGTTCCAAGCACGTGGTGCTTGCTTCAATCCATAAAGTGCCTTATCAAGTTTATACTCTTTATTTTCATTTCCTGATTTCTTGAAACCTTCTGGTTGTGCAACATATACTTCTTCTTTAAGTTCGCCATGTAAAAATGCTGATTTTACATCTAAATGGTGAACTTCCCATCCATGATAAGCTGTTAATGCAAGAATTAACCCAATTGTTTCCATTCTTGCTACAGGAGCAAAGACTTCGTCGTAGTCTATTCCATGCTCTTGTACGTATCCTTTTGCCACAAAACGAGCCTTGTGTTTTATAATTCTTCCATCTGCATCTCGTTTAGTCTTAAATACCCATTTTAGACCAATAGCCTTCTGATTGTCTGGTAGGGTGGCTAGCTTCCATGTCTTGTTTTTATTGATTGAGTCAATTTCTATCTGCATTGCCTCAATCCACTTCTTATCTTGCGCAACTTCCTTATAATTTCTAGGTTCTTCCTCTAATAACATTAGTTCATCAGTTTGCACTTTTCATGCACGATCATATATGTTATATATGTTTCTATATCCCTGAACTGGAGTATGATCATATGGTCTGAATGAACTTGCTGTAGATAATGTGTGTCTAGTAGATTCTTCTGAGTTTGGCTCGTAGGTATATGGTGAAGGTGTTGATGGATTGTCCATTTGTTCAATCTCATCATCAGATACATTATGAGTAGTATTCTATATGGGACTTAGAGCACTATCTTCATCATTTTCTCCCGAATTTTGAGTGCTCTCTACATCAATGGCCCTTGATGTTTGGATTTTACTTATAATGAAATCCGTCCATTCTGGTTCATCTGGATTGAGATTATCCAAATAACCTTTCCAGTCCCATCCTTCATTCTCTTTGAACTTTACATCTCTACTTACAATCATAACCTTACTTACAAGATCAAATAATCGATAAGCCATTGATCCTGGTTCACTTCCTAATTAAACCAATTCCTTGCTTCTATCATCTAATTTCTTTAGATGTGGTTTGGTTACCTTTGCATCCAAAAACTCTAAGGTGTTTCAGGTTTGGTTTTCTACCCTTTAACGTTTCATAAGGTGTAGAGTCCTTCAGAGCTTTTGTAGGCACTCTATTTAAGATATATAGTGCATGCCTAATTGCTTCAGCCCAAACGTTTTGTGGCATATGCATAGCCTTTAACATACTTCTCGTTGTGCTCATTACATACCTATTCCTTCTCTCTACAATACCATTTTGTTGTGGAGAGTATGGTGCTGTAAGTTGCCTAAGTATGCCATTCTCCTTACAATAGCTTGTGAATTCTTTTGATGTGAATTCACCTCCTCTATCTGTCCTAAATGCCTTTAACTTTTTCCCGACCTCATTTTCCACCTTTAACTTAAATTCCTTAAAGGTCTCAAATGCCTCATCCTTTGACTTTAAGAAGTATACCCACATGTATCTAGTACAATCGTCTACTAGCAAAAACATGTATTTCTTTCCTGATTCAGTTTACGGGAAATAGGTCCACATGAATCTCCAAATACTAAGTTTAAAGGTTCTAAAGACTTAGTATTTGTTTGGTTTGGAAACGAAGCTCTACTGTGCTTTCCTAGTAAGCATGCATTGCATACTTGACTCTTGTGATTAATCTTGGGTATCCCTTCCACTAATTTCTTCCGAGTCATTTGTTTGATTGAATCTAAATTCAAATGACCCAACCTAGCATGCCAAAGCCATGCATGGTTTTCTAAATTAGCCAATAAACACATAGGCATACCAACATTCAAGTTGATCTTGTAAAGTCGGTTTATTGATCTCTCAACTCTCATAAGGAGTTTTTGATCCTGACCATATAACAATAGTATGTTGTTTTGCATAATGATCTTACAGCCATTCTCTGTTAATTGTCCTAGGCTCAATATATTGCTTTTTAGACTCGGAATGTAACACTGGGAATCACCTTTTGTTCCTTGTTTTTACACTCCAACAATATGGGGCCTTTACCCTTAATCTCTACATATGACCCATCACCAAAACGGACTCTTCCTGAAATTTTCTCATTTATTTCCTTAAAGTGTGTCCTAACTCCGGTCATATGGTTACTAGCACCATTATCTAAGTACCATAAGCTTTTATATGAACTTATGTACTTCTTGGGTTCAATCTCCTTCTCATTTAAGAAGATTTTCTCTCCCTTATCTCCTTTTTCTTCAACTGCCATCAAGAGCGTTGGTTCCACATCTTCTTAAACCAAATTGGATTGCTCTTGTCTCCTATTCTTTTCTTTGCAGTTTCTCTTAAAATGTCCAAGCTTGTTACAGTTGTAACACTTTACTTTACTTAAGTCCCTTTTCTGAAAATTATTTTTCTTGAACTTATGTGAAGTTTTCCTATCATTGTTGTATTGCTTGCGTTTTCCATCTTGTTGGTTATCTTCAGATGATCTAAACTTCTCTTGTCCACCATTCTTATGACTTGTACTACTGTCATAATTTGTGAACAGAAGTTTGTCCTGAAGAGTTTTACTCTTTCCTCAAAGGGTTTTAGTCTTCCAATTGTCTCATCTAGGGTTGTGTTTTCTAGATCAGAAAATTGTTCTATGGTACCACGATTTGTATAAACCTTTTGGGTACGAACTTAATAGTTTCAAGATACTAAGGTTTGTTGATCAAAGGTTGATCCTAAGCCACTAGCCCTTGTGACAATACTATTTAGTTTTGCTGAGAAAACGTCAATACTATCATCTTCTTTCATTTTCAACATCTCAAATTCAGTTTTGAGAGTTGATAGTCGTGCCTTTTGCACTCTATCTACACCTATGTGCCTAGTTTGTAGTGCTTCCCAAATTTCTTTCGCACTTTTACAACTAGCTACTTGTAAAATCATATCCTCTGGTAATGCCTGGTACAGATATGCAGTTGTAGTCATATCTTTCTTTGTATCCAGTTGTGCATCACCCTCAGGTTCTATTAATTCCCACATCCCATTTGCTTTTAGTATGGTTTTTATACGAAGAGCCCATACTGTATAATTTGTAGGTTTTAAAACGGGACATTGAAATTGGGAAAACGATGTAACCTCTTTGTGAATTACAATTTCCTTGTTTGTGTCTCCAGTCATTATGTCTAGAAACTATTCCTAATTCTAATAGGGAATTTATAGTAGGAATCTGGGAAATCCTATAATTCAACTAGGAATCAAAATAAATTCTAATCTTAACTCTATCTAATTAAGACTAAAAAAAATGAAATTTAGATTTTAGTTTGGAAATTTGACGATTCCTCCGTGATATGATTTTCTAGCCGGTAGGAACACTCGAATGTGTTCTCTTCCTCCCTTGTACAAACAACCAAATTCCCCTCTTGGTGTCTTCCTTTTTTTTCGAACCAGAAAAAACAGCAAACTCTTCCCTTTGTTTGTTTTTCTTCGAAGCAGTAAACAAAAAGTTCTCCTTTTGTTTTCTTTTTCGAAATCAGTAACACCAAAAGTGTTTCTTCTTTTTCTGCACTTGTTCCTTCGAACCAGCACAATGAAAACAAAAACACCAGCACTTGTTTTTTTCGCCCTTATTCTCTTCGCCAAGGAACACTTGTTCCTTGCTTGTTTCTGCCTGAACCAAACAACAAGACTGCTGCGTTTTTTGGTTCCAACCGTTTATCCGCAGAAAACTTAGACCCCAACTTCTTCTTCCTTCCTTTTCTTGATGAAACCGAAAGGTTGGCTCTGATGCCAATTTGTTGCCTTGTGGGGTTTTTAAACACTTGAACAAATTAAGTAAAGCGAAACAAATAATCATACGATTTTGTATTATAAAACGTATTTGGTTTTCAATGTATTTGTACAATTATGATGATTTCTAACCGAAACTATCTAGGTGGCATTTATACTAGTTTGAAGCGACACCATTGAAGCATCGTGTCCCTTCCTGCCTTCCTCCAAACGTTGTGTCATTTTGGGTTGTGTCGATTCACACAAAATAACCATTTAATGGTTTTTAGGTTTAATATAAACCTATTTGGTCCTTCTGTCTTTCGCAATGTACATGTAGGTCCTTTCTCTTCACTTTGGGACACACAACAAATTTTCTATCATTGTACTACAAAATGGAGTGGACGGAATGAAACACAAACTATTGCTGGAATTACAATGTACAATGTCACGCTCTCATCTCTTTGTGTCGGAATTTAGGTATGTCTATTTATAGTAACCAAGATAATAATTAGCTAGTGATCACAAACGGCCAAACTCCTCACAAGGATATTGATTGTCTCAAAGCTATATGTTAGTATCATTGTCTCAAATTATCCGCAGGACAAGTTACAACCCATTGGAATCAAATGATTCTTATCGAATTCCCACATAACCAGGTATCTAGTATTTGATACCAAGGATAGTATCAAGACGTGTTATGTACCCTCAAGGACCCGGAGACTTTTAACTCCTAAGCTAGTCATTCGGCAAGGAATGATGAATATATATGCTGTCAGTCCCTTTGTAATTGGGTGATTCTGAAAAATAGTTGCGGCTAGTGATAAAGCGTTTCCATAATCATACACATCTCTAAGCTAAAGCTCACGAGACCTATATGAACAAACATACTACACCATTCTCCATTTGAGGAAGGAAGAATAGAAAACATACTCCAAGATATTGGAGAAAACAAAGCATTCCTTGAAGACAGTCAGACACCACTCACCAAAAAGCAAATACTGAAGAACAATTAATTAAAAACAATATCATGAATAAGTAGAGGAGGAGGTTCATAAACTATGTCTGTAGGGAAGAAGCTAGACATGTGAATAACCATAAACAAGAACACTAGAAAAGCTGATGGTTTATCAGCTAGCAGCCACAGAAGAGAAAATTTTATCTACTCTAGCGTAATTGTTTCTGGATTAGCAACACTGAATGTATCTTTAGTTCAACATGTGAAGCTGTATTTATCTTAGTAATTGTTGGAATCGCACCTAACACTTAAATGGAACGACATTTACGGGATTACATTATCTATCTTATTTAGCCAAACACAAGGACTAGTTATGTCATAGTTTAATAGTTATGTATGTGCTTGGCTATATATACCCCTCCATACTTCCATGGAGGGGTGAAACTCTTGTGTAAACTTTCACCTTTTATCAATAATACACACACTAGTTTTCCCTTCTCTCTCTAGCTTCTCTCTCTAACTTGAAGATGGCTTTCTTCCATCTTCCAAGACCTCCCGAATCACCATATCATCCATACATACGGTCCTACAATTGGTATCAAGAGCAAGGTCGGATTATTATCATGGATTGATTTTTTGGTGATGTTTTCTTGTCAAAATTACCTAGTAAATCTGTTTTTTTTACAAAGCCTTAACCTTTCATAAAATATCTTGGGTCTAAACAGATTTTAACAAGTTGTGTATCCTTTATGGTAAAAATATGTTATGGGTTAACAAAAAAAAATGTCATAAACTAGAATTAAAACATTCACTCATCGTTGGACAAAAGACCATCCTCTAGAGAATATTATTGGTAACCTGAATCAACCAGTCGTAACGCGACAACGTCTTCACACAGACGGTGAACATTGCATTTATGCACTCACTGTCTGCCAATATGAACCTAAAAACATTAAAGATGCAATGACCAAAGACAACTGGATTGAATCCATGCAAGAAGAACTCAATCAGTTTAAACGTCTTGAAGTATGGGAATTGGTTGAAAGACCAACGAGGGTCTTCGTCATTGGTCTCAAATGGATTTGGAAAAACAAATTGGATCTTTGAAGGAACCGTGAATCGAAATAAGTCACGTCGGTGGCTAAGGGTTATAGACAGGAAGAGGGTATTGACTTTGAAGAATCATTCGCTCTGATTGCTCGTCTTGAGGTCATGCGGATTTTTCGGCGTTTGCGGCTCACATGAACATCACGGTCTTTCAAATGGATGTCAAAACCGCCTTTCTAAATGGAAAACTGAAAGAAACGGTCTATGTTAGCCAGCCGGAAGGATTCGTTGATCCAGAGTTCCCTAATCACGTCTACAAACTGAAGAAGGCTATCTACGGTCTCAAACAAGCCCCTCGGGCGTGGTATGATAAGTTATCATCCTTTCTTATCGCCAATAATTTCGTAAAAGGTTCGGTCGACCCTACACTGTTCATACAATATCACGGGGCTCACATTTTAATCGTTCAAATCTATGTGGATGACATCATTTTTGGGTCAACACATTTAAAATACTCAAATGCTTTTGCAAAACTAATGACAAAACATTTTGAAATGTCAATGATGGGTGAACTCACATTCTTTCTTGGAATTCAAGTTCATCAATCACCCCGTGGTATTTTCTTAAGTCAGTCCAAATATGCCCTTGAACTTCTTAACAAATTTGGAATGCAAAACTGTGACACCTATGCCACACCAATGGCTCACACCAAGAAGCTAGACGCTGATTTACATGGTAAATTGGTGGACCCTACCAAATACCGTAGTATCATTGGGTCTCTCATGTATCTAACACTAGCGGACTGATATTGTTTTTGCCGTATATCTCTGCTCCCGTTATCAGTCGAGACCAACTGAAACCCACCTCTCCGAGGCTAAAAGAATCCTCCGATACATAAAGGGAACCATTAATTTGGGGATCTGGTATCCGAAGGATTCTGGTTTATAACTAATAGCTTTTTCGTGATCACGCGGGATGCTTAGATTCACGGAAAAGTACTTCAGGAGCATTACAATTTCTTGGTGATAAAGTGGTGTCATGGCAATCGAAGAAGCGATTTATGCGTATTTGTCTTCAATGAAGCGGAATATGTAGCCATGTCGGCGTGTTGTGCTCAAGTCATTTGGATGAGAACACAACTCAAAGACTATGGTTACGTATTTTTATAGAATCCCGATGTCTCGCGACAATCGAGTGCTATTGCGATCTCGTGCAACTCTGTTCAACATTCGAAATCAAAGCACATCGATATTCGATATCATTTCATCAAGGAGCACGTGGAAAAGGGTCTTGTTGAATTATACTTTGTGGGTCTTGAATACCAAGCTGGTAGATCTTCTCACCAAAGCCTTAGCTTCCGCTAGGTTTAATGAGTTGGTCCACCGGATTGGTATGCGGTGTTTGACTCCCGAGGAACTGGATGAACTTTTAAAACATTCTTAAAACCAGTCAAACACCAAAAGCTCTTTTGTAAATATTTTTCAAAAACAAAAAACAAAAATATAAAATCTGATAAAACAACAAAAATATTCTTCTATCTATATTTCTTTTAACATTGCAAGTACAAATCTTCCGTCAACACTTTTCTCTTTCAAAATTCAGTATTTTCTCGATCAAGTGTTGAGGGGGAGAAAGCAAATATTTTTCGGTCTCATAAAACCTTGTACTTGCATGTTACCTAATCCCGGTTGTTTCTTTAATTATGGTGGCTATATTTTTGGTTTACTAACACTCCTCGGACTAAAATTTATAAAATTTAATTATTTCTTAAGTCGAGGGGGAGTGTCGTCAATATTCTTTCCAAATATTTGTAGTTTGGTAACCAAAATGGAAGTTATGGACATTGAATGTAAATGGTTAAGGTGGAGGGACTGAATGTGTCAAAAAGCTAAAAGTATTTTAACAAAATACATCACCTAATTTCACAAACCACATTAACTTCATCACATTTAATATCCACCAACCTCATCCTACGCCTAACATACAATCTGCAAATCCATCCTTTTGATCATCAATTTGTAAGTGTAAAAACGTTCTTTGTATTAATCTAAACGTGGGTCTTGAATCTTTTTCAAAACTAACGGTTAGATTTGTGTCTAGAAGTGATTTTGTGTTCTACGCATAAGCGTATGAACACATAATCAAAGTTGAGTGTTTGTGGTTGAAATGGTAGTGTCAAAAAGTTTGTATTGTATCTATGATGCCATTTTTATCATCAAAACTCACCCAGATACACGAATTGAATGAGATTGAAATTTAGGGTTTATGCGTTAGTTTGGGGGTTTTCAAATATGAAAGTTTCTGGCTAAAAAGATAGTTAAATGATGTTGTTTACATGATGAATTAACCAAATCTAGGGCTAGAACTTACCCAGAAACACTAATTGAGTTCAAATTGAAAGTTAGGGTTTATGTTCTTAGCATTTGGGTATTTTTGATCCACTTAGGTTTTCATGTTAAAACTTGCATAAAACAACTCACTAGCCTTCTTAGACTTACCAAAAAAAGTTTGGTGCAAATCCTATGGCTAAAACTCTTACACGTAGAAATTGAACATTAGGGTTTAAAGTCTACGCGTAACCCAGTTTTACGCTTAACTGCTTGAATGTGTATCCATGTTTAGAACTGATAAAGATTGAATGTATGTGTTAATATTGATGTTAAGATGAACTTATTTCAGGATTTCTACGCGTGAAAATTTAGAATCAAGGTTACTTGAACATCTACGCATAAGGTTCTACAACGGGGAATACGCGTATCCTGTGAAGGATATGCGTAAACAGTAATCTCTACGCATAAGGTTCACTCTTACGAGTAAGCCTTACGTGTAAGGTTCCATATACGCTTACGCGTAAGCTTTACGCATAAGGTTCCCTTTTCCTACGCGTAATATTTCTTACGCGTAAGTCAAGAACCTACGCATAAGCTTATGTTTACGCGTATACCACTCCTGTTTACGCATAAGCTTGCAAATTCTACGCCTAAGCCTAGTTTTAACCTTAATCATGAATTGTTACGCGTGCAAACTTGTAAATAAATAAATCATAACGCCACGAAACCATAATGTCACTAATAAGCTTAAACGTTTAATAAGTTGTGAAAAATAAGTGAAAATTTGGACTTTAAAACTCAAAGTTAACCAAATCACGAAACTTATCACGACATCTTTAGACTATTGGATTAACAAGTGACATTGGACTCGTAACAATCATCAACATATAACATTCAAATAATAGACAATAAAATCAACTGTTGACTAACGTAATGTCTTTCGATATGTTGGTGCTTTTGGCTAAATATCTTTTAGATCACGACATGGACGCTCAAATGCAAAATGTGGATGCACCAAACGTTCTCACTGTTGAAGATATCTTCCCTCATGGTTATCCAATGAAGATAGGAAAGAATAACCTTCGTGTTGATTTTGATAGTCTCACCGCCGAGTCTTCTTGTCGATTCGTAGACATTCGAAGAATCACCCTTATCGAATATGCTCACCAACTCGATCAGGTCGGAGGTCTACATTCACCAATTCGGCATACAATGCAAAAGATCAAAGGTCAAAATCTTTGTGACGGTGACACTCAACCATAAACAAGTCACCATCACACCAGCAGACTTAAGGGCTATTCTTCTCATTCCTGTCATCGAGCCAATCGAATACAATGCCACACCAACTGAAGAGGCCGTTCTGCAATTCATGATCAACATTGGTTATGATGAAGCTTCAGGAGTAATCACAAAGAATTCATACGTGGATCTTAAGAATATTCCTCAGCCATGGAGAACCCTCTACATTATCATCACCAAATCCATTTCTGGACGTGATAATGGTTATGAGCATCCCAAGCTCATGGAACTACATATATTTTGGGCTTTGGTCAACATGAAACACATTGAAGTTGAAGCTCTGATATGGGACGACATGATGTCTTTCCTCAAAAAGCTTGGCTCTAAGATCCCATATATCAGATTTACCAAATTGTTGATCTAAAGAGCTCTAGGGAATAATCCTGATATCCCCTTGAGACTCAATGACCCCAACAATCACTTCATGTTGTAAGAGCCTACACTCACATGATTTAAGGAATCTACAACAAAGAAACAGGTGCGGTGTTGCGGATCACCTTCTAACGATGCATCAAACAACTCTATTCATACAAAAGGTATCTGGTAGCGGTTGATGAAGGCAAAGTAGGTTTTCTTGATGAAAATTCCTCTTGTACACCTACTAGGAAAACCAGAGAGGCGGTCAGGGGAAGTGTTGCAAGCAGCGAAAGTCAGTGAAAGTTTCCTAAGAGATCACATACTCTCAAAAGGAAAGTTCCCTCTAAGGAAGCTATTCCTATTCCTATTCCCAATTCGAACCGCATAGCGAAAGCTCTTGGATGAAAGCTCGAGGAACTGAATCGACGAAGAGGTCACCTACTGAAACGCAATCGATGACACTCCAACGGTAGCTAAACCTCCCAGTCCAATAGCTGAAAAAGGCAAAGGAAAAACTCCTGTGCTTGAGCATGATAAGGATAGTTCTGAAGAAGAACCAGTTGATGAGGAACGAGAATATCAAAAGAAGTTGAAGAACCTCAAACTCAAATACCTTGCCGATGAATTCGTAAAGGAACAAACTCGTGGCCCCGGAGGGTCAAGTGGTGGAACTCAAGCCACACCAGTTTCCGATACGGTTAATCAACCCGATAAGGGAACTGGTACCACCATCACCCACGGACAACAGCAAAGGTAGATTGAGGATTCCATCAACTTTGACATAAAGGAACCAGACACGGAAAAGACTGAGAAAACTTCTGGTGAAGATACTAAGGCTGATGAAACGGCTAAGTCTGGAAATGATGAAGATACTGATTATGATAATTTTTCTAGCAGTCCAAAGACGCTCCAAGGAGGAAACTTCTGAGCCACGTAAGGACCCTGAGCCACCTCACATCTCCTCATCATCAGACTCATCTTCTCACTCTTCACTTCCACCATCCAAAGGAACAACAAGATCCACATCTAAATCAGTGAAGAAACCAACAGACTCTTGGATATCCCGAGCTAAGACAAAGATTGTTAAAGCTATCAAGCAAGTCAAGAAGAAAGACGTGATCAACAAAAAGCTGAATCAACTTGCTGACAGAATCAACTTTCTTCAAGATGGGATAAATGAGTTGTTGAAAGAAAGGGAGCATACCAAGAAGTTTATCAAAGGAGATTTCCAAAAGAAAATGGAGAAGACGGCAAGAGAATATACTCACAAGTTTCTTCTCGACACTGATCCTGGAGTTACAAGGGAGATGTTCACCAGACAACTCTATCCTAATCTCATGAATCTGGTCAAGCAAACAATGCAAACCACTCCGGTAAAGATGACGATCAATCCAATGGAGCCTGCAGTTCTCTCGATCTTTGAGTTGATTTCCAAGATGGTGCTACAAATGTCTCAACGATCGCAACTTTCACCTCGGCGAAAGTAAACTATTTGAGGCACTACTGGAATATCAACTCAAGACTTCATACAAGGAGCCACGGTGAAAGGCCTAAGCGTCCAAGAGACAATGATGATAAGGATAAAGATACAGATAAAGAGCCTAAACGAAGAAAACGGTGAATCATCATCCATGCCGCCTCCACCCCAAAGGCCTCCATCTCAACAACGATCTCCTCCACGCTCTTCTGGCGACAAACCTCGGGACTCGAGTTACCACCTCGCAGAGAAAACCGGTGATCACTTCGAGTACCGGTGGTAACGATGAAGAGGCACCTGAGCCCCAACAACAACCCACCCCTACCGCTTCAACAAAGAAACCAGCATCCTCATCTAGGCCAAAGAAGAAGAAGAAGAAGAAGCGCCTAAGGTGACGCCGTCTCATGGCTAGACGAAGATGACACCGAGTTTGAATGGTTCTCTACACTTGTTGATTCTACTCCCGCCCTAACTGATGATCAAGATATGGTAGAAGGTCGAACATTGGAGCATACTAAGTTACTTCAAGAGAAGTTTCGGGTGAAGAAGATGACCAAGTCAGAGTTAAAACGCATCAAGAATGAAGCTTTTCAATTGCTCAAAGACAACTCGGAAAGTGCTATCGAAGTTGAATACCATCTTGAAAACATAGCACGAGCCATGTCTAACAACATCGACTGGCTCAACCCTGAAGCTAACATTGACTTCACACGAAAAGACAAGGCTCCATATTACACCGATGGACGGACCTCTACCAACGATTGGCCAACCAGATCAACCTAAGATTCCATTCCGCTACTTCTTCAACAATGACCTGGAATTTCTTCTACAAGGTAGCGATGCTTCAAAGAAATACGCTACCTCACTTACACTTCCGTTCCCGGCAGCCATATACTCCAACTGTATAGCCATCGAGGAAAAGGCTAACCACATGTTTGCCAACAGTGTGGAACGGTATGACATCGATGCAATGTATGGGATTCACCATTGGCCGGAATCTTTGAAGAATCTACTACAAAAGCGCCATGTTCGAAAGTCTAAACATGAAGTGTACAAAGTGATAAAGGGATCGTTCTTTGTTAAGCATGTAGCTCTCTCGTCTAAATGGGACTACACTTTCCTCTAGAAAATCATGGTCAAAAGACAAGACGAAAGGGACTATGAGTTCTGTGAAGCGGACTTTCGAATTTGTCTCTCAACGACATTGAAGATCTGTATCTTGCCAAGGTACAGGGAAGAATGAGACAATTCTCGATTGAAATCCAACGTGAATACATCAAGTCCTTGCTCATCTTCATCAGAAGCATAGTGATCTAAGAACGTGTAGAAGACTTGCAACTTGCCGTTGAATCTTATCAGACACGCGTCAACTTCACGGACCTCGGCTAGAACTTCGACATCAATCATCTTCCTCAATACACTCTCATTAGCAAACCGTTTGGAGTAGTTTACCGTAGTGAACTACATACATGCTTGATGGCGTGTAAAGATCTTCATAAGTTTGGAGATCACACTGAAGAAAGTCGGGGCGGCTTAACTTATCGGTTAAAAGCGATACAACAAGGCATTGGGTCACCGAAGAGATGGAATTCTCAGGAGAGACGGGATGTGAAGAGAATCATCACGCGGATTGATGAAAGGTTGTTCAGAAGGGACCAGTTCAGAACTTTGGAGAGTTTCGTAGGTGGTCGTCCCGGATTACTCTCACGAGGCTATCACCGCCCAGTTCAATTCACGGAGACATTCTTTGGACTACCGAATCCCTGGTACCCTTAAACTGTTTCATTTTCAATATTGATTTGGATGTGTGATTATTTATTGACTAAAGCTTGTACACACATAACAGTGTACAACCCGTTCTTGTAATGAAAGGACCCTGTGGTACGCTTCAGTGCCACAATCCTTATAAAAGGAGCGAAAGCTTCTCACTTTTGAGTAAAACTTATCAAACCTTTCACTTTTAAAAGGTTTTGCTCAAAAGAACAAGCACTTCCCCTTATGATTTTCAAAACCTCAAACGTTAATATCACTTGTTGAGGGGGAGTATTTGATTAAAAACTTTGTTCACAAAATTGTTCTTCGTGGTAATCTTCCCATAAAACTCGAAATGGTCATATTTGATATCAACATTTTATCAAAAATAACATATTAATATGCCATTTTTTAGGGGGAGAAAAATTATGTGATAAGAAATATGTTGTGAATTGCTACTGAATTGTCATGCCATAGACTTAACCAACGAATTGACGAACTCTGAAATGTTAGTAACTTGAAAAGACTTGTCCGGGACGGGTAATAATTTCAAGCTAGTTCGCTAGTGATGTAAACGTGTCTCGCAAAGGACTTGCCCCAGTAGAATGTACCATTCGAGAAACTCTTGGTAGACATGAACTTTGACGGGTTTGACAACCTTTCGAGGTTGTCCACACCTTCAAGGTAGTTATTAAAGCTAGTTGTCACCTAAAAGCTGACAATGTATTTCTTTAACTATGCAAGCGAATGTATCGCGGGGATTGTCTATCATGAGTTGATCAATTCAAAAGTGCGCGATCTTCTCTCACCGTGCAGATTTCAGTCAAAACTCTTAAGTACGTGTGGAGGGGGAGTAATTATGCAAAATCTTAAAACTCTCAAACAGTGGTGTTAAATGCTTTTACTCATAACCACTGTGATAGATTTTCAAGGAAAATGGTTTTATGGCAACATAGGTTAGTCATGGAGTTATAAGGTGACTAAGGTTAGGAATAACCGTCCTATGATCCGCCAGAGCCGGAGGGATCTACCTAAGGACACCACCAATAGTTAGAATCTAGAAGTCCTTAGGTATGATTATAAAAAGGAGAAAAAGAGAATCGGAGAAAGAAGGATTTGAAGAATTAAAAAGAAAAGTAAAGAAAAGGGTGAAAAGAAATAGCCCTCCTAATTATTCAACTTAGGCGCATAAGGGTTCAATTCATATGCTACTGGTTTTCACTTGATGACACCGGTATTGAAGATCAAAGTCGTCATGGACCCAGTGACGCATGCACTAAACCTTCTTAGCCACTCAAGTTTCTCTCAACAGAAGCTTGTTTCATTCTCACAGGAAACCCTACGTAAACTATCGGCTTTCTCTTAGAGATTGCTGGTATTGAAGAAGGAGACCCTCTCCCTAGTCCCCGGTCAGGAAAACCAAAGCGCACTATTGAGTCTAGAGCCACGAGATTCATCAAAAGATCTCTTAGGTACACTTGACAATTCATCGCTTGCCGTTCAACAATAAGAACGCAAGTGATTCATTATCGAGTCCTTCACAGATCTTAGCAATCTGTCGAGAACATTTATGAGAGGTTCACAATGGTGATCCTCAGTGATTGAATAGAAACTCTGCCGGGTCAACATCAAACGGCCCTAACAGCAGGTCACCGGTAACTCCCGTGGATTACGCAGTGTGTCTCAAACGGTCCACAGTCATGAGGTGATGCTTTGTACCTCCGACTCATCGAACTGTAGGTGTACTTCTACATCGTGTTATCTCATTTGTGGGACTCAGTTCGAGAACGACCTTTGTGAGAATTAGAGTTGTGTTTTCACACTATGTTGTTAACACTCTCGAAGTTCAAACCTGTAAGCGCTAGATTATTTTTAACCCATGTTTTATGTTTTCTTCTTATGGATGCTTGCGGGTAGAAAAGATCATGCTGATTCTCCACATGCTCATGCCAACATCATCACTATATGAAGTTCTCACATGATCAAAGGCAACACAAAGTCAGAATGATTCTTCATCATCAAAGAATCTACAAAGTTTAAAGACTGAGAGAACTACATCAACACTGAAATCCAACGTTGAAGAGCGTGTGAGCATGTTGGAGAAAGACGTGGAGACACTAGAGTAACGATGCGGACCTGATGTAGACAGCAACAACATACTATCACTTCCATCACAAAGAACACAGATCAAAGAACAAAGAAAATGATGACGTCAAAGCAGAATACTTCAAAGGAAACAATTTCTCTACACTGGGGAGATTGTTTGAATCAAGACACTTCTTCTCACAAGAAAGAAGAATGTCAGAAGACGTCAAAGCTACTATTATATCAGCACCTACAACGTTTATATTATCAATCACTAACACTTAGGGGGAGATTGTTGGAATCACTCCTAAACTAGAATTAAAGTGTTAGTAATAAATATGTAATAGTTAGCCTAATTATGGCCTTTATGTTTGTTTTTAAGCTTAGGCTTATGTAGAAGGCCCATAAGCCTAGGCCCAAGCCTAATAAGTAAAGGATGGGAACTTGGAGTGTTGCCCTAGTTCCCTCCTATAAATAATCCTTGTAAACCCTCACTTGAGGGTTGGTTGTTCATCTCATTCAATATCTACGCATATCCTTTCTTTCATTCATACGCATATTGTTTTGACTTGTTCAACCGATCTATCTCGTATCTCATTTCTTCATATTGATGCTTGTGTTACAAACATGGTGACCTAACAAAAAAAATTAAAATCTAGGTAAAAATATGGATGGCTTGAAGACTAGGTGGTGGTTGAACCATTTGAGGTTGAAGTGGGATATCACGGATGCGTGTACTTAGTATCTGAAGATATCGGGGTTGGTTGGATGCATGATTCTTCGAGATCCTTGTTCGATCTTTAACCGTTTCGAATGACAAAGACTTGAGTTATCTAGTTGAACCTGATGTAAGGAGTTATGCTTATAACTATCACTTTTAAGGAGTTACGTTGTTGTGCTCAAGTGTCACACTAAGGTGTGGATAATTTGAGAAACTTTAAGTTTACCTTTTTTCGATGGAGTTAAGAAAAAGGGTTCTTCGTCTGACAATAGTGCAAGTTTAAGTCACAAGTTCGGGTTATACTACTTCAGTCTCAAGTTCGTCATATTGGGTTTTCTCCATCAGTAGTCATTACAAAAAGCCGTCATAATGATAATGGGGTCGGTAAAGAGTTAGCTGAGAAGAGTATACACGAGTAGAAAAGTCTTATCAGTAATTGATTCTCACAAGATATTTATGGTTCTTTTCAATTGTTCGATTACTTGGACATACATGGTTTCGATGTCTCCAATTCATCATCAACATACGTGGTGTATGATTCTGATTCATTGAAAACATCGGAGGGAAGAGAGTATAGGTGGTGCTTGCTTCCTTTGATGTTTTTGGATTTTTTTTCGAAAACCCTCTCCTTTCATGAATTTCTTCAATCAGGGGGAAGAAATGAGACGATCTGTGGTGAAAATTTCTCAAGTTGGTGTTATCGTCTCACTTTCACAGATTTATCGTGCGTGAAGTTACCTAAGTATGATGTTGTGATGCGTCACACGCGGTCATTTTATCGTGTAATTGCATATTCACAAGTAACTATTATTCCGATAGACCGCAACATTCAGGGGGAAGTCGTTTCATCTCGTCTTTCGCGGATTGTTTGGTGTGAAGCTTCCACATATGTGAGATGATCTTGTTGATTTCTTGCATGTTACCCCGCAATTTTCCGCAATAAGTCAGATTTACCTTGTGTGGTTTACTGCTCATCTACAAATTCCGCTGCGTACTGAAAACTTCAAAAGTTAGAAGAAATGTTTATTACATCAAAGTTTGAATCTGAAGCGGTTGTCGGTTTGGGGAAGCCGATTGAAACTTCGCCAAAAGGAGTGTATGGAGAAGTCGCTAAAGACATGCAGCTGAATTGGGGGAAGTTAATCCAATTTATGCGTATTACATCATTTGCCTACAAGTGAAGAAAACGGTTCTCAAGTCAAGGTACAAGAAGAAGACAAAAAGCGTAAACTTTCATCATCCTCAGCACTTGAAGAGCTTATGAAGACCTTTCTTTATTTGTTTTCTATATTTGTAGTAAATGTTGTAAGTAATCCCTTATGTCGTCCCATTGGGGGAAGATTGTTGGAATCGCTCCTAACACTTAAATGGAACGACATTTACGGGATTACATTATCTATCTTATTTAGCCAAACACAAGGACTAGTTATGTCATAGTTTAATAGTTATGTATGTGCTTGGCTATATATACCCCTCCATACTTCCATGGAGGGGTGAGACTCTTGTGTAAACTTTCACCTTTTATCAATAATACACACACTAGTTTTCCCTTCTCTCTCTAGCTTCTCTCTCTAACTTGAAGATGGCTTTCTTCCATCTTCCAAGACCTCCCGAATCACCATATCATCCATACATACGGTCCTACAATAATATTCGACTCCATATACTTTGTCTTATGCATGGAATAAATTCCTGTGTTTCTCTGTCTTTACTCTCAACGTACCATGAGAGTTAATCTTGTTCATGCTTAGGGGGTTCAAATATAATCACAAGAGCATGGGCCATCTAGATAGAAAAACATAATCCTCTGTTAGTCTGTATCATGTGCTTTAAAGCAAGTAACAGTTGGGAGATAGATCTGAGCTCAGTTTTTCGTCATGTTCATCGTTCATGGGCCATCTAACGAGCCTCAAAGAAGCACTAAATTTTTTTACATGTTCTACTCTGACCCTGTAAAGCCGTTACTACCCAATGTTGCAGGACACTGCTTGAATCCTTTAAATGACTTGTTTTAGCTTCTTAGGGATCCAAGTTCCAACATTTTACTGATCATCACTTGACAGTTGACACCTAGGCCAACCTTAAGATGTACTCTAAAACTAGCTCGCATTGTAATTATATAAGTAGATGTATTCATTAAACACGCGTAGATCAAGCTATCTTGGATAGTAGATGAAATACAAAGTCAGAGGGTCACGCTTAAATTCACTATAATGCATATAATATTGTAACTAGGAACACACATACTCATGCACACAAGGAATTAACGATGCGCGAGAGTACTATGCGACACGGAAATGTAATACTTACAAGAGCACACTAAGATACCACTTGAACTATGCATTAAACCTTGTAAAGTAGATTTTCAAGTAAAAGTCAATTAGCAAGACAGGTTTAATAAAAAACCGGTTAGTAAAAGACTAATGACAAAACATTAAAACCTTCCGATAACATAAAATAGATATTCAGCCATAATATTCTTGTCAATATCCCAAGATAACAACTACACTGAATTTGGTTTATCACAAGACCAAACACAAATGGTTTGAATTATATCGATTAGTCTTTCCCAGAAATAGACCCACAACTGTTAAGAGGTACAACCCTTGCATAGCCTCGTAACTCCTTATAAAATGCAGCTCCACCCATTACTCGAGTACCACTAAAATGCTTCAGAACTTTAGCATTGCCTAGCAGATACTTCATCGCCTTTGTATCACATTTCATCCAGAAGAATCCAGTGATTTTGATAACCTCAAGATGTGACTGGAGACAACTAGGTGGAGTTTCTGGTTCCGTCCAATCAAAGTCTTGTGGATCTTTCAAATTAGAATGTGAAGCATAGTGTTCACAATCCTAACAAGAAACAAGCAAACACAATGTCATTTATTTATAATAACATAAAACAGATGGAAACTAAAAGCGGGCCATTTGTAGTGTTTTTAGTAAAAGATCACCTTCTGAATAGTAAGAGTTTGTAGAATAGGGGAGTTTTCCAGTAAATAGAACAATAAGGCCCAACCACACAATCTAGGAATTCCTATCTCCAAACAGGTCAGGAATTGGAATTGCAATGTGGGCACATCACTAAGAGGGTGTTTGCTTAGAAGCTACAATAAGATCAATAAATTTATGGGTCAGAGTGTCAGACATACCATCAATCAAAATGCTTGAAGAACATTATAAAAGAATACAAACTTACATAAGTTGTAGTGCTGTCTAATAAAAGGGACTCTGCTCCACTGATCCCATGCAAAAGACAATAAGCACGCTCAGTATATATATTATCCTCATCCTTCCAGAATATCTCAACACAGCATGATCCTAAGTAAAAATCTGCATTAATGGGCGCTAACGAACCCTCGATTACATACTCTGCAGACTCTATACCATCCGTTTCCTCTATATAGAGTAGTTCAATTTTAGGGAGATCAAGACGAACTGTGCCAGGTGCGTCACACTCGTCTGCACAAGAAAGAGTGCTGCGCAATACTTTTAGTGATGGACATGTGATATCATATACCTGTTCTTCACTATAATATATTCCTCCTAAAACTAAAAACTCAAGTTTTGGGCAATTACGGAAGAGATTTTCTGTTAGTTCAAAGGGAGGACTGTTGACCATAAATGTAAGGGACGTCAGATTAGGCAAGCAAAATACCCTTGGAACTGTTATCTGATCTGTGAAGTGTGAAGTTAGTTTTAAATCAGTGAGGCTGTCAAATGTGAAAAAACTTGAAGGCAATTCCAAGCAAATAACGTCTAGATACATCTCATATGCTTTACGCCTAATAACATCACAAATGATATCATTAATTGCTCCACGTGTAACAAGATGTTCACAGGTTAGGCGAAATTTCCCAATCTCTTGTGAGCTTAAGCGATTTAATGTTCCATGTATGAAATTTAAATCCAATAAACGATTGGACCTAACAAGAAAATCAAGATTGTAAAGACAAAACCAAACACGCTTCCACCTTTTCGACAAAACGCAAGTAGAAACAGCCTCTTTAGTGTTGAGGGATGAGAATATGATTGCAAGAAGGTCATCAGGTAAATTGCTAATTCTATCCATCGAAATTGGGCAAAAAACTTTCCTTTCTAATTAGCAAACATTTACAATCCCGCATAACAGTACTACCTGTTTATTGGTTTGATGGCCGTCTCAAGATTGAGTTAAAATGTGTGATAAAACTCACTGTAAATGGAAAGTAAGGTTAGGATTTCTGTGAAAAATTAGAGGACAAAGCTATAAGAAGTAAGTAGGCGCACCTGAGGTTGAGATTAAGCATCTGTATCTCAAAGAGAGACGGATTCGATATGAAACATTATCAAATGAAAAGAAAGCACAATTTAGAAGGAACACTCCAAATGGAAATATCACTGGACTTAAGGGCTATTTAATGTTTATTTTAACTATTACCAAACTTTACCAAAGTAAAACGCGTTGCACGTGAACTTAGTCTATTTTTAACTAATACACAAAGAAACATGATAACTTGTAATTAATACAATTTATTTTCTAGCACTACGTAATCTTAAGTCCTTAACACTATATCAAAACTCTCAGTTATCAGCAACTGTGCCATAGAATAATACGCAGGGTCCTGATTTTCGACAGTTGCTTCATACATTTAGTGTAAACAAAAAAGCGGACAATAATATTAACACTTGATTTGGTGCCTGACTATTCTTTTCGGGATATATGCGCTGCTCTGTGCATCACATTTGTCCTTTAAAAAACAGCTTATATACAAGTTTGCAAGAATCTGTGTGGCGTTGGGTTCAAATCCTGTGGATTAGTTGGCCAAATGGTCAGAAACCATGGTTAAAAAAAAGTTTGAAAGAAATAAATCATCTGCACACAACATGCCATTCAGTCGAACATTTTATACATTATTAGCAGTAGGTAATGCATTCTAATATGCATTGTTGTTACAGTGTCAAACTCAGATGTATCTTCTAAGACTAGGTTCCAACCCATTACTTTACCACAACATAACATGAATAAAGTATTAATATCTATGAAAGTTACAATGCATGAGTTTGAGTTACTTTCTGTTTTAATAGCTATACGCCAAAAAAGTCCCATTAATGTAGACAAAGAAGGGACCAGTATATTTTCTCATAATGATAATGGGAAATCAGGTACATTTAACAGAAAACTTATCAAGAGATGAATATGACGTTATTTTCAGGAAATAGAGGGTCATAATCACAAATACGCAAAATGCACCCCTAAAAACAAGGAATACTGGTCTTTCAGTATATCATTGAAAGAGTTAATGAATACAGAATTTGAAAGAGATAGTGAATAACCTACATAAACAAAAAGATGGAAAATGAATAAACCACACAGAAAATCTTGGACTGCTAGAAGCAAACAGTAACATGTAACAAATAATCCTTGCAATAACAACTTGGTGCTTCTTGGAACAATAAACGAATTAATGTACATTAATTGCGTCGGGACTCGGGAGCAAAGTATTGTATTCTACAGAAAAGGCTATAGTACTCCCTTAAGTAACCAAAATGAAACGAAACAGGTAGAGGTAAAATAAATATATAAAATGCTTAAGAGAAATGTATCGTACAGGTTAGAAGTCTCTCAACATGTTGCCTCATACAGAAATTTACCCTGAAATGACTCGCTCTTACTAGACTTGTTTTGCCCCATCCAGAAATTTACCCGTTTTGACCCGTCATCCAACTCGCCTATTTTGCCACCTCTAGACAACAGATAATGAAACAGAATCTTCCTACCTGCTACTGTTCCTTATAAGCGTGTCACTGACATTGTTTTTAGGTGCTTCACTTGAGTGAAATGGATTGTCACGAGAAAGATGACAAAGGAAGATCTGAATACTTGTAAAACAACAGAGACGTAAGGAAAAATTGGACAAGAAAACAATGACATATCTAGAAACAGGATGTGACATGCGAAACACGAGAAGGAGAAGGGAGAAGAATACCTCTGCGAACCCTTTTTTGGCTGGTGTCTCCACTGTTTACGCTGGTCTAGCAGAAGAATTAAACAGCACATCACCAATGATGATAATAATTATTGTGATCTAAGCCTATAACATAATTTTCATCCTAACAAACATGATTTGTTTTGCTTTTTTTAGCTTCATCTTTCAGCAATTTGTTTCCATCCTGACAAACTACTACTAACTCCACTCTTTAACAGGGAAACAGAAGTTGCAATAGATTTTTTGGGATCACAAGCATATCGTATAGACGTTAGTAGGAAAACACTGTTAACTGGTCCTTGTTTGAAACAGATATCACACTCCTATGTTTACAATTAAGTTATGAAATATCCTGCCACAACAAGGAAGGTCGACAAATAGAATGCACCTAAGTTCAAGGGTATAATCCCTGTGATAGTGAGATAGGTTATAAAACCCCAATGTTGACATATATATGGTAAATATGGGCCAACTAATTTAAAGTCAACAGTATGAACTCATTCTAAGAATGCTGTGTCACTAAGATGTTTGGTTGTTCACATCTTGCAACTTTTTTCTGTTATTTCAAAGTACAATGGTACTCACTATATATGTTATCATGATAGCATTCCTCACAAGGATTTCATCAATTCTAATCATCCATTGTAGAGCTACTTATGGTGCTGAGGGTTTAATATTAAAAGCGTGGTTAGAGACACTGATCGAAAAGAAATCATACTTGGCAACTTATGAAGTTACGCCATGGCTAAAAAATTAAGGTCATTTACTAGGTAGAAGGTTCAACACACAAGAGATTTATGCTCCACTAGCTAAAGTGGTCGAAATTCTTACAAAAGAACAACTGACAATAGGTATGATGTTGCTCAATCTCTGAAGTGAGTTTATGGAATATCAAAGGATTCTATCGTTACACAAAGACAAAACAGAACGAAATAGCGATTTAAGATGGCTTACACAAATCAAGCAGTTGATAAACTCACAACCAGGGGGGGCGGTGCCCTCCATGGTTCGCCAAAAAATATCAATTTTTAGTGTAAACTTTTTTTTTTAGGACCATTTTATTAAAGTGCACCCCATTACAAAATCAAATTGCCCCCCACCTTAAGATCAAACAATGTAAAAACCTTATATTTCTATCTTAATCTAAAAAAAATGTCATTTTTTAGTGTAAAATTTTTTTTTTTTACCTTTTTATTAAAGTTCATCACAAATTTTATCAAAAAATTTTTTTTTGCCCCCCGCCGCCACTGCTCACAACCCCTCATCAATCATGTTAAATTTTCATTTCCATTTCTTGTCCAGAGTGGTTTGTTAAACTTCCTATTTTGAGTCATTAAGAGGTTGGTTAATGCAACATAGAAGCGTGTTGCGCGTGAATTTAGTCTTATATAGCTTAAACTAAAAGCTATTTTCTTAGGCAACTTTTTTTTACTTCATAACAAGATTCGAAATGCAGAGCTACATACATCTTTTATGTATACTTCATTATTACATTATCTTTTAATGGACAAAAGAAGAGAGACTGTATTTCTTTCTCTACGTGTTGTTAATCCTAAACCCAACTCACTATTTTACCTAAAGATGATCAAAACTCTACTTCAGCAATTCTACGACCCAGTTAAACGCAGGATCCTGATAATTCTAACTGCTAGAGGAGGTGAGCCTTTACATGTTATACTATTAGATACTAAGAAAACATATGATACCTACATTCCAAAAATACATCTTACATGAACTAGTTCCAGTTTGGTAAATCCAAGCATCGATATTATGTTTCATGATTAGCATCCGTTGTCTAAATGTCTGGCAAAACTCAAAATATAGAACATAAGTTTTTAGGGTCATCCCAACCCACATAAATGACATGTTTTTTACCCAAGCCCACTTTGAACCATTAGCAACCCGCCCAATGTGCTACCTTCAAATTCAATTCAATTTGCTACCTTCCAAAAACATATCTCACACGGGTTGTGACCTATCGTTCATATCCTTAGCTTATTTTACTACATGAGCACCACCAATATTATACATCACACTTTTCGTGCATATAAAATGTGAACCTAAATTTCGACAATCGTTTGATGTGTTCAATGTAAATTAAACGGTTTGGCAGTCACCTTAACACTTGATCAGTAGTTGATCAGAAGCGCAAGCTAATCTTCCTGTGAAAATATACCCAAGTCTTTGCATCATGTTCCTCCTTTAACAAACGTGCTTACACAACATGACATTCAGTGAAACATTTTATATGTGCTTAACACTAGGTATAGCCTGTGTAAAGAAAAAGGTGGGAAATAAAGAAACCAAACAGAGTAAATCGGATACTGCTAGAAGCAAAGAATAACATATCAGAATTTAGCCTTGCAATTGCGTGCTCTTCTGCAGTTACTACAAACTTTATATCCTTTACAGGAGACACACTAATGGACAAAGTGGAACTACATAAACATGCATCGACGTGAACGTCAAGCAGGACATTGAAGTACAGTTATCGGCTATTAAGAGAAAACTTTCAGGCCTCACTAATTACCATCAAACTATGCACACTGATATCCCTATTCTTTTTTCATAAATCAAAACACAAGGACCCCCTTAAAACTATATACTAATATCTGAAAAGGTTGAAGCTTTTATCATATCAATACTGGCCAGAAATGTCACACAAACATGATTTACCAGATCATACATAAACATATTCCATCCTGACAGAACTGATTGTGTTTTCACTCTTCTTTTCAATTCCCTCTTTTGGCAATTTTTTTTCCATCTTGACAAACTACAACAAACACCATTGTTCTGCAGGGAAAGGTTAGGTGCAAATGATTCTTTAAGATCACAAGCATATCGTGCTGGCATTGTTATGAAGACACCGATAATTGGTCATTGGTCTAAAGCCACTTCAAAGATGGAATCAAGTCTTGTTGATATCTCAACTTTGGAAAATAACTGAAAGGAAAGAGTCTTTGTGGGTCAAAATGATAAAATATTAAAATTAGAACAAAAAGTATATGGGAGGTTGAAGCTAATTCCACAGATAGTTGGGGATGGAAGAATATGCTCGAGATTAGAGATAAGATTAAACCTCACAAGAAGGGCACTTTATGATGCTAGATTACCCGATAATGCAAGAGTTGCTGACATGATAAGAAATGATCAATGGATATGGCCAAGAGATTGGTATCATAAATTGCCATAACTTAAAAATGTCGGTCCCTAGACTTGTCAGTGCCTTATTCACTCCATCAAGGATGGAAGGATATGAGGGAAAACTGGAGTCACATTGTGTGGTTCTCACAGTTCAATCCAAAGCAAGATTTCATTTTGTGGTTAGCAATTCAAGGGAAGCTGTTGACTCAAGATAGACGGAGTGTTTGGCAGAAGGATGTGGATCTTAAGTGTGCTTTTTGCAAACAAGAAAAAGATTCTCATAAGCATTTATACTTTCAATGTCATTTTGCATGGAAAGTTTGGAGTTATATGAAAGATATGATGAAATACAATGGGGCTTATAATGAGTTAACTGATATACTTGAAAGTATGGCCTCAAAGATAGGGGAGGTATAAAATTTGGTATGTGGTGGATCGAATTTTAGTTTACTATATATGGCAAGAGAGAAATTATAGAATGTTTAGAGGAGAATATAGAACTATGCTGAAGTGTGCAGAATAATAAAGGAAAATGTGGTAAACAAACTGATGAGTTTAAGAGTTAGAAACTCTCATGCAGCTCTAAATGTTGCTGTAAAGTGGGGACGTGGGGTATGAGATGGGATAATATGCAATTTGTTCATGGATAGTTGGTAAAGATTAGTGTGAAGAATGATTGAATTGTGAATATTGAAAGGAGTGTATTTGGAAAATATGTTGTAAGAGACTGTTTGGGAGAAGCATGAAGCTAGGAATAGTGAGTCATGCAAGATGAGACAACTTGGTCCTAGACTCCTAGCTATGTTTCTTCTAAAATTGGTCATAAGGAAATAAGCTTGATTGAGTTGTAGTGCAGATGGCCTTGTATCTTGGCTAGAATTTTTGAATAAAGACCGCTAACCATAAGGTTGGTTTCCTGAAGAGGGAATGGAGTGTTTGGATAGTGGTCTGATGAAGTTTTTCCATGGAATGTTACTTAGTTGTTGCCTTGTTGGTGATGCCTAAGAGTCGTTTGTTTTCATAGTTTAACTGTGAGGATGGAGCTGCATTTAAGTTATGGAATGAGAGGTTTTTGGGAACTGTAATCAGCATCTAGGTTCTTTAGGAAGAGAGGTGTTGCCCTGCATAAGATGAGGCCTGTCTATAGGATGGAAAATGTAGTCTTATATACAGTGGGGTTTGGTTGGTTTATAGGAGGGATGAGGCCTTTCTTGGAGTGTAATTCCTTCTGTTAGTGTGATATGGAGTCTGCATAATGGTTGGAATTGCCCTCTTTGAGAAGGAAATGTAGTCCTGAAATGGTGAATTGGTGATAGTATAAGTTTTTGATGGTGTATTAGCTATGTTTGTTGGCGTTGTTTAGCTACCTATGTAGGCCGTTTGTTTTGCTTTGGCATGTCATTAGCATTCAACTGTTCAACAGTATGTTGTATATATGGTTTTTGAAAGTTAATATAGTTCACCATTTCACCCAAAAAAAAAAAGATTAATCCTCATTGATGATCTCACAAAAAACACATCCAATGTAGCAAAAGAAGGAATAAATTTAGTTCTGATAATGATAATTGGAATATGGAATATTAGGTACACTTAGTAGTGAACTTTTCATGAAAGGAGTATGTTGCAATTTGCACGGGATAGAGGAAGTATTATCTATGGAAGCATTGAACCTCTATAAACAAGTAATGCAACAGCCATGTAATCCCAATCAGTCACTAAAATGGATCATAATCACAAAATATGCAAAATATACCTCTAACTTATCTGTTCATGGATCCAGAATATGATGCTAGAAGCATAAGGTCTATTGTTCTCCATTAGATTTCATGAGCCTAACTCCAGTGCATACCTACTAATTACCATAAAACAGGACACTGAAGTACAGTTATCGGCTAATGAAGAGAAAAGTATCAGGTCTTTACTTGATTCCTATAAAACAGTTATTACTCACTCATTAGTAATTACCATTAAACGATGCACACTGATATCCCTATTCTTTATTCATATATCAAAACACAAGGACCCCCTTAAAACTATATACTAGCATACCGTGCTGGCATTGTGATGAAGACACAGGTAATTGGTTATTGTTTGTAACTGGTTAGTATATCTGTCTAATATCGCTCTTCATGTGTTTAAAGGATGGATATTAAAAATACGTTGGAACTCAGATCACTCTCCTAGTTTATTAAAGCCATGAAAAATATAATGCACCAAACTCAGGGTATGGTCAGGAAGTGAACCAGGGGGTTCCTGGGACCGCTATGACTTTTTCGATGTTGTGTTGATTTTTGAAAAAAACCGTCAATTTTTTATAAAATGTGTTTCTATATTACGGTTCCAAAACATTTATGCACCCGGTCATATTTGGTCCCGGTTCCGTCTCTGGGTATGATCCCTTGATTAGTGAAATAGGTTATATAAGACTTTCATAAAAAATAAATTAATTAAAAAAAAAAATAATAAAATAAAAAAATTCGTACCTCAAAAGTGACATGTAAGAAAAATAATGGGCTAACATAGTAAGCCTTTAAAAAAAAAACACCCCCATCGGTCGTTGGTCGTCGGTGATGCGGCGATTGGGTCGAATTCGGTCCAGGGACGGAGCCACTCATGCACCGGGATGGGCCATGGCCAACCCAAAACCTCTATTTTATAACATACGTATTATGTATTTAATATTTTGGTTCACATCATAAAAGGTTTTGGCCCACCCATTCAATAGTCAAACTTGTCATACTTTTAAAGATTAAGGGTCCGTTTGGTTTGTAGGTGGGTTTAGGATTTAGATTTGGATTTGGATTTTGATTTGATGTAGGAAAGAGAAAGTTATTATAAAAAACATAAATAATTAAAAATTAAACATGCAAATCATTTAACAAAACGTCACTTCAAAAAGATATAAATATTAAAACTATATATATATGTGGCTGAGATTTAATATTCCATTTTTTAAAAAGCAAGTATCAATACTATTTTTAGGGATTGCAAATTGTACTATTTTTAGGCATCAAACTCTTTGGTCAGAATCACCTCATATACCAAACGTTAATTTTTAAATCTAATCCCTAATCCAAGCCCAAAACCAGCGTACCAAACGGACCCTAACTCTTCTTTATATGTGTTTTATATAAATCTTTGCTATCATCAAAAATATTTAATTTAAACTTAAGTTTAAGTTAATAAGATTAACAGATTTTCATCAGACATTTTTTCCCGAACGTTGTGGTACTTAATTAATTTGTTAAGTTACATGTGCATATATATGATCTATATACGTTTACAATTAAGTTCATCCCATATATGTATTGACGAATGTAGTAAGTTTTTTAAACAAATTTTTTGTTTGCGAATAATTGTTTTGGCCCACCCGGCATCCAAATCCTAGCTCCGTCACTGATTCGGTTGTGGTCATTTACCAAACAAAAATATGACCGTTGGGTCTATTTAAGTATTAAAAAGAGCATATATATATATATATATATATATATATAGCGATGATCTCAGGTTTGTTTATCAAACAAGTGAGTTAGAAAAGTCACACAACAAAACCCATCAAAGGGAACAAATACATTCAGGCCAAAGTTTGTTCTTGTTTAAGATTTGTATTTGGGTAGATTGTGTTTCAGATAAGAAAAAGGTTAGGTGACTTGTGGGTGGGTGTATGGTTTGTGTGCTGTGATACACTTTTATACCTTTAATCTACGTCATGTCAATATCTTACGAGCTATTTTTTGCCGATTCATCTTCGGACGATCAAGATGAAGTTACTAGCGATTTTGTGTTTTTTGCGGCGGCATGTAGTGAGGTTATTGATCATCACCGAGCTAAGAAGAAAACACCCTCCTCCTCTCGTTCTAAATATTTATCTGTTGAAGAAGAAGGTCTTATTGATTTAGTAGCCGATGAATGGAAAAGCCTCGAGTTGGCAAGGTTGGAAAAAAAGGAGCTACAAGACTCCTATATACAGTTGAAGGAACGGGAGTTGGAGTTGAGAAGAGAGGGACTTGCACTAAAACGTCGAAGACTTGAACAAATGAGACAAGACAACAACATCTTGTTCTATAATTCACGAGTCGACGAGACTTTGCCCCTAAAGCAACAAGAGAAGCTGATAGAGATGAAGCAAGAAATCAAGAAGTAACTTAGATTATTAGTTTAAGTTTTTAATTATTATTGTAATGTCTTAGTTTTATTTGATGCTATTATTAGTTCAAAGGGCTATTATGTAAAGTTTAGCTATTATTAATGAATGGTCCTGGGTTCAAATTCCCTTTGTACAGTGTTAACATCTTGAACTGTGTTACAGAGTATGGTCCGTGGGTTAATCACGAATGGAGTAATCTCTGTTAGTTAACACGAACTGGACTTCATAAACTATATCTAAAAGTGTATAACCACAAACAACAACACTAAAACACGTGATAGTTTATGGATTGCTACAGTACATTAAATTGTTTTTAGCAATTATGGATCAGCAAACACATAATGATGGAAGATATCAGTCTTAGGTACCTCTCTTGTTCAACATATGAACCTCTATTCATAAAAGTAATATTGGACTCCAAGTACATTGTCTAATGTTTGGTATAAATTCCTTTGTTTCGCCAAACCTAATTAATCTCGCCATTTAATACATCAACACCATGAGGTTTCATTCGTCTCCTTAGTGGACTTGAACATAACCGAGAATGATCATACACCATAACTTAGTTATTATCCATATTCTTGGTCTAAATGGGAAAACACATGCCTCGTACCTTTTCCTTTAAAGCAAGTACGGTCGGGAGATAAACTAAAAGATGGTTTACATCTTTATGACCACCCAATGAAGCCCTCAGCTCGCTACCTAATGTTGCAGGACATTAATTGAAGCCTTTACATGATTTGTCTAGTTGTTTTGCCCTCATCGTGATTTAAAAGTAACCTTTTTCCATCACTAGAGACTCTGACCTCTCAAACAAGCAAACAAGCTCTTAATGAAAGTATGCAGATCCCCCTCTGACCCTATGAAGCCCTCACTACCTAATGTTGCAGGACATTACTTGAACCCTTACGTGATTTGTCTAGTTGTCTTGCCTTCTTCGGAATCCAACAATCAAATTTTTTCATCACTCGACACTCTAACCTTAACACACTCTCAAACAAGCTCTTAATGATAGCATGCAAGTAGTAGTATTCACCAAACACACATGGATTAAGCTATCTTAAGTCAGCTTAATTAGACAACGACAGACAGGGCTAATATAGACAGCGACACACTCTCAAACCAAGCTATCGCACACAATCAAGGACGGCTCTGACGACAGAGTGAAACAAGTTTAGATTAACTTTATGAATATAGCATTGCTAGGAACAAAGGACTCACGTATGCAAGTAATTCACGTTGTGCATGAGTACTATGCAACATGGCAATTAGACTACCAGAGTACAGTAAGATACTAAACATTAAAACCTTCAGTTAACATAAAATAGATATCTAGGCATAACAATCCTTTCATGTCAATATCGCAAGATACCAACTGCACTAAATTTGGTCTGACACTAGCCCAAGTACAATAGGTTTACATTATATCGATTAGTCTTTACCTTAGATAGACCTATAACTGTAAAGACTAAGAAGGTAAAGTATTAGCATAGCCCTGCAAGTCCTTCCAAAATGCAGCTTCACCTTTTACTCCAATGGTATCACCAGGTGTAATAATAAAATCCTTCAGTACTTTGGCGTTACCAAGTAGATACTTCATCGCCTTTGTATCACATTTCATCCAGAAGGATCCAGTGATTTTGATAACTTCAAGATGAGACCGGAGACAAGTAGGTGGAGTTTCTGGTTCCGTCCAATCAATGTATTGTGGATCCTTTAGATAAGCAAACTCTTGTGGGCGATTTTTCAAATTAGAAGCATAGTGTTTACAATCCTAGCAAGAAACACACAAACAAATTATCATTTAGTTATACTATAATGACACAAAAAAACAGAAATAAATAATCAGGTTGTTTATGAAAAGATCACCTTCCGAATGGTAAGAGTTTGTAGAATAGGGGAGTTTTCCAGTAAAGAGAACAATAAGGTCCAACCACAGAATCTGGGTATTCCTATCTCCAAACAGGACAGGAATTGTAATGTGGGCACGTCACTAAGATAGTGATTGCTTAGAAGCTTCAAAAAGATCAAATAATTAGTGGGCTAGACAAAGCATTCATCTAAATGTTAAGGAAAATAAAACTTACATAAGTTGTAGTGTTGTCTAATAAAAGGGACTTTGCTCCACTTATCTCATGCAAAAGAACATACGCACGCTCAGTCTCATTCTCAAAACCTAACTCAACACAGCATGATCCCAAACGAAAACTTGCATTAATGGGTGTTAACGAACCCTCAACCTCATAGCTTGCGGACTCTTCACCAGAGTTTTCCTCTATATGGAGTTGTTTAATTGTAGGGAGATTAAGAAGAACTGTGCCAGGTGGACGCGTATAAGGAATGTATCCACAAGAAAGACTGATGTGTAATACTTGCAGTGACGGAGATGTGATATCATAAATCTGTTCTTCATTAGAATATGTTCCTCCTAAAACTAGATCCTCAAGTTTTGGGCAACAACGGAAGAGATTCTCTGTTAGTTCTAAGGGAGGGCGATTAATCTTAAATGTAAGGGACTTCAGACTAGGCAAGTGAAATACCCCAGGGTCTGTCATTGAAGTTTTTAAAGTTGAAGATAGTTTTAAAACTGTGAGGCTGTCACATGTGAACACACTTGAAGGCAATGCCATGTAAAGAACATCGACATCTATCTCATATGCTTCATGCCTAATAGCCTCACAGAATATATCATAAATCGCTCTATATCTAGAATGATGTCTACAAGTTAGGCGAAACTTCCCGATTTATGGTGACTTCAAACGATTTAATATTCCATGAATGAAATTAAAATCCAATAAACGAATGGATCTAATATGAAAATCAAGATTGTGAATTTGTAACCAGACATCCTTCCACCTTTTCGACAAAACACAAGTAGAAACAGCCTCTTTAGTGTTCAGGAATGAGATTATGTTTGCAAGAAGGTCATTGGGTAAATTGCTAATTCTATCCATCCAAATTGCGTAAACAAGATTCCTTTCTAATTAGCAAACATTTAAACGCCCGTGATAACAGTTTGGAAGTACTACCTGTTTATTGGTTCGATGGCTGTCTCGACTCTCGAGACTGGTCAAAAACTAAGAAAGAAATCACTGTAAATGAAAAGTAAGGTTAGGGTATCGGACTAAAATTAGGGAAAACGTATAGCAAAATCAATCATACCAAAGAGGAAAAAGCTATAAGAAGTAAGTGCACCTGAGAATGAGATCAAGCATCTGGATCTCAAAGAGAGGCAGATTCCAATGAAACGTTATCAGTTGAAAAGAAAGCACAATTTAGATGGAACACTCCAAATGGAAATATATATAGACTTAAAGGCTATTCATTATTTTAACTAATACCAAACTTTACCAAAGTAAAAGCGCGTTGCGCGTGAAATTAAGTTTATTTTTTACTAAAACACAAAGAAACATGATAACTTGTAATTAATACACTTTATTGTCTGGCACTATGTAATCACCTTAACACATCATCTGGTGCCTGACTTTTTTTTCTTCTGGATATTAACTCATAGTAATGATAATGGGGTGTTAGGTACTTTTAACGTTGTACTATTAAAGAAAGACAATGTTGAAACTTCAATGTAATGCAACTGCCACATAGTCCTAGCCAGTCACTATATGGGTCGTAAACACATACATGCAATGTGTGCCCCTAAAAACAAGGAATACTAGCCTTTCAATATTTTCTCTGAGTTGATGCATCCAGAATTGTTCAACACTGGACTTTATGAACCGAACTGCAGACAATAGCCTGCATAAAAAAATGGTGGAATATAAATAAAAAAATAGAGAAGATTAACGTGTACTTCTGTTGCTATTGGCAGCTTTATATCCTTTCCAGCAAACACAACAAACACAAAGTGAGACTACATAAAAATCAAACATGCATCCAAGTGAGGTCAAGCAGGAGTTTAAAGTACACTTATCTGCTATCAGAAGAAGGCTTGAAGCTAGCACGGATAGAAGAGGCTCACCCGACATGTAAAACAAACATGATTTACCAGATAATATGTTGATCACCCTTTCTTTCAATTTCATCCATCAGCGATTCGTTTCAATCCTGACAAACTACAACCAACTCCCGTGTTTCTAAACAAAAAGGTTAGGTGCAAATGGTTCTATGGGATCACAAGCATATTTTATTTGCATTACTATGAGAAAACTGTAAATTTGTCATTATTAGTAGATGACCAGTATCTTGGCCTGATATCACTCTCCTATGCTTACGAAGTTATGTAAGAAACCAACTGGGCTAGCTTCCAAGTTGGCCACCAAGGGTGATCTTGGGGAGGTTGTTACCACATGCGAGAGGTCTCGAGTTCGAGTCTCTCCGTGGGGGTTTTCCTTCAAGGGGGGTTCTACCCCATAGATGCGTCGAGGGCAGGGACTACCTTCTGGGTACGTACTGTTGAATAACTAACTTAGTAACTGTACTAACTCGCCGTTCAAAAAAAAAAAACGAAGTTATGTAAGAACTCATTCACAAGGCTGCGAGCACATTGTAATAGCTTTTATTATCCTTAAGTTATGAGTGACAGAAAGTCGATAAGTATAATGCACCTAGCTAAAATGTGGAATAGCTAATAAAACCTCAAAATCGACATCCGCAAATATCCAACCTAGCCAGTTACAAAATGCGACGGAAAATACACGTAAGCTTCAGAGTCATTAAAATTTAACTCACTATAGGATTCAAAACCAGGAAAACGACATTCACAATGGCCCTAAAAAATTAAAGTAATGCTTTACTATGATGTTTAATTGTTCTCACTTTCATCCTTTATCTGCTATCTCACAGTATCATGGTAGCCACTAGCCAGCCACTACACAAGACAGCGTCTTCAAAGGCATCACATTTATAAACAGAAATAAAATAAAATAAAACTGCGTCCAAGGGCAGAGCTAGAAAGTTATTTTCGAGGGGGCAAACTTTGATAATTTTTAGAAACTACACTACAAATCGGTTCGTTAGTGGGGCAAATTACAAAAATAGCCATATCTATGCTACATATAAAGTAAAAATGGTCAATGTTGAAATTGTTGAAAAATGGTCAAGCATGCATTGGAAAGTATTGAAAGTATTAAAAACTATGACTTATATGACATATGTTTAAAAAACTATTAATACACATTAAAAACCGGGTATTTGACCCTTTTTTTTTTTTTTTTTTTTTTTACCAGAACGGTTCAACCGGTTGAACCGCCTAGGTCAAAGCGGGTTTCAAAACATTATCTTTAATCTCAAATCCTCAAACTTCTAATATTTTTCGTTTATAACTCACAAACTTTTTTTTATCACGAAAACTATCTGCCGCTATTAAATCCCGTGGCTATGCACGGGTACTCGTCTAGTATATTTAAAAAAGAATTACACTACAAATCTTTTCACTAGGGGGCACGTGCCCACCCTGCCCCCTCCTGTCTCCGCCTCTGTTGCCGTTTAATGGATTAAGTCATGAAATCGACTGGTCTGAATGTTTTTTGTACTTATACAAATGGCCTCTATATAGTTTTAAAATTAGTAGCTCTGAAGGAATTGTCATGGTTTCGACTAGTAGAATTGATGTACAGGAATTAGTAGCAATTAGAGAAATTCATTCATGAATCAAACAGAGGTTAAATAAAACCTAGTAAAAAGTTTATAACGATAAATATTGGAAATGATCATACCATATGTATAGGCAGCAATTAGCAAGACAGAACAACAGTGGACGTGTTATAATCAACATTTAACAGTAAAACTAATAGTGATTGCCGTTTCTCTAACCACCCTCAATAGAACTGACGCCTTCCCCCAAATCATCAAATTCCACCCTCACCAAAATAGCAATGAGCTTATTTCTGTTTAATGGCTTATAAGCAATACTTTAAATACCGGGTTTTTTTTTTTTTTTTTAAAGGGTTAATGTTGGCGGAAATATAACTTTTCTTTTTTATTACAAATAATTTTATTATTTAATAAATACTTCAATTTTTTTTTTTCTTCAGAATAAAAATGGTAATAGCTTGTGGTAATTAACTGCCAACTTAAGTGGTAATTAACTGTGTCATTTGGTTACAATAGTAGTTATTAAGAAGTTATTTTGTTACAATAAGAAAAAAAAAAGTTTATTGTCACAATAGTAAAAAGTGGAAAGCCAGATATTTTCTGTAACCATTAACCCTTTTAAACAAGAGGGTTGGATGAAAGCCTCAACAGAGAGTCGGGTTCGATCCTCACTCCTCTACAAAAGCCGGAGGTCCTTTCTACCTTTTGGTAGAACTGGGCAAGTACCTCTCTACCTTAGGGTAAGTCTGTTACATTTTAACCTCCCCCAAACACCCAAAAACAATTGGGTACCCATAACCCGTGGAAGACGGCATTGGGAGTTACTTTACTTTACTTTTTTTTAAATACCGGGTTTTTAATAGACCCGGTGGAGTCACCGGTTCGAACCCGGTTTTCTATTTATTACGTAGTATTATTTATTTATTTTTCGACCAGGTTAACCGGTTCGATCACTGGGTCAACCGGTTCGATCGCCGGGTCTACCCGGGTCAACTCGGTTTTTATAAAAAAAAATTTGAAAAAAACCAAACCCGGGTTGACCCGATCACTCAAAGTCCGGCGGGTCTAACCGGTTTTAGAAACCCGGGTTTTTTTTACCCGTTTTTGTGGTCGGGCGCCGTTCCGACCGGTTGAACCAGCCGGGGACCCGGGTTTGAAAACATTGCTTATAAGCTTATTTGTGCATAGTATATAACTATAAACCTCAATTTTTAAATGAGTTAATTGCATTTTTGGTCCTTATGGTATGGTCAAATTGCAGATTTTGTCCCTTAAAGTTTGAAAGTGCACTAGACGTTCCCATTTTGAAGTGTTCATTGAATTTTTGGTCCTTGTGGTATAGCCAAATTGCAGACTTGGTCCCTGTGGTATGGCCAAATTGCAGATTTGGACCCTGAAATTTTAACGTCGTCTGGCCCAGGGGACCAAAAATGCAACGGAAACTTCAAAATGGGGACGTCCAGTGCACTTTCAAAGTTTTAAGGACCAAATCTGCAATTTGGCCATACCACAGGGACCAAAAATGCAATCAACTCTTTTTAAATTGATATATAAGTTTATTATAAATTATAAATATATATTATAGAAAGGACAAAACTACGTCGTTTAGGTGGAATAACATATTTGAAAAATCTTTGGACTTCGTCTGGGCTATCCTGTTGGCTGACCCCATTTGGCATTTTTATAACGTTAATTCCCTGGATTTTTTCAGAGAGTTGCAGATTCATACCGTTAGATTTGGGTTTTTTTTGTATTAAGATTCAATAGTTAGGGTTTCATTTTTGGGGGTTTTGGTGCCCACGTTTACGGTCGATCCAATGTGTAATTGTGACTTGATATAAAGGTATGTGTTTTTATAAAGTTGAGCACGAAGTTCAGAATCAACAAGTTAATTGTTTTAAGCAGATATGCAGTTTCTATGCTTCTTTCAAGTGCTTATATGATTATATGTTGGCTGGTACCTGATTCAATTGAAGGAGTTTTAGGTTTTGTATCAAGAAACTATATAGGTGTTCATGCATGTGTTTGTTTCTTTTGGATGTGTTTGTTTCTTTTGGATGTGGTTGTTATGAGTTTTTCATATGTGTTTGTGTTTACTGGGTTGATCTGCTCCAAACCGTCAAGTTTAATCACTCAAACCAACCACTTGTGAATGGCCGACCGTAACAAAACTTAAAAACAGCTTAAACACAAATGCAATGAAGATCTGGAGAGTATAGGGTTTCCCCGGGTCGTTATGTCCCAACGAGCTGTGCAAGAATAATCAAACGTGTAGTGATCGAGAGATTTGAACGGGAAAGAGATTTGAATTATTATAACTACAGAAATAGCCTATAGTTACAAAGGCTTAAATGCAAATTAAAAAAAATTAAAAAGATAAAATATATTAAATAAACGCTATCACTATTTGCAAAATGATGTTTTTGGTTTTATCTTTTACAAATTTAAATTAAAAAACTACGTGACGTACAAAAGAAAACATGAAATTGAAACAATATAAATCCTAAAAATATAAAAATGACATTTTTACAAACCTAATGATAAAAGAAAATTTTTAGAAAAAGAAAATTATTTTTAAAACTATTTAATTAATTATTATTAATTAAAAACTAATTTTAACTATTTAATAATAACCTAAAATACAAGAAAATATGAAATAAAGCTAGAAAAATGAAATTATGACTTGGAAAAATCTAAAATAACAAAATAGAATTTCCAAAACTAATTTTGGATTTTTTTGAATATTTTTGTATTTTCTATTAATTAAAAACTATTTAAAGCTACTTAAATTGCTTAAAAATACAAATTTAACTAAGAAAAATCTGGAAAATTATTTTTTTGACTTTTTATATTTATCTTAACCTAAGAAAAATGAAAAATTATTTTTTTGAAACTTTTCTTAATTAATTGTAATAAATGCTAATTAAAAAGGCCTAAAAACTGATTTAAATCAAGAAAAATACTAAACTGACCTAGAAAAATCTGAAAAATTCAAGATAAGTCTAAAATAGTATTCTAAAGCTGAGAAAAATATAAAAACAGAGGGTTGTGTGTGGGATTAAGCAACTGTAATCACAAGTGCTTATAAATAAGCACTTATAATAAGCAAATGAGTACCAAAAGCCACCAACTGATCACAGAGGCTATAAAATGCTAAAACTACTAAAATACAACAAGTTACAACTGTCTCAAACCTCTAAAACACAAGTTGCACAGATTTGAGGTTTTGAGCTTATGAGCTAAAAACAGGTCTAAGGGCCTAAGTTTGGACTCAAGCACAAGATACAAAATAAGCTGAAAATGAAAATGAGAAGTGGGAACCTACACTAGACCTGGGTGGCTACTTATAACCCAAAAACTAGACCATGATAAGCTCTTATGAGCTCTGGTAATCCTGCACAAAACTGCTTCACATTAAACTGAAGCTTGCATGTGGTAATGAGGAACTGAGACCACATTGACAAGCCCTTTTAAAGCTTATGAAAAATTCACAAAAATCTGCTAAAATGATAACAAGAAAGTAGACCAAGTGAAGTTTAAAAACCCATGATTTCACTTAATTTGGCTCAGAAATGAAGCAATGAAAAATCCTCTTAGTTAGGCTCAAACTGATTTCCACTTTTTGACTTTTGAGCAGTTTTGTAAAATTTGACTTTATTGAACTTTGAATCCAATTTGAGGACTGATATTGATGTTAAGTGATGAAATGAAGCTACTGCAAGCTTTGTCTATGAATTATAAACACAAAACAAGTGATTGCTTTTAAAAAATTCCAACGATGAAGAAGTTAGAAACGGAGATTAATGTGATATTTGACTTTTGTGAGGCTAATAAGGTGCACATTAAGGCGAGAGATGAGTATAAATGGACTAAGACAAGCCTAGAACTACAAGTTTCAACCCTTTGACTATACCTAAATCCACGGATATTGCAGCAAATGAAAACACACTTTAAACCTGGATTTTGAATCTGATAAACTAAACAGCAACTTCAGGCTGGCTGCTATTGGTCAAACTAAGTCTAATAGACCTAAATACAACTATTTAAGCGGGTTTGAATTATAGATGACCACAAAGGCCACAAATTTATGTAGTGAAACTTGAAAATCCACTTACAAAAGGTCCTTGGCACAATGGCAGAAATGATGAGAACGATGAACCACCCAGTATCTTAAATATCCTATCTAAATCAACCCAATAGACTATAAATCAACCCAATTAAAGACTCAGATCAACCATTTTCCATTTCATACCCATTTGCTTCCTCAGTTGACGTTCATTGACCAAAAACCAAAATGGCATGAAACTTAAATGTAAGCTTATAAAAAGCTATAACAAGCTTATATGAGCTTGTTTGAGCTTAAAAATAAGTTACTAAGAGCTTATACTTAAGAGTTGGAAACCGCAAATTTCAATGGCAAAAAATATGAAATTGTAACATAAACTTGAATTGATACTTAAAAGAGCAATACATTGAAATACTTTAATTTGATACAAAGAAACTTGAAAATACAACCGAAAATCTTTTTGGCTAAAAATTTAAAATACGACATACATTTTAGAAATTAAACTAAGTGCTACCACTATCTTCCTTCTTCTTCCTTCTTTTATACACCGGTGAGCTTCACTTCTCTTCAAATCCCACTAATTATTTTGGCCCTTGGATGAGTCGAGTAGATTCTAGCCGTTTGATGACTTTTGGCGGGAAAACTTTTTAGCAGTGGTTCCCATAGCTTGGACAGGGAAAGGGGCATTTAATGTGGCTTTGGAGGGTTGTGGTTGGAGGGGACAAAGTGTGGAGTGTGTGAGCTAGAGGAGTCACAGGGGAGAAGGAGGAGGGTGGTGGTGGTTTGGCTTTATTTAAACCGTGGGTGGGTTGGATTGGGTTGGGTTGGATATAAAGGGATTGGACCGGTATTGTGGGTGGGATTGGGCTTGGACAAGAGTTGGGCTTGGGTTTTATTTGGATCCGGTTTGGTTTTGATATTCAAGTAACACAAGGACCAAAAGTGTAAAAGCCGAAATCCAAGGATTATACATGTAGATTAAGTAATCCGGGCCTGCTTTGCCAATCTCCAATATTCCAAGGACCAAATCAGTAATTTATGAAGTTGTAGGACCGAACTTGTCATTTTGAAAGTTTAGGGACTTAAATTGTAATTTTGAAAATTTAAATCTCAAGGACCAATTTTGACAACTCAAGAATCCCTAGGGACTTGAAATGATATTTTCTTTATTTTGATTTACAGGACTGCTTTTTGACAACTTTTGAAACTTGGGGACTAAACCAATTATGCAAACTTACGTCTTTTCACCGATTTTGATATTTTTGCATTTAAAACACATAATACACTTATTTGTGATATTTTCATCATTTTGATGCATTTCGAGTGTTTTTGATGTTTTTGCAGTTTAAATTGGTAAAAAATGATGAGTATTTAGACACTCATCAATCCCCACACTAAGATATTGCTAGTCCCTAGCAATGTTTTGAGAAAAATTAATGGATTTCATCTCTTTACCAAAGCCATTACTTCTGGAGTAGCCAAATGTTTTAGTTCAAGTAAGAACCCTGGTACACCGAGATAACTAAATGATTTTGAGCAAATCACCACCAACGGATTTGATTTATTCTACCGGAAGCCGCTTGCTTCGACTAGCCAACTCTTAGATAAATTATCAATATTATCTCTTTGTTGATTACCAATTATGGTTTTCCACCGCTTTACCACAAGCCATAAACTTATGGCTAGCCAACTCTTCACTAATTAAAATATGGTGAGTGAATACCATACAATTTGGGCAAATTAAAAGCAAACAACGATTTGAGATATCTTTACCAAGAGCCGCTTTTCATGGATTAGCCAATCCTTTGTTTATTAGATATGGCGACTGATAACCAAATGAGTAAGTGCAGAACACTTACTCCAAAAAAAAAATTTTTTGGCCAAAAACGGGGGAATGTGCGGTAGGCAAAAGTTCAATATAGAACCAAAATTTACCATAGATCCAATCAACCAATAATAGCTATTCATTTTTTTATTATGACAACTTTCACCCTTTTTTAAAATTAAATATCTCAAAAACTAATTGCTAATGATAGAAATTATAATATCATGGATTAGATTAATTTATAGATATGCACTACTATATTTTAACAACTTTTTTTTTTCAAAATTTCTAATAACAAAATCATATATGATTTGTAAAATCATATATGATTCGATTTTACCTAATCACATATGATTTTGAGAATCATATATGATTGCAAAAATCATATATGATTCAGAAAATCGAATCATACATTGATTTTAAAATCATATATGATTCGTGAAAATCATATATGATTTTTCTGACCGAATTTTTGAAAAAATGTTTGTCTAAAATATGTAAAAGTGCATATCTATAGAAAGATAATTTAATTCACAATGGTATTTTTATATTTGAAGATTTACCGCTTAAAGATATGTTGTTTTAAAAAAAGTAAAATGATTGTATTAATTTAGATAAAAAATATAAGGACACGGTTCATTTGCCTACATACAAATAGCTTCTATATCGATCCCAACTCTTGGTAGATAATTATTGATAAAATTCGTAGAATTCCCCGAACACTGAAGTAAATGAATATTGCCCTCAATATTCAAAGCACCGGTTATCAAAACATAGAACGAAAAGGAAAATACTACTGCCATTATTTGAATTTTAAACCATATATATACAACATAAGTATAACTTCCCAACACCAAAGGTGTAAAATGGTACGTAAAATATGTAAGTGAAACCCATACTTGATGCTATCACTGCTTTTATCACCAGTCGCGAAGCTGACTCGACCCCTAATTATTTGTTCATGGGAAGTAAGGGAAGAGACAATTTATCGGACTTTCATTCAAGATGTTTGGACAAACATTTGATAAAATCGTGAAAGTTCCACACATCGAGAGATATACATAGAACTGCTCAAAAAAATGATAAATGAAAATGTCGGGTCAAAGATGGTTGTCTTCATTCAAGAGTGGAAGATGAAGAGAATTCAAAAGATATTTGAGGAAAGGAAGAAAAGATTTTGATAACAATCCGAGATCCATTCTTCATCCTCAAATGTAGACATATCGAGGAAAAGGTGAGGGTAGTATCATTAATAAGCAACTCTGGTATGATAGAGTACACCTTCCTCCGAGCTAATATCATCCTCAAGATCAAAGTATAAATGATCATGTTCCGAGAGATATGTCACGAGAGAGTTCACCTAGAAAGAACTCTTCATGAATAGAATCATTCATGAAGTGAATTGTAACTCTTGTTCCATTGTGGGCTCATCATCATCCTCATCAGTATCAAAGAGCGATTTCGAAATTGAAGGAATTCGTAGCTCATTCAAATAGAGGATCGGTGAAAGTAGCTGAATGTTTCAGAACAAAGTGATCAACATTCTCTATTGGACCTGTTGGGATAAGAAGGAAAGTGAACGATTACAGGTGAGACTTTCGGCCTCCCATCTACGAATCAAAGAGATCATCATCACTTCCGATGAAAGGATTGATGTGAAGAGTTCATCTGAACCTCGACATGATCAAAGATCGTATCGAGGAAGTGATGCCTCCATACTCGATGTCTCCATATGATGCACACCTTCAAGAAATTGGAGAAAGTTTCAAATGATCATTTGAACACTTCAAGTTGAGGGGAAAGAGAATCACACATATGATCGAAGGTTCGAATCTCTCGATCGGGACAAGGTTCTCAACATCGACTTTATGAATTATCCGATTCTTTTCGAACAGTATCAAGATGTCATTCCCATGTTTAGAGATGAAGGGGGTTCTGCAGAGTTGTTTGAGATGGAATCTCAATCATTGAATATCAACCGACCGGGAGTTGAGAAATAATATTAAAAGGATAAAACTCCTCACATCATCATATTGAGTCCTAAGAAATCGGGGAACGAGCTGCATGCTCAAGGACTAATAATTTTCCCAGATTTTATGGCGCCTCTCGCTCTTTAACAGTTACTCCTATGGTTTTCACCACTCACCTGATTCTTAAAGTTTTGAATTATATAATCAAGTGTTTTC
>OU343224.1:255204124-255249356 GCA_910596185.1 Chrysanthemum makinoi | reverse complement strand
TTGATTCTGGTTTTGGCCTGCAAACAATTTGGACACATGTGAGTAAGTTTCGGCCAATTTTCAAGTCCATTTTGCATTTTATGCTTGTATGAATATCTGCGGATCACCATTAGTTTAAATTAGTATATTTAGTTGTATTTAAGATAGTTAAGCTTAGATTGATCTATTGCATAAACCAGTTTAGCAGTTTGGATAGGTTTGATTGCAAATCAATGTTTTAAAGAGGTGTTTGGTTTTGACAAAGAATTGGCTTTAAGGTTTATTCAGTTGTTAAGTCCCGGTGTTTCATGTTTTTAGTCATTTGAGACTCATATCTCACAAAAGTTTTGTTCCTGCACAAGCTCTAAGTCAAAATCTCTATAAATCTATCTTATATGCTTCACTGTTATGATTTGGACAAAGCAAAAGATTGTTTTGTGTTAAGAATACATAAACATAGATTGCAGAAGCTTTATTTCATCAATATACTTCATAATCAGTCTTGAAATTGAGCTCAAAATCCATAAAAGTCAATCTTGTTCACAATTAAAAAAAGTCAAAATTTCTTATATGCAGTTTTTGAATAAAATGTATAATTTTGTGTAGGATTCAATAGTAGGATTTAGCTTTAATGCTTTTGGGATAGTAAACTTTAACTGCTTAAATAAATTATAAAAATAATAGTTTACCATTTCTCAGCTTATTAAATGCTTATTTATTAGCTAGAAGTTAGTCCTTGTCTTAGATAGTGCCCCAGCACAGCAACTGTGTAAGCACAGGCTTTGCAGAACTCACAACAAGCTCATAGGAGCTTGTCTTACCGAGCTTCTTGTTTTGTGGACTCCTTGCCGTCTACTTGACACTGTTATAGATCGGGTTTGGGTCTCCATTAGAGTAGACAGCTTATTTTAAGCTTGAAATTGGCATCTCAGGGGTAAATTACCTTATTTGATTTTGAACTAATAAGCTTGTAGCATGGTATACTGAGGTGTAGGCTAGTGGTACTTAGTTGTTTCCTCTTAGATTTAGCTTATTCCTAGTAGTGGTAAGGTCTGGTTCATCACAGTAGCTTATAAGCTTAATTAGCTAGCTTATTACTTGAGCAGGTTCACTACAGTTGAAAATTCCTCCACACAACCCCTGTTTTTTATATTTTTCCTAAATTCCTTGTATTATTTTAAGCTTTTCTTGAATTTTTCATATTTTTTTCCTGTCCTGTTTGCTAATTTTCTTAATTTAAATTAGTTTTTAAGCATTTTTAATTAGGATTTAATACAATTAATTAAGAAAAGGTTCAAAAAAATAATTTTTCATTTTTCTTAAGTTAAGATAAATATAAAAAGTAAAAAAAGTAATTTTCCAGATTTTTCATAGTTTATTTTGTAATTTTTAGTAATTTAATTAGTTTTAAATAGTTTAAAATTCATAGAAAATAGAAAAATAATCAGAAAAATATAAAAATAGTTTTGAAAATTCTCTTTTGTTATTTTAGATTTTTCCAAGTCATAAGTTTATTTTTCTAGCTTTGTTTCATAATTTCTTGTATTTTAGGCTATTATTAAATAGTTAAAATTAGTTTTTAATTAATAATAATTAATTAAATAGTTATAAAAATAATTTTCTTTTTCTATAAATTTTCTTTTATCTTTAGGTTTGTAAAAATGTCATTTTCATATTTTTAGGTCTTTTATTTTTTAGATATCACTTTTTATTTTGTACGTTTACGTAAGTTTTATTTAAACGTAAGTTTTAAGTTTTAAACGTTCATCATTTTAAAAATAGTGATAGCGTTTATTTAATATTTTTTATCTTTTTAATTTCCTTTAATTTGCATTTAAGCCCCTGATTTTTATGGGCTTTCTTTAGGTATAGATCAATCACTATCTTTTCCTCGTTCAAACTCTCTCGATCACTTTACGTTTGATTCTCGCAACAGCTCGTTGGGACTTAACGACCTGGGGAAACACTATACTCTCCTGATCTTCATTGCATCTGTGCTTGAACTGTTTTAAGTTTGTTACGGCCGCCATTCACAAGTGGCGGCTTGAGTGATAAAACTTGACTGCTTTTGGCACGGATCAAATTTTACATGTCGGGAGCAGTGCTAATAGTCTTACGTTTAGCAGATTAGTAATTTGAATATTCACTCCTTGTTCATACCATCTATATATGTTTATATTTTCTTTTAAAAAATCAAAAACCCAAAAAGATTTTCATCCTTTGTTTTTGCAAAATATTTATCCAAAAAATCCAAAAATATTCATCTTTACCCTCTTACCCTTTTAATTTTTATCTCTTTACCCTCTATCCATTTGATTCTAAACTTCTATTCATGGAATCTCGACCACGACGAATTCTGGACGTAAAAGCTCAGACTTTATCACAAATGTCAAGGATTCTGTTGTTCGTGATGATCCATTAATTCTTGCGTAGGGAAATGGAACGAGAAACCGGGGTGACAAAGGACCAGGTACTTCCCTCTAATAATGGGAGTGCTAAATACGTCCAACCTACGGTTATCCAAAGATCTAATCCCTCAATTGCTCCTAAGCCGTCTAGAATTGATCCTAAACTTTCACGATTTACGGTTAAAAGCAAACATGCAGAATTTAGACCGGTGACTAGCAAGAATGACTTGCCTAATCTTCACGTTTCACAAGAACCAGAACCAGAGAGCATAACGGAAGTGGTGGAAATTGCTAGCTCTCAGAGCACACCACTTGTCCCACCTCCGGATTTTTCAAAATGTTCTTCGAGACTTGATAGTCATTCTGATCACCATGTTGGTTTTGTTGATTCTTTGAATAAACAGATTCCTTCTCATAACTCTCAAATAGAATCGTTTATTCCTTGTGTCGGTTGTGGTGAGCCTCTCTTGGGTTCACCCTGTCGTTGGTGTACGTGTGTACAATGTGGTAATGATATTCGGAACGGAGTTGTTTGTTTTGTGGTTCGAGGAATTCATTTGATTATGATCCTAACTCATTTAACGACCCCTCAAACTTTTCCAATTACCCACCACAGCCCACTCATCTTCATATAATCAACATAATCACTGTGAATATTGTGGAGGTCCTCACCAAGGATTTGAGTGTCAACGGAAACACGTTTTCTACGAACGCTTCTGGTAATACTCAGGACTTTGGAAATGACCAAATTCCATATTATTCACATGACCAGCCACACAACAATCATTTTGTTAGAGAACTGTGGAGGTCCCCATTCCAGCTCTGATTGTCAAACAGGGAATCTATTTCCTTGTAACAATTACGACTATCCATATCACGCACCAACTCCACACGTGTCAAATGACTCAAACTCCTCAACAAACCCAACAACAAGACACTTATCTAGAGCTCGAATTACTGAAAAGAGGTGAGGAGTTCAATAAGACTGCATTTCATAATGTTCCCAGTTTTTCTTGTGTATATTGTGGGGTCCTCATGATGATTATCAATGTCAACCTTCCGGTTTTGACAAATCTCCACTCCCACAACGTCCCGTCATTAAAAATTCACATGAGAAATCCATGGAAGAATTGCTAGCTGAAGAGCGGGCTGCTAAATTAAAATCCCAATTTGCCTTTGAAAAATCTCTGTTAGGAATCAATTGCAAAGAAAAAAGCGCCAGATCTAGCTCTCAATTTCGTTTTATTCCCCGATGATAGTGATGATGAAGATACACTTGAAGATTCATCAAGTTCATCGATGATATCCCAAAGAGTTGAGATTCATTCTCATGCAACTGCTATCACACCCGAAGCTCCCACTCACTCTCTGAACATGGGGATGAGCATCTTGACACTGTTCCTAAAAAGGAATCGGACGAATTCATAAAGTCTAGTGTTGAGAACCTTGTCCCAATCCCGAGAGAGTCACAGGGAACTTCTGATCATGTGTGTGATTCTATTTTCCCTCTTGAGTGTTCAAAAGATCATTTTGAAACTTTCTCCGATGTTAGCGACGATTGTATTTCCTATGGAAACATCGAGTATGTTGAGACATCACCCACGTACCGATGATCATCTTGAGGAGTTCACCGATGAACTCACTCACTTCAATCCACTTTCATCAGAAAGTAATGATAGTATCATTTCAAAGCCGATCTGGGAGAGACTGAAGTCTCATTGATAATGATGATCACTCACTTCTTATCCCAACAACCAATAGAGAATATTAATCACTTTGTTCCCAAACATTCAAAACAACTCTCACCAACCTCTATTTGAATTGACTCAATTCACTTTAATTTCTCGAGAATCCACTCAGATTGAGGATAGTGATGAGTCTACAGTGGAACAAGAATTCACAGATTTACATCTTGTGATTGATTCTCTTCACGAGGAGTTCACCGGTGAACTCACTCATATCATATCTCCGCCGAGTATGATATTTCTACTTTGATCTAGACACACCCATAATATGTCTTGATCACGAAGCTTAACTGAGAGATTCATGAAACTATGAATTCTCCTATTGAGGATGAAGAGTTAGTCATGATTTGTATCATGATTTTCTTTCCTTTCTTCATATATCCTGCGGACTTCTCGTTTCTTCACTCCTTCTCGGAATGAAGACATTATCTTTGACCCCGGCATTTCCATGTACCATTTGTGAGCCGGGTCTGTCTCTATATCTCATCGGTGTGGAACTTTCACGTACTTCAATGTTTATCCAAACATCCTGAATGAAAGTCCGATGGAGATTGTCTCTTCCACTTACTTCCCCATGAACAAACATCTGGTCGAGTCAAGCTAGTGACTCGGGAATCAAAAACATTAGCATACACCACATGGGTTTTCACCCATGAGTACCACTCTAGTGTGGGGGAGATGCCCCACATATTGTAAAAAAAAAAAATGAATAATTGTGTTTCTACACTTACATAATAATGTTATCTTTTACGTTCTAAGTTTCGGCATAACAACCGGTACTTTGAATATTGAGGACAATATTCATTTCTAAGTGTGTGGGGAAATTCTGCGAATTTGATCATAAATGTACCCTTTAGTCCCTTTTTCCCCAAAATGGCCATTTAAAATTTTTTAGTGGAAGTACTAAACACGTGGTAATCGGTCCACCATGTCTAACCCACATAAGGATTGGCTAATCCAGGAGCAAACGGCTCTTGGTAAAGATAATTCAAATCCGTTGACGGCTTGCAATTTGCCCAAAATACCTTAATTATTAGTGAAGAGTTGGCTAGCCCGCAAGTTTATGGTTTGTGGTAAAGGCGTGTGGAAAACCATAATTGGTAATCAGCTCACCAAAGATAATATTGATAATTTATCTAAAGAGTTGGCTAGTCCGAGCAAACGTCAGGTAAAGACAAATCAAAACCGTTGAAAGCTGGTGGTTTGCTCAAAATCACTTGGTTATCGGTGTACCAAGGTTCTTACTTGAACTGAAACATTTGGCTACTCCCGAAGTAATGGCTTTTGGTAAAGAGATGAAATCCATTAATTTTTCTCAAAACATTGCTAGGGACTAGCAATATCTTAGTGTGGGGATTGATGAGTGTCTAAATACTCATCATTTTTGTACAAATTAGAACGCAAAAACATCCGAAAACACTCGAAATGCATCAAAATGATAAAAATATCACAAATAAGTGTTTTATGTGTTTTAGAAGCAAAAATATCAAAATCGGAAAAACGCTTTGCATAATTGCAGTTAGTCCCCCAAGTTTCAAAAGTTGTCAAAACAGTCCCTGGTAAAACAAAATAAAGAAAAATGTTATTCAAGGTCCCTGAAATATTCTAAATTGTCAAAAATGGTCCTTGAATAAATCTTTTGTTAAATGGCAGAAAAGGTCCCTCAACTTTCAAAAATGTCAAGTTTGGTCCCTGAAAATTTGAAAATGTCAAAACGGTCCATATTGAACTTGTCAATATTGGTCCCTTGTACAACTTTGGAAAATTACTGTGATTGGTCCCAAGATTTCTGATTTGCAAATAAGCCCTTGTCATTTAATAATAAACCTGCCTCAGCCTTTGACCCCTTTACCTATTTTGATCCCCTGCCACTTAGCCCATTGCACCCCTGACCTTCCCCTTTTTGAACCCCAAGTTAAAATCTTCTTTGCCCGCTTCACACCTCGGGCCATCGCATGCCCTGTTTCCCCTTAACTTGCTTGCTCCTCGCACAGCCCTCTCCTCAACTTTTCACCTTTTCCACCCTCATCATCACAAAACCCTACACATAAATGCCACCCCTAGTGATAAAACACAGACCTACTAGTCAAATCCCTTCCCGCCAAAATAAAAACGCCAAATTGCTCAAAAATCATCCATTGGTCAAATTGGAGGTGGATTGGTCGGGATTTAACGTGGAGAGTCAATGGAAGTATAAAAAGAGGAAGAGAAGAAGAGAAGGCAAATACTTAGTTTTAAATTTTTTGTATGTCGTATTTTATTTTCATGTTTTAATTAAGCTCTTAAATTGTAATCCTCTGTTTCATTAAACCAAATTCAAGTATTACTATCATTTTCATGTGTTTTTAATTAGTAATTCAAGACTGTGTTACGATTTTAAGTTTTCAAGTTTCATGCTTCAATTTTCAATCTTAAACTGTTACAACCAAGCTTCAATAAGCTTATTTAATAGTCAAATGTGCTTATTCAAGCTTAATATAGCTTTTAGTAAGCCTGCAAATCAGTTTTGAGAAATTTTGTTCCATGGTCAACATAAGTCAACTGTGAAGAATGATTGGTTCAATAAGACTTGGAAATGGTTAATGGTGTTGCGAGCGGATTTTGTTAGATTTGTTAAGTTAGAGTAGTTTTGATTCGGTTTTGGCCTGCAAACGGACACATGTGAGTGAGTCGGTTTCATTTTCAAGTCCATTTTGCATTTTATGCTTGTATGAATATCTGTGATCACCATTAGTTTAAATTAGTATATTTAGTTGTATTTAAGATAGTTAAGCTTAGATTGATCTATTGCATAAACCAGTTTAGCAGTTTGATAGTTTGATTGCAAATCAATGTTTTAAAGAGGTGTTTGGTTTTGACAGCAAATCTGGCTTTAAGGTTTATTCAGTGTTAAGTCCTGGTGTTTCATGTTTGTTTAGTCATTTGAGACTCATATCTGTCAAAGTTTTGAGCCTGCACAAGCTCTAAGTCAAAATCTCTATAAATCTATCTTATATGCTTCACTGTTATGATTTGGACAAAGCAAAAGATTGTTTTGTGTTAAGAATACATAGACATAGATTGCAGAAGCTTTATTTCATCAATATACTTCATAATCAGTCTTGAAATTGAGCTCAAAATCCATAAAAGTCAATCTTGTTCACAATTAAAAAAAGTCAAAATTTCTTATATGCAGTTTTTGAATAAAATGTATAATTTTGTGTAGGATTCAATAGTAGGATTTAGCTTTAATGCTTTTGGGATAGTAAACTTTAACTGCTTAAATAAATTATAAAAATAATAGTTTACCATTTATTAAATGCTTATTTATTAGCTAGAAGTTAGTCTTGTCTTAGATAGTGCCTCAGGTACGTGCAATTGTAAGCACAGGCTTTTGCAGAACTCACAACAAGCTCATAGGAGCTTGTCTTGGGCTGATTCTTGTTTTGTGGACTCCTTGCCAGGTCTACTTGACACTGTTATATCTGGTTTTGGGTTCCCATTAGAGTAGAAGCCTTATTTTAAGCTTGAAATTGGCATCTCAGGGGTAAATTACCTTATTTGATTTTGAACTAATAAGCTTGTAGCATGGTATACTGAGGTGTAGGCTAGTGGTACTTAGTTGTTTCCTCTTAGATTTAGCTTATTCTAGTAGTGGTAAGTGTCCTGTTCACAAGAGCTTGGCTTTATTAGCTAGCTATTACTTGAGCAAAGTTCACTACAGTTGAAAATTCCTCCACACAACCCCTGTTTTTTATATTTTTCCTAAATTCCTTGTATTATTTTAAGCTTTTCTTCAATTTTTCATATTTTTCTGTCTGTTTGCTAATTTTCTTAATTTAAATTAGTTTTTAAGCATTTTTAATTAGGATTTAATACAATTAATTAAGAAAGGTTCAAAAAAATAATTTTTCATTTTTCTTAAGTTAAGATAAATATAAAAAGTAAAAAAAAGTAAGTAATTTTCCAGATTTTTCATAGTTTAATTTGTAATTTTTATTAATTTAATTAGTTTTAAATAGTTTAAAATTCATAGAAAATAGAAAATAATCGAAAAATATAAAAAATAGTTTTGAAAATTCTCTTTTGTTATTTTAGATTTTTCCAAGTCATAATTTTATTTTTCTAGCTTTATTTCATAATTTCTTGTATTTTAGGCTATTATTAAATAGTTAAAATTAGTTTTTAATTAATAATAATTAATTAAATAGTTATAAAAATAATTTTCTTTTTCTATAAATTTTCTTTTATCTTTAGGTTTGTAAAAATGTCATTTTCATATTTTTAGGTCTTTTTTTTCTTAGATCTCACTTTTTATTTTGTATGCTATTTAGTTTTATTTAAACGTAAGTTTTAAGTTTTAAACGTTCATCATTTTAAAAATAGTGATAGCGTTTATTTAATATTTTTTATCTTTTTAATTCCCTTTAATTTGCATTTAAGCCCATGTATTTTATGGGCTTTCTCTTTAAGTATAGATCAATCACTATCTTTTCCCGTTCAAATCCTCTCGATCACTTTACGCTTGACTATTCTCGCACGTACCGTTGACTTAACGACTGGGAAAACACTATATTCTCCTGATCTTCATTGCATTCGTGCTTGAACTGTTTTAAGTTTGTTACGGTCGGCCATTCACAAGTGGCAGGCTTGAGTGATAAAACTTGACTGTTTGGCACGGATCACTTGCATCAGGCACCAAGGAAATGGTATGAAACCTTAACTACTTATCTTCTTGCTAATAGGTTTTATAGAGGCAGGGTGGATCAAACTTTGTTCATCAAGAAAGACAAGAATGATATCTTGCTTGTTCAAGTGTATGTTGATGATATCATTTTTGGATCTACAAAGACAGAGATGTGCAAAGAATTTGAGAAACTAATGAAAGAAGAATTCCAGATGAGTTCTATGGGTGAACTCACATTCTTTTTGGGACTTCAAGTACTACAAAGGCCAGATGGTATTTTCATCAATCAAGATAAATATGTGGTTGAGATACTAAGAAAGTTCAAGTTCACTGATGCAAAGTCATCAAGCACCCCTACAGACAAGACTACACATCTACTCCTGAAGGAAAATAGTGGTGAAGTAGTTGATGTGCACATGTATAGGTCTATGATTGGTTCTTTGATGTATCTTACTTCATCTAGACCAGACATCATGTTTGCAGTGTGTGCCTGTGCAAGGTTTCAAGTTACTCCCAAGCTCTCTCACTTGACTTCTCTGAAGAAGATTTTCAGAGATCTTAAAGCATTTCCTACTCTGGGATTGTGGTACTCCAGAGATTCTTCTCTAGATCTGGTTACTTCACTTATAGTGACTATGCCGAGCTAGCTTGGATAGAAAATCTACAACAGGTGGATGCCAATTTCTTGGCAACATATTAGTGTCATGGCAAAGGTAAGAAACAAACTATGGTGGCTAATTCATCAACTGGTATGAGTATGTGGCTGCCGCAAGTTGCCGTGCTCAAGTTTTATGGCTTCGTAATCAACTTTTGGACTATGGGTACAATTTCATGAATACCATCATCCATATTGACAATAGCAGTACCATTTGCATCATTAAGAATCCTGTTCAACACACAAAGACCAAACATATTGAAATTAGACACCATTTCATTAGAGATTGCTATGAAAAAGGACTAATTCAAGTTGTCAAAATTCATACTGATGACAACTATGATGATTTATTAACAAAAGGACTTGATGTGGGAAGATTTCAGTACTTGGTGACAAGTATTGGAATGTTAAATCCATAAACTTTTTGTCAAAATGTTCTCTCTCGTGTTGAGGGAGGTCATGAGTACCTAAATTGTTGTATGAGTTTGTATATGTTTGCTTGTATTCCTGTTTATGTTTTATGAAGCTTAGATGGGAGTTGAATTTAAAAGGTGTATATCTGAGATACACAAATGGTTATTGATTCACCATGTCTAACCCACATAAGAATCAACTAGTCCGTGAGCAAACGGCTACCTGGTAAAGACTTGTCAAATCCGCTTATGGTTGATAGTTTACCAAAAACTATATGGTTATCAACTCACCATATTCTTTATGATTAAGAGTTGGCTAGTCCATAGCAAACGGCTCATGGTAAAGACATATCAAATCCGTTGATAGCTGGTAGTTTGCTAAAAACTATGATAAGAGCAGTCTAGTTTTAAAATGATTTTATTTACTACTGCTATTTGAAATTTTTGTGAAAAATTACCCATCGCTAGTTCACGTTTCCACTAACAGTGTTATTTTACCACTGTTGTTCTAGCCGTTACAACTGCTTAAGTGAGTAACTTATTTTTTACTAGCCGTTGAAAGTAACCACTGATTTCCATATATATATATAGGGTTAAAATTTTAAGGAAATTATCTTCTTTCCATATTATTATTTATCCTCTTAAAGATAACTACTTTCTAAAGATAATCTTTCTTGCGCAATAATCTTAAACCCTAACCCTATATATCTTTCTCTCTCAATTGGCTAGTTATTACTTCAATTCTTACTGACATAATATCGTTTTTCATCAAAAGTTTCTATGGCACCTTTAAAATTTGCAGATGAGCACAACCTAGTGGTCTACCTACAAAAGTCTAACGAGAAGAGTGGCCCTGTTTTTCATCAGATTGTGGACTTTCTCAATACCTCTCATATAAGGTATGCTTTGCTTTTAAAACCCACAATCTATATCTCAAATTAAATGCTTTTGGACTTCTTGCTAAGTCCATACACTTGAAATGGAGATACACATGAAACAGTGGATGCTCTAAGAGCCATCGTGATGGGGTAACTATTGATGTTACTGAGACATCCTTGAGGAGAGTACTCCATTTGTGATCTCAATCATCACATTACCTATGCACGAAATTCATGATACTTTATCATCCATGGGGTATGATACCACTGACAAAAATGATACTTTTAAAAAGAGTGGTTTTTGTCCCTAATGAGACTTTTGATTCATACTCTGTTACATTGTCTCAGTCCAAAGAAAACATCTTATGAGCAATTTAGTTCAACCATGGCTTCCCCTTTGGTTTGTCTAGTCACTGATAAGATTTTTAACTGGTCAAATTATATTTTTACAAGTATGACTGGCAATGTAAAGAGTAAAACAAAAATTTTAATGTATCCAAGGTTTGTGCAAGCAGTGCTAAATGAGTTTCAACTGCAACCCCATACTAATGTTTAAAAAATCAGTTGCCTAAAGCCTAAAGTTTTTCAAAATTTGAACAAACATGGCAATATGATTTTTACACCTCTCCTTCCTCAAATGCTTGCTAAGATTACAACTGAACAAAACACACCCATAATTAATGTTCCAAACATTGATTATACTCCACCACTTAACACCTATGAGAGAGGTCTAAATGACCAACTCCTCTCATGACAACACAACAAGTTTCTGAACCTTTTAGTCTAGGAACAAGTAGTGGTGGTTCTAGACTTCAACCTAGTCCAACTAGGAGGAATTGAGCCTTTGCCCCATGATTCACCTCTCCCAACAAATACACACAGTGGAAGTGATGAGGGCAGTGGGCAACAATTGGAATTGATGGTTTTGTGTACAAAATTAGTCAAGCAGGTTGAATCTCTACAGAAGGACTTGGCTAATGTCAAGAAGCAGCATGCCAAGGATGTTAAACACTTAAAAGAAGATATTCAGACCTTGAAGGAAGAGTTGCAGGGGTTGAAAAAGCACAAGAAAACTGCAAAGTTGGTGATTTCATCTTCATCCTCACCTACTGATGGTGATTCAGCTGGTTTTGATCATGATTTGGGAAATTCTCCCAAACAAGGGAGGAAAATAGGTACTGACACTAAGGGGAGGCAAATTGATTTTTAAGATGAAGGAGATTCTTGTAAAGGAGCAAAGGAAGCTAATACTCAAGGAGAGCAACTTGATGATCAAGACATTTTCTCGACATCAAATGATTTTACCATGATTAATTTCCATTGCAGAGCCAAATATTGTCAGCAAGTGAAGAATTTGATAAACTGAAGAAAGAAAAAGGTAAAGCAGTTATGGAAAGTGTAGAGCAAACTGGACGAAAGATTTCAAAGAAACAACAAGAACAGATTGCTCTTGATAGAGAAATTGATAAAAAGATTACTGAAGAACAAGTTGCTGAAAAAAAAAGCTTGAAGAAATGGAAGTTGCAAGCTTTTTGGAGACTAAAAGATTGAATAGAATGGAAGATTTTATTGAAGATCCACTTTTCACTGTTCAACCTACAATTCTAGAGAGAAGACTCAGAGTTTAGTTATGTTCCTATGAAGATGATATTGAGTTCTTGATTGCTAATAATCAAATAATCAAGAAAAAGGCAATTGACCTTGTAGCTGATGCATCCTTAACTGAAGAACAAAGAACTGCTCAGTTGAAGGATTTCATTCAAATGAAGAACAATCAAGCACTTGAAGATGTGATTAGTACTGTCAGAACCAACCAAAGCATAAGTTCTCTCATATATGAAAACTTATTGTTGTCATGTTGGTGGTTGGAAGAAGCATCAATTCAAAGGAATGCCTGATGATCAAGTTGAAAGAGCTTACTACAGAGCAAAAAGGCAAGATAGTGATTTTGTTTCTAAACTCAAGAAGAAGCAAAAAGGTTTCTGGATTGAAGAGAAAGGCCAAAGAAAGTGATTCTCAAACCTAAGAAGACTAAGGTTGTGAAGAACAAGAAATTCCTGAGAAATTCATCAAGAACAACTGACTGGAATGATTGTGATTGTAGAAGAAGATTTTTATCCCGAACCACTGCAAGTAAGACATCCTATCATTGATTGGGAAGTTTACACTGCTAGCAATTTTGCTCCAACATAGAAGACAAGGCTAGGTGGTGAAACTTCATCATTCATTCAATTTGAAGATCTTATAAAAGCTTTTGATAGAGATGACCTTGATACACTATGGAGGTTAGTTCAAGAAAGGTTTAATGCTCAAGATCTCAAAGACATGAAGGAGATGCAATTATGGGTTAATCTTAGAAGGCTCTATGAACCAAATGTTAATGATGATTTCTGGAAATTCTCATGCACATGTCCTGGTACTAAATGGTTTTATTATGATTCATGTGAAGTTCATCATGTCTCTACAGCAAATGGAGAAGATGCATTCATGCTTGCTGAGAAAGAATATCCACTCAGAGCTGGAACTCTCACAGTGATGTTATGTACTACTATAAGAGTTCATGAATACAATGAGAAGGTCAGAGCATTGTTACATAGGCTTCAAGATCAACGTTCCAGAGCCATACAGAAGTTAAGGAAGAAGTGAAGTGTTTGGTTGAATTTCCCAAATCCTTGAAGATAATGCATATTGAAGAAACTTATTGATTTGCAGAGAAATCATAAGTTTAGGGGAGGATTGTTGGGAATAATCCGTTACCACGGATAGTTGTGGTTTACACTGCTCGGATTAACACTAGCAGTGGTAACGTATTACCACTGTTGGTACATTACTACCACTGCTATAGGAAAACGTGTTTAGATAAGTATAGAATAGATCTTGTGTATATTCTATAATGTTAGCTTTATACTTATCTTGTAAAGGACTCCTTGTTGTATAAAAGGAGGTCCTAGGTCATTGTCTTAGGTACTAGAAAATTACCTACGTATTACTCACAAAGGCTTCAAGGTGTAACCCTAGTGATAAGCAAGATCACTCGTATTATTCATTAATAATATTGGAGCTTAAGTTTTGTGTTTACATACAATACATCATACAATCCATCTTCTAAAGTATTACTAAGTAAATTCCGCGTGCTTAATAATATCATACAAAATATCATTGACACAAGGTGTGTGTCTAGATCCATCAGACATTCATTGCAAGAGGCTTGGATATGGGGATGATGTAAACATCAGTGATTTTCTTAGGGGCCCTCCTGCTTGTCATAGTCCAGTTGCAGTGATCGATCCTTGCTTGTCTTATTTCAGCAGTCTTCTTATTCTTTTCATCGCTTTTCTTTCTTAGGGCTATCATCTCAGCATCCTGAGCTGCTTTAAACTTAAGACCAACTTTTCTTTTTTCCAGTGTAATAAGATCGATCCCTAGCTTCTCAGCTTCTTCATGAACCACCTTGACCAAGGCAGCTTTGCTTCTTTGCTCTTCCTCAACTTGTTTCTTGAGCCTGTCTTCTTTCTCAAGATATGCACTTAGCCGCTCTGGACTGAGCATGTAATTTTTGCCTTGTATTTCATAGGGGATCTTGACAGGCTCTTGTGTGATCATGATGCTTTTGCCTTTGTCCTAGACTGATGATGATGTTGATGTTGATATCACTAGAGGTGTTGTTGTTACCACTAGTGTTGTTGTTGTGACTGGTGTTCCTGTTGTTGGTGGGATTGAAGAGATGGGTATTGCAGATACTGGTTGAGTTGGATCCCCCTTAGTTTTGAGAGGAGTCTTCACTGATCTCTCCCCTCAACCTGTTAGAGCGCGAGTGAGAGCAAGATTTGGTTGAGACACTGAGGGAGAAGGAGCAGCCTGACCCTTGAAGGCTTGATAAATCTCTGATACCATGGAATTGATGTCTGATGTGTCTTGTTGAAGGCTAGTGACTTTTTCTCCAAGAGTGGCCTAAGATAATTCTAGCGCAGTCATTCTAGGCCCGAGATTCCAGGCCACAGAAGAAGATGGTTTAGCCAGATCAGCAACCTTTGTATCCAATGAGCCCAGAGTGGACTGAATAGCCTGAAATGAAGTGGTAAGACCTTGAACATTTGAATTGTTAAGCATTGTGATCATTTCAGTGAGGCGGGAAGAGTTCTTCATGTAAGTTTCTGTAGCCTCAAGCACTTTAGTTTTTAGTGCAGGGTCTTCCTTGACAGATTCCTTGATGTCATCAAGCTTGCAGCATCCTGAAAGGTTTTGAGAAATTTCTTCAGGTGATCATCCAGCTTGTGAAGATGGTCATAAATGAGATCTTTGTGCTCATCATTATTTTCATAAGTAGCCACCACTTCAGCTTTGAGATCAGCGTAGCTTACAGCAGCTTCAAAATGTTGATCTCATAGAATATCAGTCACTCCAGAGTATAGCTTTTGAGTAGCCCTTTTTAACCACATCACCAGTTTTCTTTCAGTGAGAGGAAGTACGTTGTCATATTTCTTCAGTTCCTCAGGGCAGGAAGATGTAGAAGAGTCTGAAGAGTCATATGAGTCTTCTTCAGGTTGGAAGGGTGACTCTTCAGGCTTTGCTGGATCAGGCTGATGTTATTGATCTTGTGGTTGAACATCAACATCCATTTCTTCACCAGCTGAAAAAATTTCCTCTTCATTTTCAGCATTAATCTCTTCATCAGAAAACAATATTTCATGAACCTCAGCAACAGTTAGAAGACCAGTGGGGGTTATGGGTTCCGTGACGCGTATTTTGTCCCCTGAGTCTTTGTCCCCAAGGACCCCTCGCATTAACGATGGGTGTTTCTCGTGTCTTCTATGGAGTCGATTGTTGTGAGTTCCATATCACGGGTTGTTTCTTTCCTCCGAGTATGTGTCCTCGTTGTTCTTCAAGCACCTGGTGGGAGTTTCCCGCTATCCTTAGAAGCAGTGGCAGTAAGATTCCTATCGTTGTTTGTTTCGAGTTCGAATCAGTAGATGTTCCCTCTGACAAAAGCTTTGATTTGCGAATGTCCTCATCAGGCTTTGTGGAAGGCGCTCCCCTACCAGCGGGTTTTGTGTTTCCCTCTAGATTTTGGGGAGTAGTCTATGGGACCAATGGCACTGATTGTGATGTATCAGTGACCTTCGTTGTCATCGGGGTGGATGTTGCTTGGTCTCCCTTGGGTGGCTTGTCAGTCTGGGGCTTTTTGTGCCTTTTAGGCTGTGTTCCCGAAGCCTCAGGGCCCTGAGACTTGGGTTTAGTCTTAGTCCCAGTCTGAGACTTCCCTTTCTCTTTGGGGACCAGGTTTGGACACCGAGTCCTTCCTGGTTGTTTATAGCAACCATACGGGTCGTCAATTCAATTTCATGACCGATGGGTTCTTTGAAAATTAGATTGACTCAGGGTGGCTGGTATAGCGCCAAATTTGAAATCCTGAGTATAGTTGCAACCCAAGAACACTTGTAGCACAAGAGACAAACGTAGGGTATGAAACGTATTTCACCCTAGTTTTGCTCTATAGCTTGGTTATGAGATCATTAAATGATCTCCCTATGTCGACATTAGTACCAGTCATCAAGCTGTAGGCCATCATCAACTGAATAGAATTAACTGCTCGTGGATGAGTGGTTCCCGTCGAGAACCCAATCACAAAAGTGAACAGGATCTTCCAAACCACGGGAAAGGAGTTCTTGGTGACTGGGTTTTGTCCAGAAGTTTTGATCTAAAACAATTTTACCTAACTCAGCCTTTACAGTGGCTGGGTCAGGGCGAGCAACATAATTTCCCTGATTGTAGTCAAGCCCTGTTGAAGAGCAAAAGGTTTTATAGTCCAGAGTGACTATTTGTTCCCCATTTAAAATTGAGAATCTGATGAGAAACTCCCTGAGGGGTCTAAGGTCAGTCTCATCAGTGGAGGGTGTCGGGTCATACGCCACTGCAGTTGCCCAAAACTCCCTGAGGAAGTTATGGTACAGTATTGATGGGGAATTCGTAAAGGCCTTTTTCAGTGGGCAGTTTAGCAAAAATTTCATGATTCCCTTATAGGCTGGGACATCATGTGGGTATTCAAAGTTTCCTATAACATTGTTTGTTTTAAATTCAACATTCTCAAGACCTCCTACCCACTGTGGTGCAAACTGAAGACTTTGAGTTCTTGTCATTTCCACTCAAAAAGATTTAGGTTTTTTTGATTTTTTTGACAAGAACAATCAAAGAATGTAATTTCTTTTAAAAGTTTGTGGTGAAAAACTTTTGTATATTGTTTGCAAAGATGAATTTTATGCTTAAACTGGTTTTAGAACAAAGAACACACAATTGTTTCTTGAATTTGCAAATATTTTGATAGAGTTTATTTGCAAAAATTAATTTGTGTGTGTGTTTTTGAGCTTTTGTGAGGGGTATTTATAGAGTGGTGAAGGGGTATTTTTTGCACATGTGAGGATTTGTAAAGTCATTTTTGAAAAAGTTTCATTTACCTCATTTAATGCAGCCACTCCACTATCCGCAGTTTTCTCACTGTTTTCAAGGAAACAGTTGCAGTGTGATAAAGATTTAAAACGTATGCTTTTAGAGGGTTATTTAAGCCCTTAATCGACCACTTTCATATCCGTTACTGCTTAATTTCGTTCCTTTTCACTTTTTAGGTCTTTTGAAATCAAAATGCTGGAATGAAGCACATTTGAACGAAAAGGAGCGAATACATGAAGAAAATGGCAAAGTCAAGATTGAAGCCACTCAAGCTGCTTAAACAGAACCTGGCGGCGTCCCAATCAAAGGGCGACGCCGTCCCTCTTTAAAGACCTGATCAAAACATGCACCAGACGGCTCAGTGGAATTTTGTTCGATAACTGACGGCCACGTTGTGAAGAAGAAGGGCGTCACTCAAACTTTTCATCTCAAACGGCCCAGATCCAGAATCAAGACGACGTCCAACTGAAGATGACGGCGCCATTTAATTCTAAGGTGACGCCGTCCCATCGATGACTTGGCCAAGATGAAACCCTAATGACGGCGAGCTGACGGCGTCCCATAAAAAAGGTGACGCTGGCGCAAGTGTAAAACTATATATAGAATTTGATTTTTTTGCATTTAAGAGGAAGACTTTTGGAGAAAAAACCCTAATTCGTTTGTAGCCCAATTTGGACAGTATCTTAGGGTCCCAAACCCTATTTTACACATCGAGATAAGTATTTTAATCCAAAGTATCATTATGTCTTCGATTGATTGTGTGTATGCTTGCTTGTTTACCATGTCTAACTAAATTTCTTTTGTGTGTGCTTAGATCTATGAAACCTAGTTATTGATTATTGTTATGTTGTTTCTTATCTTAATTGTAAATTGTCTTAGGAATGCAACTAGGCATCATTCATTGTGTTTAATGCTTGAGTATGCTTTGTGAAAGTGAGGCTTATGAATGAAATAGCTTAAGGGCTTGCGGATTTCGTATGCTAAACCCGAAAGATAACCTCAAATAACTAGGGACTATGCATGCCCTATGACCTTAGGAATACAACGCGTTAAGATAAGGTGTGACAATTCAACCGACTAATAAAAGATAACTAGGGAGTACTAGTATCTAGGTAAACACATTTTTAATCATCATACGAGCACACATCAAATAGACATAGCTACCCGTAGTAATAGATAATTAGATAAGTAGAAGTAATCGGTAGATAAGTGAGAAGATGATTTTGGGGTGTTATTCAGGTATCAGGGACCTTTCCAAAGAGAACTGCTGAGATCAGGATTGGTTATCAGGTTGCTGACTTTCAATGTCAAGGATTCCCAATTTAACCTTCAGTCTCCTGAAGGTAGGTTCATCCAAAGGTTTGGTGAAGATATCAGCAAGCTAATATTCTGTAGGGATGAAATGGAGTTATATGTCTCCTTTCATGATGTGGTCCTTGATAAAATGATATTTGATATCAATGTGTTTGGTTCTTTGGTGAAGGACAAGGTTGTTGGAGATTGCAATAGCACTGGTGTTATCACAAAAGATGGGTACCATCTTGTAATGGATGTCATAGTCACTGAGTTGACTTTTCATCTATAGCACATTGGCACAAAGACTGCAGTCAAGTACATATTCAGCTTCAGCTGAAGACATAGCCACTGATTGTTGCTTCTTAGTACTCCAACAAACCAGTTTTCCTCCAAGAAATTGACAGGACCCTGAGGTACTTTTTCTGTCCATGTTGCAGCCAACATAGTCAGAGTCAGAATAACCTTTGAGGTCAAATCCTGAACATTTAGGATAGTAAAGTCCAAGGCTTGGAGTTCCAATTCAGATATTTGAGGATTCTTTTGGCTGCAGTAAGATAGGATTCCTTAGGATTAGACTGATATCTTGCAATCATACATACCTATTGTATGTCTGGTCTGGAAGCAGTTAGATACATCAGTGATCCTACAATTCCTCTAAAATGAGTTTGATTGATTGATTTGCCAGTGAGATCAGGTCCAAGGTTATTTGGGGGGACCATTGGAGTCTTCTCTGGGGCACAATCAGAGATTTCATACTTGTTCAAGAGATTCCTGGTATATTTCTCTTGACTGATGGTGAACCTTTTATCAGTTTGCCTGATTTGTAGTCCAAAGAAGTATGTGAGTTCACCCATCATGCTCATTTAAAATTTCGTTGTCATCAGTTTTTCAAACTGTTTGCAAAGTGAGTGATACACTTACACAACGCGTTCGGGGTCAAAGGAACTTCCTTTTCGTTGAGCAAGTTTTGCAACACCCTAGGCAGTGAACCTAATCGTTGTAGTGTAGTATTAGGGTAAGCCACGGGTATTGATATCGTTCTCTAGGGGAATAGTGTCGTCAGGCTGAAGTGTATGTCGATTTAAGTCTAAAGGTGAGGGATGATTATTTTGTATTTTTATATTTTATGAATTAAAATATCTCGTTTTGAAGGGGAGGGTGGAATTAGTTGCTAGTCAACTATCCCAAAAGATACTAACTGAATTAGGGGTCTACCAGAACGTGGAAGCGTATCTACTTATGATGGATTACTCCTTGCTAGCTATCCAATTCTACCTACTGAATTGTCACGTCCTATTGATGGTTGAATTGTCACGTCCTTATTCTTAACGCTGTGTGTTTAAGGTCGTAGGGTATGCGTTTATCCCTAACTCTTTGAAGCTACCTAAAGTTAATGACTACGAAATCTCTAGGATTCATAAACTTAACACTAAGGTTATCTTTGGATATTTAGCCTACAATTCCACTAGTAACTATAAGCTAAGCTTCAACAAAGACTAATCAAGCATTAATAACACAACGGATGACCTATCGCAATACTAGGTCAATCACAATTAAGACAAGAGACAACCAATCAAACAAGAGACATTAGGGTGCAAGAATTATAAACTAAACCAATTAGACTCATTGAAATTGTCACACCCCTAATGATGAAGATAGACACAAGCATCACTAAGAAATCAATGAGATCTAATTAATTATATACAAGTTTCATACAATCATAAGCAAACACTAGGTGAATTAGCCAAGCATAATTAATGAAGAGCAAGCAACAATTATGATAATTGAAGACATACCATAGGATTGGATTAACAAACAAACCATTACACGATGTTTATAAAGTGTTTGAAACCCTTTAAGTTGTTGGAAAAACACCTACCTAAACCCTAGAATCGACTTAGGTTTGGGGCTTACAAAGTGAAGTTATAATGTTATATTTATATGCAGTTTTTCAGTCGGCAAAGAGTGACGGTGTCACACCTAAAGAGTGACGGTGTCATGATTACTTTTTCACCAAATTGTAGGTTTTCTCATTCCGGTCGTGTGGGCTTTTGAGTCACTTAAATCCGAGTTCGTTTGCAAAAGTTATGGCCAAAACAGTATCAGCTACTTCGGCGAGATGTCAGAGTTTTGACGGCGTCAACAGTTGTGACGCCGTCGGCTTTCATCTTCCGACCGTCAGATCCAAATCTAGGCCGTTCGAAGTTGTGACGCCTACTCTTTAAAACCTCGATGCCACTTGTAAAACAAAGAATTTGCTCTCTCGAAGTCGTCTCAAGTGTGTCATGACGGGCGCGCATTAAGCGTGGACGCCGTCCCATTCAGTTCCACCAGCTTGAGTGTCTCGATTCTTGATTTTGGCCATTTTCTTCATATATTCGTCCGGTCATATTCCAAAGAATTTGCCTTCAAGAGACCTAAAAAGTGAAAGGGAACAAAATTAAGTAGTAACGGATACAAAAGTGATCAATTAAGGGCTTAAATGACCCCTCAAAAGTGTACATTTTAAATCCTTATCAAATATCCCTACACTCGGTATTTTCTTGTCCTCAAGCAAATGTGCTTTTAGCCAATTGATTTATAAATTAGGGGTCATGAAGCATTAGTTTAGAACGATCCACAACACATATAAGCCCCGCAAAAGTCATAACAAGCACGGAAATTACATATTAGCACCTCACATGGGGTGTTTAGATACTCACATCTCTCGGGTGTATATGAAATACAACAAGTTGGAAATGGAAGATAAACACTCATTAACCGGTCCTAGTACATAGATTACCATAGGCTTGAGACTAGATCAAACCTCCATCGCTTTGGCGTGAGCACCTAGGAAAGACTATCCAAGAGGTCTTTTAAAGGGTTGTAACGTAGGTTTATGGTAGGGAAACAAAGGGTTTGGTGGGATAGGCGATTTAGTGGTGGTAAGTCAAAAATCTTTATGTTACAAGCATGCGAAGAATGGTGTTGCTAAGTCAAGACTCGACACTCTAAACTCTAGATAACTAAATAAACAAACATAAATTTAAAGATAGATGTAGGATGGTAGCCCGTATGTTTTTTTTAACACTTCTTTTTTTCTTTTCTCCTTTTTTCGATTTTTTCGATTTTTTTTAATTTTTCAACGCTTTACTCTACCATCCTCTACGATAACATCAAAATGATAGGGATTTATAGGCACATCCTACACTTGAGTTTTTATTACTCTAACACTAATTTGACCCGAATTGAAAAGATCAAAACACTTGGAGTACATAATTATGCAAATAAAGGGAATTTGAATTTAACGTTCCCTTCCCGTCATTTCATAAAATTTAACTTTTCTCATGAGTCCCAATCGTCCCAATCGTCCCAAAACTGTGTACAAAGGATATGACTCAACTTAGAAACTTATGCAAGCAACTAGATAATTGAACTAAGGGTTTAGTGTGATAACAATAATGCACTAAAAGAAAGTGCACACAAGGTAGGCTAAGGCGATTTGGGGTGTACATTTGGGGGTGGATTGTAAACAATGCTCTTCATTGATATTCCGGAAAACCGAAACATCACGAGAACCGCGAAAAGGATAGGCTCTGAGGGGTTAACTAGGGGTATCGTGTACTAAAGATGAGCACAACACAAATGTGTGGGGGAATTACTCAACCAATGTGGAAGAAGTAATTATATTACGGGTATCAAACAATTGTTATCCTAATGCCTCTTATCATTTAGTTATTCCTAACTACAAGAGTGTAGTCTTACTAGCGATCTCGGAATGCATCACAAAACAAGTTCTAGAATATATTATACTACCGGTTCACACTCTAAGCATTAAAGATGAATGCTTTAATTCCTACAAATCTAAGGGCGATCCTCACATTTTGGGTGGAATTTAAGTGGTAAAGGGTTGTTGTGCTAGTCATATAATTTCCTATCCATGAGACGCTTTATTAAGACTAATGGCCCACTCCTACATGTCATGAAAATTTTTAAATTTGGTGCCAAAATTACCCTAACCGATATTTCTCATGGTTTATTACTGTTAGGAATTAGAAAATTCAGTCATTAAAGTGTCGGTCACCTCAAGTATATGTATTCGTTAGAAAGCTCGTAATCGTAGTCAAGTTATGTTAATAAGTACTTAGTTAAGTAACACCGTGGAGGACGGACGGGTCTTTACCCACTGTATGCCTGATCCACAGCCCGTAGGTGGCGTTTATTGTAAGACACTATAAATACCCTCTACCTCCCAAGGTAGAGGGTTGGAGCTTCAATACCATTTTTCTTTGTTTCACATAGTTCCCAACTCTCTTTCCTTTCTCTCTCTAGAACTTTCTCTCTCTAAAACATTGTGTACCCCCCATATGGATTTGGTATGATGTGTTTGTGAAATCCTATATCTTACGATTGGTATCAAGAGCCATGGTTTGATCACTCATCTTTCATGCTCTTTGTTTTGGTGGATTTCATAAGGTTTTTGGGGTTATAAGTGTTTAGGAGAGTTTGAATCATTTGGTCAATTTCTAGTGTTAAAGTTTGAATTTTGATTGTACTTTTGTGTTTAGGATCATCATATGTGTTTAGGTTTTGAATTGGAAGGCTTGAATCATTGTGGTTTAGATGTTTTTGATTGATAAAGTGGTTGTTTTCAAATATTGTACGAAGCTAGTTGAGCCACGGTGTTGAGTTTCTTGGAAGCGAGTTGCTTTGTTATTGGAAGTAGTTGGTTTAGTTTGACTTGGCTATTAAGCGAGTTTTATTAGCAGCGAGTTGGTATATGCGACTTGGCTTTTAAGCGAGTTGATTCTTTAAGCGACTTGAGTTTTAAAACGACTTGGCTATTGCGAAGTTGTATTGTCGTACGAGTTGGTTTAAGCGACTTGGTGGTTAAGCGAGTTGTCTCTGTATGCGACTTGGCTATTTAGTGAGTTGATTCTGTAAGAGACTTGAGTTTTAAGCGACCTGTCTTTTAAGCGAGTTGACTGTTTAGCGAGTTGATACCAAAGCGAGTTGACTGTTTAGCTACTTGTCTATTGAGACTTGTCACTTCTTCGTGCTACATTTTACGGTTGTTCTTTTGGTTTAGTAAAATCCCGTGAAACTATCAATTTCCCGGTTTAATCAAAGAATAGTAAAATCCCGTAGAACTTGTAATCAGCTTCTGCATCAGAAGGAGGACGTTCAAGCAAATAGATCGATACTGCCCACCTATGCTGGATGAATTGATTATGACTCAGGCACAATGAATTAGGTTGTATTGTTTGAAAGGAAAATGGAGTTAACATTCTCAAGTCAATTGATGAAGGACCTTATCAAATCGAGACTACTAGAGATGTTCTTGAAATCAAGCAGATGGTATAGTGACCTTAGGATTGGACAGAATTCAAAGACGTATGATGAGCTCAAAGGATAAGGAGAAGAAGAGATATGATGTTGATATCAGGGCTTCAAACATTATACTTTAGGGTCTTCCAAAAGACATCTACAAGTTAATCAATCACAACACCGGGCCTGGCAGCTTTGGGATAATGTCAAGATGCTTCTCTCGTTCAATTGACTAGGAAGACAGAGAATCACAAATCAGATGATGAATTTGAGCATTTTAAGATGAAACCAGAAGAAAGTATATGTGAATATTACGTGAGATTCCACAAGCTTGTGAATGACAAGAGGAATATCAAAATGACCATGCCAAATATTCAGCTGAACTCAAAGTTTGTGAACAACATGAATCCCTAATGGCACAAATTTGTCACCTCTGTGAAGCTAACCAAAGGATTAAAGAACACCAAGTATAAGCAACTGTATGCCTGCTCGTAATGAGATACACGCTATGTTTGAACGAATGATTCTTGAACAGTTCAAATCTAAACAAGGAGAAGCAAGTTCACAAATGATTCAACATCCTTTTACACCAATGTAGGAATTACCACCAAAGCTTTTCAAGTCATACCTACGGGTAACGGTAACTACAAGCTCATTCCTGATCCAAAGATATGCTTCCACTCAAACACAATCATGGAAAAATTCATCAATCAACTGTCTCTCATGGTTAGTCAAAATATGAATACCACTCCTCACACCAACAATAACCTCAGAACAGCATCCAACCCACACAATCAAGCTACTGTCAGAGATGGAAAGGTTATGGTGCAACCAGTTCAAGGAAGGCAATATGAACAGGGAAGAGGTGGAGGGTATGTGGCTAATCAGAATAGTGGATGTGGAAAACTAGAAGGGGGGTTGAATAGTTTTACCAATTAAAACTTCCTTTTAATCTATTTAGATCGACTTATGTCAATCTATTTGGATGTGTGTGTTGGATGTTGATAAACAAGCATATAAAAGTAAGTAATGAAAAGATAAGAGTAAGAAGCACAAAACCACAACGCGAGTATTTATAGTGGTTCGGCTACAAGGACACCTTCCTTGCCCTACTCCACCCCCCGAGTCACCTACTCGAGAGTTCGTAATCACTACACCAATCTCCTTATGGCGGAGAAGCCATCACAACGCCGTTACCCTTTTTCCTCGGGCTAGGCTAACCACCGGTTCTTTCACCCAAGGTGAACCACACCTACACAACGCCGCCTACCCTTTATAAGGTACTAGGCTAAGTACCTAGTTCTTTCACCCAAGGTGAACTACACCTTCACAACGTCGCCTACCCTTTATTAGGTACTAGGCTAAGCACCTAGTTCCATTGCAATGGAGGAACTACTACCACACTACACCAACGACTAATCCCAAAGGAGATCTACTCCTTTACAACATCATCAAGGTTATCAATATCCTTGGATCTAATACTAGTCTATCTTGTACATCGAAACATACCATATCGAATGTACATCTTAGGCACCTTTCACTAATGCCTTTGACTAGATCTACAAGAAACATTTCACTAATGTCTTGTGTCTTGACTTCTAAGAACCTTTCACTAATGCTTCTAGTCTTGACTTCTAAGCACCTACCACAAGTGCTTATGATATGGACGATAGATACCCTTCACTAATATCTTCATCTTGACACTTGAGACATCTTTCACTAATGTCTTCAACACTACACTTCTTTGAAGAAAGAAAGGAATCATCAACAAGAAGACTTCAGTAGCCTTGATGATGAGGAGGCATGGCAACTCATGGACTTGAGCTTGCTCGACTTCAAAGGTGGTGATCTTGCCTTTAAGAGGAACCTAAAAGATCACACACAAAAACAAAACTACAAACATAGATCTCTTGGATCTGAGGTTAGTGAGTTTTAACTCAGGGAGAAAGTGTGTTAGAAAAGGGTGAGAAACAATGAAGAAATGGCTCACTATTTATAGAAGAAAAACTTCACGTTTCCTCGGATCCCACGGATCCTTCCACAAGGGATCCGTCTAGCGTTAGCTAGGGATCCGTGGACGCTCCCTTTTACCCATGGGTATTTTGGTTATGGGTCATGGGTCATGGGTTGAACCATGGATCTTTAGCTAGATACAATGTATCTTTGAGTGCAATGCACTTGGTCACTTGGGTATGCGTTGATCCATGGGTCATGGATATTATCCATGTATGATATAAGCATGATGTCATGCAATGGGTTATGGGTCAAGCTCCACGGGTTATGGGCTTTGGGTTGTACCCAACTACATTCAATGTATTTGCCCAATGGGTTGTGATACTTAAGTTTTTACCCATTTATATTACCCAATATACTACATACTAGTTATGTGTATATTATAACCAAATATGTAAACACTAGTTGTTGTACATATGTATTACTAAGTCATAAAGTCACTTATAATTGTTTTAGTGTTTTATGTGAAAATGTGAATATGTTAGAAACTATTAGTTCAAACCATTTAAGTATTTTATTTGTTTCGTTAAAATGATTTTACGTTTGTTATCGACAAAACATTAGAAGATCGTAAAATATAAATAAACGTTTTTACGGCTTATTTGTATTAACAATCTCCCCCTTTTTGTTGATGACAAAACATAAAATTATTTTAAAGAAAAGCTAAAATTCGTAAAAGTTTGAATTTGTAGTTTTACTTTCTTCTCCCCCTTTTGTCGAAACAAAAAGAGCCTTGAAAGAAAGCAACACATTGTTTTTAAGAAAAACATGTGAAATAAATAAAAAGAGGTAGAGAGCAAGTAACGGGAAAGGATCTCGTCTTTACTCCCCCTTGACGAGTCCATCCCTATGTAAGGGCGTCAAGAAAGTGATACTAATCTAGTTTGTTTGCAAGTAAGTTTGCAAAAGATTTCGTCTAAGTGACGAATGTGCTCCCCCTTGATGATTGCAAGTTTGCAAGGGGATGTCACGAAATGTAAACCTAGTATTGCAAGTAATTTGCAATGTATTTCTTTGACATAAAGTTCCCCTAGCTTTAGGATGTCAAAGTCTTCATGTGTAAATTGAATAACTACAAAACAAAGGTTAGAAAGCAAGTATAATTCACAATTTCCTACAAATGTGGTCCAAGTTAGTAGAAAATAGCTTTATGTCTCACGGATCCCACGGTTCCCTCCTAATAGGGATCCGTCTAGGCAATTATGAGGGATCCGTATTAGCTGATTGATTTAAGCAAAGGTGATATAACAAGTAATGTTATCACAAAAATGAGATATGAATACAAAGTAATCATATGCTCAGAAAAATAACAAGTAGCATGTAATTCCATTTAATAAAACTAGAGTTATGATATACATGACTCTAAAAACTAAGAAAATAGGAAAATACATGACTAGGAATTCCTAAACCAACTATCGCTTGATGCTAGGACACCACTAAAATCTTCTAGCTCAAGTTTTGTTTAGGTTTAATCTCGTCGAAACGTTCGAGGAGATGATAGAACATGAAACGTTGGTCTTCTCGTACTTCATGTATCAAACTTTCAACATGTTGACAATGATAGCAATCTTTGTCATGGCTAGGTAGTGGTGGTGGAAGAAATGAAATGGCTTGATGCGAAGGATCAAGTGAAGCGGCTTGTGGAGCTTCAAATGATGGAGGGATTGGTGGATGCGCATTTGAGAATGGTTCGACCAAGAATGATGGTGGTGGTAGAGAAGTGTCGACTTCCATATGGTCGGGTGGTTGACTTTGATAATTTCTCATAATCCAAATGGGATTATATGATGGAAACGGCGAAAAGGAAGCCGGAGCAAGTGTTGAATCAACACCTTGATTTTGTACCATTATTCCTCCTAATGAGGAGAATGTTGTCGGCGGAAGCGGATGAGACGGCCTAGGAGGCAAGTCCTCTAAATTGTAGAGGTGTGGTGATGATAGTGGGGATGTAAAAGAGATAGCTCTAGGAACCAATGGTGATGGTTTAGTGGATATGATATTATTTGGCCTAGGAGGTATGGTGGTGTTTGGCATAGGTAGTTTTGTGGGTACTATCCTTTTAGGAATTGGTTTGATTGGTTGAGTAAAGATCCTATCATTTGTTGGCTTGACTGGAGATGATTCGGTTGAAGAGATTTCGTGTATGACACGAGCCCTTTTCATGGGTGGTTCTTTGGTGGATAAGTTACTACTTGGGGTTTTCCTCATGATGAGATGATTTCAAGAGGTTTTCAAGGGTTTCTAAAGTGCTGAAAGTTAGGATGAGAGTGTTGACTATGGAGGTCCTAACAAAGTGGTTTATAAACCAAGAGATTTGGCAAGTGCATTTAAGCCTTAAGCCACTAGGATTCATTGGAATGTGATGATTAACATGCACAAGAGTCAACTTCAGAGTTTGCACTGATCTAGGAACCCATTTAAGATGAGATGGAGTGTTTGAGTTAGGAAGATGAGTTGAAATGATTGTTTTAGCAAGATTTGACATAAACTGTCATCTGGATCCCACGGTTCCCTCCTCAGAGGGATCCGTCTAGGCTAATCCTAGGGATCCGGCTCTCAGCAGCTATGAAATAGTGGAAATGATGTTTTCTAAGATCTAAGATCTATATCATCTTGAGTGTTTCAGTCATCCTAAGTGTCTTAAATGAAGGGGTGCTTAAGTACTTGAAGGTAATGAGTGATGTAGCTAATGATTGTCTTTTATGGAAGGATTTGGAACTTTCAAGAGTACCAATGGATGAGCAAGGATGACACTAAAGATGAGAGTGTCAATTGAAGCTAAATGATCTTAGAGATCAGGTTGTGACTTAGGATAGTGTTTTGGAAAATATCCTAGAAGCTTTGAGATGGGAAAACTATAGTTTGATCAACTTTGATCAATTTTGAGGCAAGGATGATTTATGATCAATTTTGCCATAATCGAAATATTTCTAAAGCTAAGTGTGAGGGATCATGTGAGAATGATGAGTGATCTAGAGAGCGGAAGAGTAAAGGATTAAAGTGAAAACGATAGATCTACAAGCATCTTAGAGTGTGATCTAGGAGAGTTATGTGTGAGTAGGAAGGATCTACTTATCTTGATAAGGACTTAATTTGCCTTAAGACACTATGTTTAGCTTAGTGTGAGGTGTTCTAAGGATATGTTTGAAATATAATGCTTGCAATTGCATTTTCTGTTTGTCGGATCCCACGGTTCCCTGAGTGTAGGGATCCGTCTAGCACAAACTTTGGGATCCGCCCATCAGCTCAGCAGAACCTTTACTAAAGGCATGCAATGATCTTGACAATGCATTATATTCCAAGGTTAGTTTAAAGGGGTTCTAACACTAAGATATCAAATGTAAGATGTTTTATTTCATGAGGGAAATAGAATTACATTGATAAAGCACGAGTACAAGAGAATTGATCCTATTTTGGAATACTACAAGGTTCCTTGAGTGTTTTCAGTAGGAGGATCATTATGTGATTGATGAGTGTTGGTGGAATCAAGAATGAAGAAAGTCTTCATGAGAGATATGTTTAGCGGTTCCATCATCTTGTTCACAAGTACGTACAACGGACTTTGAAATTGAGGATGGAAGTGCATAACGTTGTGATAGAGGCGTGTCAAGAACATTCCATAAGGGATGAGTTTATTCTTGGAGCCTTGAAGATTTACAATTCGCCTTGCGAAGAAGTAGGCGAGATTGTATTGTTGTTGTGTTAGCAAACAGTATAACATGTGAGCACAACTGTGGCAAGCGGGAAGGATTTCTCGATTTCCCCTAAGACTCCAAACATTATCACGTAAGATGAGTGCAAGAGGCTTGTACTCTTCTCGGATGTCCCGTGTGAAGATAATGTTTGGATCGGAGTAATATGGTCGAGGTTTGCATATTATACAATTTAAATCTTCCGGGGAGGGTATGTGTGAACAATATGGACTATTTTCTTCACGAAAGTTAAAGAGAGAATCAAGAGACCAATCTTCGGTGAAGGCACATTGTCCATGATTTGAATCCGGAGGATGTGAGCAAAATGCCCAAGGGTTAAAGTAAACTTTTGGTTTTTGATATAAAATCAAAGGATAGAAGAGCTTATCCTCGTTACGAAGGAGTTCAACTTGACGGAAGAATTCCATTATGAACCTTGGACATATCTTCTCGTTGATTTCAAGAAGACATTCTAGTCCAATGGCTCGGAAGGAGGTATTGATACCTTCTTCGAATTGTAGAGAGGTGTCTACAATACATCCTTCGTGGAAGTGACGGTTTTCAAGATTATTGAACCCACGGACATGATTGCCGGGTGTGTTGGGTTCAAGGGAGATGTTCGGAGTGTAGACGCTAGTGAGTGAAAAATCAAACTCGTATTCATGCGTCATAGTTTAACCTATAGAAATGATGGGTTAATAAAAAGTGATGTTTGTGGTCAACCTATGATTATCTAACATTTTTATTAGATTTTTATTAACAATGGTTTTTAACAGGAAAGACACTTAACTCACTTATGGTTTTGACATTTTAGTGGAGTATTACTTTTAGAAGAAAAGAGATTTTTAATTTGCATGAAAAACTGTTGTTGGAATAACTCCTAAACCTATTTCAAGTGTTAGTGATTCATATGTAATAGTTAGCTTAATATGGCCTTTATGTTAGTAATTAAGCCTTAGGCTTATGTAGAAGGCCCATAAGCCTAGGCCTAGTCCAATAAGAAAAAGGATGGGAACTTGGAGTGTTGCCCTAGTTCCCTCCTATAAATAGTCTTGTAAACCTTCTATTGAAGGTTGGTTGTTCATTTTATTCATTCACCTTACGCATAACATTTCTCCATTCATACGTGTGTGTGTGTTTAACGTGTTCAACCAATCTCTTCTCTTCTATCTCTTATATTGATGCTTGTGTTACTAATATGGGAACCTAACAGTGGTATCAATCGCCAAATAGTTGGGTGAACACATTTGTTTTTGAAGTTTTTTTGTTTGGTCGTACGCGTAAAACGAGTTCCAACTTTGTCACGCTTAAAAATTGATTTTTTACACCTTTTAATCCAAGATTCTTGTTCTTTCAACGCTTTTAGGTATTAAACTATCTGTTTTTGGCAAAAAGTTTCAAACTTTACGCGTGGATCATTGTTTTTAAGCTAGGTTTTGTTCGTGGTTGCTGTTCTACGCATAACGTGTTTTTTGAGCTTTGGATCATCAAGTTTCACACTTTTGTGTTATTTTGGTGATATTGAAGCTATTTCATCACAAAAATATGGTTTGGAAACATCACTTGACAGAAATTACTTTTGGCTAATTTATACGCGTAAGAAAAACCCTAATCTTACGCGTAACTGCTCTTTGGTTTGATCTTCAGTTTCGTGGATTACTCAGTGTTTTTCTTGCTTGGATAAGCCTGAAAACACTTCGACTTTGGATATCTTTTGCACTGTGATAGTGTAAAAGATCATTTGGGCAAAACCCTAAATTTACGCATAAGCATAAGCTTACGCGTAGAAATCATTACGCATAAGATTTATCTTACGCCTAAGCTTTGTCTTACGCATAAGTTAATCCTACGCCTAAGTTTTCTACGCTTAACTTCTTGTTTACGCATAACTTTAGTGCTTCCTCATTACTTACGCGTAAGCTAATCCTACGCGTAACTATTGCTGTTACGCGTATCTTTGGTGTTTTTACGCATAAGTGGTACTTGGATTTTCTGTGATTTCTACGCCTAAGGATACTTCATCAACAAAGGTTCATTCGACTACAAAGATCCATTTAACAACACAAGTTTTCAACATGTCACAACCACCATACTCTAACTACTTTCCTTACACTTATAATCAACAACAACAACAACAACAACAACTAAGTCCACAACATCAACAATTTAATCATCAACAACAAATTTATCAACAACAATTTAATCAAGAACATACTCCACAACTTGGTGCAATTCCACCACAAATGGTTCAACCACCATCTAGTCTTCAAGTACAACCTTACACAAACTTCTACAATCAACATCCATCCATGAGTACTATGAAGGTACCAACATGGTTTGGCAAGATGTGTGAAGCCTTAAGTAGCCAACAATCAATTCATGAAGCTGGCTCACTTGATAGACCTCCAATGCTCACTCCCTGGAATTATGATCAATGGGTGATAAGGTTCTTTAGGTTTTGTGATCTAAAGAAGCCACATGGAAAGTTCTTAAAGAAGGTCATTATGGAAGGTCCATTTCAGATGCCTACTATTGTCACACCCGCAGATCCAGCTGCCAATCCACCAAGAGATGCTGTCACCAATATTGCAACTGTCTCCGACCTCACAGGTGATGAACTTCTACATTTTGAAGCCGATGAACTAGCAATGCAATACATCCTTTTGGGATTACCCAATCCGATCCTTCGAAGTGTTGATGCTCAAAAGACTACTAAAGCAATGTGGGAACATATTCATCTTCTTATGGAAGGCACAACACTCAATCAGGAAGATATGGAATCCAAAATCTACTTGGCTTATGAACACTTCATGATTGAACCAGGAGAGACATTAGAGTCATATCATCATTTCTTTTCAGACATCATCAATGATTTGGACAAACACAATATCATCATGCCACGAATTGCTGTCAACACTAAGTTCCTAAGTAGTCTTGGTCTGGAATGGGAGAAGTATGTCATTTTCCTCTGTCAAGCTAAAAATATTCATCATGCTACATACGGATTGTTGTACTACTATTTGAAGCCTCACCAAAAAGAAGTTGACAAAGAAAGGGCTATCCGTGGACTCTCGGCTCCACAGTCACTTCCGGACAATCAACGACTTGCTTTGTAGGCTCAAACTAGTGTTCCTCCTCAACCTGCTCCTCAACCAACTGCAACCATCACACCATATGATCCGTCACAGCAACAACCTCAACAAACTCAATTGGTTCCATACAACAACAACAATGCTCAAGCACTTTACGGTGAAGCTGATGAGGACTCCGATGCTTTTGATGAATTGCAACAAGGATTTGTTATGATTGCTAAAGCCTTCGGCTGGTATACAAACAAATCCAACAATCGCATTCGTTCCTCATCAAACACTAGGAATCAGCTGTTGTGAACAATGGACCGTTGAAGTTGAGAATCGTGGTTATGGTGCGTCGGATGGGAGGTGGTCAAGGGTTTAATGCTATGGGAAGGAATAACCAGGGTGCTCCACAACAACAGAGAGCTCAAGTGGTTGAACAGGGGAATGTTCAGAATGGGGTTAATGGTCTTCGTTGTTATAACTGTAATGAGAAGGGTCATCTGGCTAATGCATGTCCTAAGCCGAGGACAAGAGGCAGTGCTTATCATAAAGAGGCTTTGCTCTTGGCTCTCAAAGATGAAGCTGGTGGCACTCTTACCAACAAGGAACGAGCTTTATGGCGGTCAGATTCGATGATGATATGGAGGAATTGCAGGCTAATGCAGCAGTAATGTTGATGGCACATATGCAAGCTCTACACATGAGTGACACAGGCCCAGTGTATGACACCGATGGCTTGTCTCAGGTACCGAACAAAACATACTCATTCTGATCGATATCTCCGCCAATTTCTCCATTCGACAAGGATCGAGTGTTCAACATGAGCCATCCACATCTCATTCCGATGATTATCAAATAGATCCCGTAGTTATATTTGATGATCAAGATGACATTCTGGTTAATATTGATAATCAAGTTGACTCCGTGGTTATATTTGAGGATCTAAATAATGATCATGTTGAGACTAACGTTGAACAAGATGAGCTTTTGTCTAATAGAGAAATTGAGCTCCTGAACTTAATTAAAGACCAAGAATCTCGTTTGGAAATTTGTACCGAAATTAAAAGAGAAAAATGCAATGTTAATTAGGGATAATGAATGCTTAATTCGACAAATCAACTTTTTCAAAACTCAAGAAAACCGTGAAAAAGGTTTTAAAGCCGCTTTTGCCAAATCACATCAAAACGAAAAATCTTTGGAACGACAGATTCGTGATCTAGCCGCCTCGAAGAATGCTTTGTTGTCTCAAATAGAACAAATGAAACATGAACATAAACAACAAATTAACGCTCTTACTTTGGAAACTCAAAAGCCAAGGCTGAGTTGTTAACTTGTCAAAAAACAGTTCTCTGAGTACAAAAAGCATTCAACGAAACGAATAGATGACTATCTTGAGGAAATTGTCGACTTACAAAACAAAATCAAAGAGTTTAAAAATGTTGTTTATAAACATGGTGAATCAATCACAACGATTCAAAAGTTTTATTTCAAACCAAATCCAAATGGATATGGACCGAATCTTGCTGATTACAAACCTAAGTTTTCACACAGAGCATTCAAACCAAATCCTGAAGTTTACAGTGCAGAACATAGAATTGATGATTCAATTATGACTGTTGTTGAATATAATCAGATGGAGGAATTAGATGCTGATGACGAGAGTCGGTCAAAAATGGAAAATGTCGTTTATAACAAACCATTTAACTATTCAAAAGCCGTAACTTTTGTCACACAACAAGATACTTCTAACAAACCTTTGGTTATCACACCAGTTTCTGAAGTTAGTCCCCAACAAAATGGTGCACAAATTAATGGTCCTTTACCTTCACTTAGTGAAGTAAAAACTAATGTCGAAAGTTGTCGCGTTATCAAATATTTTGACACTTTCTTATCTGACCTCAAAATTTTGGAACGTGAGATTGAATTTCATTCTGAAATAAAAGTTCAACATTTTCAATCGCCAATGGCGCGAGAACATAGAGATATTCTTCAGAAAAGAATTTTACCCCATGTCAAAAATTTGAAAACTTGTGCACTATATTGGGAAAGGGATTTTCACAAGGAACTTGGTCTCATGAAAATAGTTTTCGAGAAAACCGAAACATCGATTTCAAATACTAAACGTAAAAAAAACTGTTGAGAAAAGATGTTGATCGACTCTTGGAAGATGTTATCGTCTGATATCCATAATGTTGTGTTATTACATTCTTTGCCATATGCATCGATCATATCTCTTTGATTCGTTGATTCTGTTGATATTGTTGTGAATAATGACGGTGCATCGATCGAGTCTTTAAAAGTTGAAAATGAAGCGATTGTTAACCGAAGCTTTCAAATTCAAAACGTCGTCTTCAATGGTGTCAAAAAGATTGTCAAAATCGTGAACTTGCTTTGCAAAACAAAATCAATCAGTTGCAATCCAAAACGTTTAATCCAAAACTTGAGCAACCGGATGATCAAAACGTGTCTTTGAAATGTCAAATCTCAAAATATGAACAAGAACTTGTAAAAGTTGAAAAGGAATATGGTGTCATATTTGATTTACTCAAACAGACTCGTGATGAAGCATCAAAAGAACTTGATCATTATCTTGCACACACTAAAGAAGTCATGAATTTTGCTGGAAATCTTCGTTCCGAAAATCAAGATTTGGTGCACACTATCATTAAGTTAAGGGAAATGTTAGGAAAGTATGAACAAGTTCAGCCTAGCATCATTAATAGAATTGCACATGTAACACTTAGCAAACGTGAACCCAGCTTGCCTACTGACAAAACACAAGTTACTAATGTGCTTCCCTCTACTGAAACAGGACTAGTTGCCTCTTTTCCCAACGTCCGCACTTCACAGCCTAGGAGTAATACAAGGAAGAATAGGAAGTTGCGACCTAAGAAAAGATCAATAAAGAATGTTGAAGTAGAAGAACACCCTAGGACTTTGAATAAGACTCCAGTTGCACCCACTTTAGATATTGCGTCTGACAAATGTAATGGAAAAAGTGTTGTAAAGAATGCTGAACCTTTAAGTACTTTTGATATTGATCTGATGCTTCTTGTGTTATTTTTCGGAAAAGTATGCTTTCTGATTGTCATGACAAATGTGTTGCTAGAGCTATCTTGTCTCGTTTAAAGAATCCTAAGAATCGTAATACCTCTAGGCCCACTAATGCTCCTAAGTCTGTGCTTGGTAGACCGCCCTCCTTAGATTCTAAGAAACGAATTGATGTTCCTGTAGTTCCAGTATCACCTCCAAGGACTGTAGTACCACCTAGTACATTCACTAAGACTAAAGCTAAGACTAGTTGGAGATGGCAGAAATGGATACATAATACACTAGGATTTAAATGGATGCCTAAAATCATTGATGTGTGTATTTCTACTATAACTGCTGAGGAACCCTCTAACTCATCGGGTTCCACATCTACTTCTATTCCATCTGTGTTGTCTGTGTGTAATGCAGGTGATAGAGATCATCCTTTGGATTGTTGATAGCGGATGTTCCCGACACATGACAGGCAACCTTAACTGTTATCAAACTTTATTGCAAAGTTCATTGGCACTGTCAGATTCGGGAATGATCACTTCGCAACTATCATGGGCTACGGAGATTATATCAATGGCAATATTGAAATTAGCAGGGTTTATTATGTGGCAGGCCTCGATCACAATCTCTTTTCAGTTGGTCAATTTTGTGATGGAGATTTGGAAGTTGCTTTTCGGGAGAAAACTTGTTTCATTAAGTGATCTACAAGGAAGCGATCTTATGTCGGCTCTCGCAATTCTAGTCTTTACACAATCTCAATGCAAGACATGGTTGCTTCATCTCCCATTTGTCTACTCTCAAAGGCTACATCTACAAAATCTTGGCTATGGCACCGTCGTCTCTCACATCTAAACTTTCAAACCATCACCAACCTTGCTCGACACAAACTTGTTGAAGGTCTCCCAAGATTCCGGTATTCTAAAGATCACCTATGTTCAGCTTGTGAACAAGGAAAAAGCACTCGTGCTCATTTTCCCTCAAAGGTGGAACACAGCTCTCGGCATGTGCTTCATCTTCTTCACATGGATTTGTGTGGCCGATCTGCGTGCAAACGATTAATGGCAAGCGCTACATCTTGGTAATTGTTGATGACTACTCAAGATGGACTTGGGTTTATTTTCTTCGAAGTAAAGACCAAGCTCCATAGATGATCATCACCTTTCTCACAAAAATTCAAATTCAGCTCCGAACAACCGTCGGACAAATTCGAACAGACAAAGGAACTGAATTTGTGAATCAAACTCTTCGGGAATATTATGAGAAAGTGGGAATCGAGCATCAAACATCCATTGCACGTACCCCAGAAAAAAATGGAGTTGTTGAAAGACGAAACCGTACGTTAGTGGAAGCTGCCGAAGCGATGTTAATCAATGCTAAACTTCCAGATTACTTATGGGTGAAGCTGTCTCAACTGCATGCTACACTCAGAATCGCTCAATGATTACAAAAAGCCACAACAAAACACCTTTTGAGCTTATCCACAACAGAAAACCAAATCTCAAACACTTTCATGTATTTGGATCTCTTTGCTACCCAAATAATGATCGTGATGACTTTGGAAAGCTCAAAGCCAAAGTTGACATTGGAGTCTTTATTGGATCTTGTGATAATTCTAAAGGTTACCGGATCTGGAATCGTCGTACAAAGCAGGTTATGGAAACGATTCATGCTAATTTTGATGAGCTTCTGAAATGGCTTCGAGCATAACAGCTTGGAACCGGTCACAACCGTTAAACTTCCCTCAAACCCCATCATCAATGAACCAAGCCCTCGACTTACCGTCAACAAATGGAAAGACTATTTGCTCCCTGTTCAGTGACGATATTGATGAAGCGTGCTCGGTGTATCCGATGTTTTATTTCCGCTCAACACTGATCACTACTCTTATACGATACACTGCTACAACAACTACTGTTGAAGAAGCACCACCGATTGACTCTACTACAACAGTTGAACAAAGCTGCATCCAACGACGCGAACCGGTGATGATGTTCTTCAATGAAGTACCCCACCTGCAGATTTTGATCCAAATGCGTTCTTTAACCCGTTTGCTAATGAAACTGCTGCACCTGATGTTGCGGAATCATCTACAAGCCATTTGAATCCTCAAAATCTGCACAATGTATACCAACATCAACCCTCTACACATCGTTGGACAAAAGACCATCCTCTTGAGAACATTATTGGTAACCCGAATCAACCAGTCGTAACTAGACAACGTCTACACACAGATGGTGAACATTGCATTTATGCACTCACTGTGCCAATCTGAGCCTAAAACATCAAAGATGCAATGACAAAGGACAAGCTGGATTGAATCCATGCAGGAAGAACTCAACCAATTCAAACGTCTTGAAGTATGGGAACTGGTTGAAAGACCAACAGGGTCTTCGTCATTGGTCTAAAATGGATTTGGAAAAACAAATTGGATCTTTGAAGGAACCGTAATAAGAACAAGTCACGTCTGGTGGCTAAGGGTTATAGACAGGAAGAGGGTATTGACTTTGAAGAATCATTTGCTACGGTTGCTCGTCTTGAGGTGTTGGATTTTTCGGCTTTGCGGCTCACATGAACATCACGGTCTTTCAAATGGATGTAAAAACTGATTTTCTCAATGGACAAGCTGAAAGAAACGGTTTATGTTAGCCAGCCGGAAGGATTCGTTGATCGAGTTCCTAATCATGTCTACAAACTAAAGAAAGCTCTCTACGGTCTCAAACAAGCCCCTCAGGCGTGGTACGACAAGTTATCATCCTTCCTTATTGCCAATAAGTTTACCAAAGGTTCGGTCGACCCTACACTCTTTATACAATATCACGGGGCTCACATTTTAATTGTTCAAATCTATGTGGATGACATCATTTTGGGTCAACACATTTAAAATACTCAAATGCTTTTGCAAAACTTATGACAAAACATTTTGAAATGTCAATGATGGGTGAACTCACATTCTTCCTTGAAATGCAAGTTCATCAATCACCCTGTGGTATTTTCTTGAGTCAGTCCAAATATGCCCTTGAATTGTTAAACAAATTTGGAATGCAAAGCTGTGACACCTATGCCACACCAATGGCTCATACCAAGAAGCTAGAGGCTGATTTACATGGGAAATTGGTGGACCCTACCAAATACCGTAGTATCATTGGGTCTCTATGTATCTAACACTAGAGACGATATTGTTTTGCCATCTATCTTTGCTCCCGTTATCGGTCGAGACCAAGCTGAAACCCACCTCTCGAGGCTAAAAGAATCCTTCGATACATCAAGGGAACCATTAATTTGGGAATATGGTATCCAGAAGGATTCGGTTTTGAACTAATCAAGCTTTTGGGGCGATCACGCGCGGGATGCTTAGATTCACGTAAAGTACTTCGGAGCTTTACAATTTCTTGGTGATAAACTGGTGTCATGGCAATCGAAGAAGGAGGATTGTACATCGCTGTCCTCAACCGAAGCAGAATATGTAGCCATGTCGGCGTGTTGTGCTCAAGTCATTTGGATGAGAACACAACTCAAGGACTATGGTTACGTATTTGACCGAATCCCGATGTACTGCGACAATCGGAGTGCTATTGAGATCTCGTGCAATTCGTTCAACATTCAAATCAAAGCACATCGATCTTGATATCATTTCATCAAGGACCACGTGGAGCAGTGCTGTTGAATTATATTTTGTGGGTATTGAATACCAATTGGCGGATCTCCTCACCAAAGCTTTAGCTCTGCTAGGTTTAATGAGTTGGTCCACCGAATTGGTATGCGGTGTTTGACTCAAGAGGAACTGGATGACCTCTTAAAACATTCTTAAAACCAGTCAAACACCAAAACCTCTTTTGTAAATATTTTTTCAAAAACAAAATACAAAAATATAAAATCTGATAAAACAACAAAAATATTCTTCTATCTATTTTTTTCCATTAACATGGCAAGTACAAATCTTCCGTCAACACTCTAATCTTTCAAAATTCAGTATTTTTTCGATCAAGTGTTGAGGGGGAGAAAGTAAATATTTTTCAGTTTCATAAAATCTTGTACTTGCATGTTACCTTATCCCGGTTGTTTCTTTAATCATGGTGGTTACTTTTCTGGTTTACTGACACTCCTCGGACTAAAATTTATAAAATTTCATTATTTCTTAAGTCGAGGGGGAGTGTCGACAAAATTACTTTCCAAATATTCTTCGTTTGATAACCAAAATGGAAGTTATGGGCATTGGATGTAAATGGTTAAGGTGGAGGGACTTAAAGTGTCAAAATGGCAAAGTTTTTTCTATCAAAACCTTCCACCCAACTCATTTATTTCATCACATTTAATATCTTACCAAACCTCATCCACGATCCACAATCATTTAACAAATCCGGACTTTTGATCATCAATTTGTAAGTATAAACATGTTCTTGGTAAACATCTAAGCAATGGTTTTTAACCGTTTTGAAATCCAACGGCTAGATTTTTATCTAGAAGTGATTATGTGTTCTACGCTTATGTGTTCTACGCATAAGCATATGAACACATAATCAATGGTGTGTGTTTTTTGGTTAACTTGATAGTGTCAAAACGTTTATTTTATCATCTTGAAACTATTTCCATCATCAAAACATACCCGGATACGAATTGATTAATGTTTAAAACTAGGGTTTATGCGTAAATTTGGGTATTCTCAAATGAAACGTTTAGGTGAAAAGATTGTTGTATGATGTTGTATTCATGATTAATTGATCATATCTTAGCTTCGAAGTTGCCCGAAACATCAATTGCATTAATTGAAAACTAGGGTTTATGTTCATACGATTTGGGTATTCTTGATTGGCTTTGAATTTGATGTTAAAACTTGGATAGGACAACTAACTATGCTTCTTAAACCTCGAGAAAAACTTTGGTGCAAATCCTATGGCTAGATTACTTAGGCGTAATCTTTGATAATTAGGGTTTAAGTCTCACATAAGTTGTCTTACGCTGTAACTGCTATATATGTGATTTCATGATAAGATATGTTAGAGAATGAATGTATGTGTTAATAATGGTGCTATGATAATTTTATTTCAGGTTTGTTACACGTGAAAATTCAGAATCAAGGTTGTTTAAAATCTACGCATAAGGATTACCTTACACGTAGCATGTTATGCGTAAGAGAAATCTTACGCGTAGCATTTATGCGTAAGGTTCTACATAAGGGACTACGGCGTATCTGTGAAGGATATGCGTAGATGACCTCTACGCATAAGGTTGACTCTTACGAGTAAGCCTTAGCGTAAGGTTTGTATACGCTAGCGTAAGCTCTCGCATAAGGTCCCCTTTTCTTACGCGTAATATCACTTATGCGTAAGTCAAGAACCTACGCATAAGCCTGCGTTCTGGCGTATACCATTCCTGTTTACGCATAAGCTGCCATTTCTACGGCTAAGCCTTGTTTAACCTCAATTATGAATTGTTACGCGTGCAAACGTGCAAATAAATAAATCATAACGCCACGAAACCCATTATGTCACTAATAAGCTTAAATGTTTAACAAGTTGTGAATAATAAGTGAAAATATGGACTTTAAAACTTTACGTTAATCAACTCACGAAACTTATCACGACGTCATTTGACTATTAGACAAATAAGTGACATTTGACTATTATACAATAAAACCATCAGTTGACTAACATAATGTCTTTCGATATGTTGGTTCTTTTGGCTAAATATCTTTCATATCATGACATGGACGCTCAAATGCAGAATGTGGATGCACCAAATGTTCTCATCGTTGCTGATATCTTCCCAAAAGGTTATCCGATGAAGATTGGAAAGAACAACCTTCGTGTTGACTTTGAAACTCTCACACTTCGAGTCCTCTGTTTAATTCGTGGATATTCGAAGAATCATCCTTATCGAACATGCTCTCCAATTACCTTTCAAATTCGAGATCTATATTCACCGATTCGGACTACAATGCAAATAATCAAGGGACAAAACGTTGTGACGGTGACTCTCAATGACAAACAAGTCACCATCACACCTGCAGACTTAAGGGCTATTCTACAGTTCCTAATCGATATTGGTTATGACGAAGCTACAGGAGTAATCACTAAGCATTCACATGTGGATCTTAAGAATATTCCTCAACCTTGGAGAACTCTCTACATCATCATCACCAAATCTGTTTCTAGTCGTGACAGTGGCTATGAGCATCCCAAGCTCATGGAACTGCAAATCTTTTGGGCTTTGGTCAACATGAAGCATATCGAAGTCGAAGCTCTGATATGGGAAGACATGATGACATTCCTCAAAAGCTTGGCTCAAAGATCCCATATATCAGATATACAAAACTGTTGATCCAAAGAGCACTTGGGTATAACCATGATATCCCCAAGAGAATCAATGACCCCAACAATCACGACATGTTGTATCCGAACCTACTCTAACATGATTTAAGGAATCAACAACAAAGAAACAAGGTGTTGTCTTTGCCGGATCACCTTCTCTCGATGCAATCAAAGCGCTTTACTCATACAAAAGGTATCTGGTAGCAGTTGATGAAGGTAAAGTGGGTTCTCTCGATGACAAGTCTTCCGGCACACCTTCTAGGAAAACCGAAGAGGCGGTCGAGGGGAGTGTTGCAAGCAGCGAGAGTCAACGAAAGTTCCCTAAGAGGAAACCTGCACTCAAAAGAAAAGTTCCCTCTAAGGAAGCTGTTCCTAAACCCATTCCTAAGTCTGAACCACAAAGAAAGCTAGTGGATGAAAACTCGAGGAAACCGAATCGAGAGGAAGAGGTTATCTACTCTGAAGCGCAAGCCGTTATCACTCCGACAAGATAGCTAAACCTCCCGGTCAAAAGCGACCAAGGCAAAGGGAAAACTCCGGTGTTTGAGCAAGAAGAAGAAAGCTCGAGATGAAGAGAACTCCACGACTACGGGGAAGAAGTTCAAAATCATTAGACTCCAACACGTTGCTAAAGAATTTGAAAAGAACAAATCGTGGCCCGGAGGGTCAAGTGGTGGTGTCAATCCACACCAATTCGATGCGGTTAATCAACCCGATAAAGGAATTGGTGCCACCACTCTTGAGCAACATGAAGGCGTGGAAGATTCTATTGATTACAATTTTGCGAAACCGAAAAGAAAAGTCGAAAAAGAAAAGCGATGAAGAGGTGCGGCTCATGCCAAGCGAAGAGGAAGCTAGGATTTGAAGAAAAGACTAAAACTGGAAAAGAAGACTATGATGATTTTCTTCTCAACAGTCCAATTCGTTCCGAGGAGAAAACTTACGAACCTCCTAAGGACCACGAATCCCTCATGTCTCTTCATCATCAGATTCATCCTCACATTATTCACCACCACCATCCAGAAGAACAACCAGATCCACATCCAAATCAGTGAAGAAGCCAATGGCATCTTGGATCTCTCAAGCTAAGACAAGAATCGTTAAAGGCCAAGCAGGTAAGGAAGAAAAGGCGTGCTTTACAAAAGCTGAATTTTCTTGCTGACCAGGTACAATACCTTCATGACGAGAATGACAAGATGAAAGAAGAAAGGGAATATGTCCAGAAGTTCATGCAACATGATCTTCAAGGGGAAATGAACGAGATGATCAAAGGTTACACTCACAAGTTCTTTCTTGACATCGTTCACAGAGTTACAAAGGAGATGTTTACCAAACAACTCTATCCGAATCTATTACATTTGGCCAAGCAAACTTTGAGATCAACACCAATGCATGTCAACATCAACCCAGTTGATCCCATAATATTCTCGGATCTGAATTGGTTACAATGGGCTCGTAGCTCAAATGTCTAAGCGATCTACAACATTTACTTCTTCGAAGGTAAATTGTTTGAAGCCTGCTTGAATATCAACTCAAATCACAGGGGAAGAAGCTCAAAGGCCTAAACGTCCAAGAGACGATGAAGATAAGGATAAGGATATGAATGATGAGCCTAAGCGTCCAAAGCGGTGAATCATCTTCAATGCAACCTCCACCCCAAAGGACTCGGCTCAACCACGATCTCCTCCTCGCTCTTCCGAAAAACCTCGGGATTACGAGTTACCACCCAGAACTTAGAAAACGGTGATCACTTTGAGTATCCGGTGGTGGCGATGAGGAAATCCCTAAGCCCCAACAACAACCCATCTCTCCGCGACCAAGAAACCGAATCCTCCTCTTGGCCAAAGAAAAGAAGAAGAAGGTGCCTAAGGCGGCGTCGTATCATGGCTAGACGAGGATGACAGAATTTGGTTCTCTAAACTTGTTGATGCCACTCCCGCTTTTGATGATCCGGATATGGTAGAAGGTAGTACGTTGCGAGCATGCTAAGTTCTGCAAGAGAAGTTACGTGTGAAGAAGATGACAAAATCGAGTTGAAGCGAATCAAGAATGAAGCATTTCAACTACTCAAAGACTTCGAGAAAGTGCTATTGAAGTTGAATATCACCTTGATAATATAGCACGAGCCATGTCTAACAACATTTATTGGCTCAACCCTGAAGCAAACATCGACTTCACCAAAAGGGACAACCCTCCTTACTACACCGACTGGTCTAAACCTCTACCAACCATTGGCCAACCAGATCAACCTAGGATTCTATTTCGCTACTTCTTCAACAAGGATTTGGAATTTCTTCTACACGGTAGCGATGGTTCAAAGAAATACGCTACATCACTTACACTTCTATTCCCGGCAGCCATATGCTCCAACTGCATAGCCATCGAAGAAAAGGCTACCCACATGTTTTCTAGTAGCGTGGAAAGGTATGACATCGATGCAATGCGGGATTCACCATTGGCGGACGCCGGCGAATCTACTACAAGAGTGCGCGGGTTCGCAAGTCTCAACATGAAGTGTTCAGTGATAAAGGGATCGTTGCCATTAAGCACGTCACTCTTTCGTCTAAATGGGATTACACCTTCCTCAAGTCTATCGTGGTCAAAGACAAGAGCGAAAGGGACTATGAATTACGTGAAGCGGACTTTCAGAACTTGTCTCTCAGCGACATTGAAGATCTGTATCTTGCTAAAGTACAGGGAAGAATGAGACATTTCTCGTGAAATTCAAGCGTGAATACATCAAGTCCTTACTCATCTTCATCGAAGCATAGTGATCCAAGAGCGTGTAGAAGATTTACAACTTCTTTGTTGAATCATATCGGACCGTGTCAACTTCACGGACCTCAACTAGAAATACGACATCAACCAGCTTTCACAATACACTCTCATCAGCAAACCATTCGGAGTAGTTTACCGCAGCGAACTACAACGCAACTGCTTGATGGCATGTAAAGATCTTCACAAGTTTGGGGATCACACATTGAAGATGGTCAAGGATGGCTTGGCTTATAGGTTGAGGGAGATACATAAAGGAATTGGTTCTCCTAAGCGATGGAATTCTTAGGATAGATGGAATCTGAAGAGGATCATCACCCGTATCGATGAAAGGTTGTACAGAAGGGACCAGTTCAGAACACTGGAGAGCTTTGTAGGTGGTCGTCCCAGGTTTTCTCTCACCTGCTATCAACGCCCGAATCGCATTCCTGGAAAGATTGATGGACTTCCTGGTACCCCTTAAACTGTTTCATTTTCATTATCAATTTGGATGTGTGATTATTTTAATGGCTTGTGCACACATAACAGTGTACA
>OU343224.1:255127839-255204024 GCA_910596185.1 Chrysanthemum makinoi | reverse complement strand
TCGTGAATTTGAATTTATGACTTTCAAAGGGATTTGTCAATTTTTATGTAATGGAAGTATATGTGCTTGAATTGGATCCAGTGGTCGTTTTTTTTAGTCGAACAAAGTGGGACGTTTATTCGGATCATATGCATCATTTTTTTTCATTGGACCGGGATTAAGGTGTTTATGTGATGAACAAATGGGCTTATCTAAATTGGATCGTTTTGATGAGAGTTAACAATAATGAGTTTTGATGATGAGATCTGATTATGAAATTTCTTGAATATACTTGATGATGATTGGTGTGTTGATGTGATTTGATGGGTTATGAGGTTTGTTACTTTGGCTTATACATTTTCACTAGGGATATTTTGTCACGGCTTGTATTATAATTGGAAGATGGTGACTAAGGGTTGTTTGGAAGGTATTTCTTACTTGATTTTGAAGTGAGGCTTTTCCGGGCGTGTTTATTTATCTCCTCTTCCTTCTTTCTACCCTTCCGCGAAGATGACTTGTTTGGGCATTTATAGAGTGTGATAAAGACTTGGGCATTTAATTACGGTTGTGATTCTTTCTCGCTTAACCCACAACGTAATTATCACTTCGGTGTCTCACTCAGTTGAGAATGTCAAGAGGTTTCGTACATTGGGTACGCCGTTTCTTCTTCACAAGGATTAGTACAAGTTTAAGTAACAAATCAGGGGATTATCACTTCATGATCAAGTTTGGCATATCGGGTTTACTTCTCAATGTGGTCACTACAATAGCCGCGAACATCGTGAATGATATGTTTACCAAAGTGTTGATTGGATGGTTGATGTTGTTGATTTTGAACTGGATTGACCGCTGTGATGTTCCCCTAAAACAAATATTCACCGAAACCAAAATTGTCATAACACATTCAAGTTGACATTTTTACCGGTTTTGTCTTTGATTTTGTAAAATCATGAAAGAACCTATTTCTCGGTTTAAATCATAGACTTGTAAAAATCCGTGACAATGGAAACATCCGGTAATTGTAAAGTGCATTTCCGTGTTCTAACTATCATATGGTTTATTCTTGGTTTTGTAAAATCCCACGAAAGAAACTATTTGTCGGTTTAAACTATAGAATTGTAAAATCCCGTGATGATGGAACCATCTTGGAGAAAGGAAAGCGTATTTAGGGTCTTCGATCTGGTATTACGGTTTCAGTTTGAAGAAGATAAAAGGGTGTACTTCATAAATTGGATGTGTATTTGGATATTAAATCATGGCAGTTTGGTTATTACATGGTTTTACGGGGTTATGTGCTTTTATGGTCAAAGGAGGCTAGATTTGAGCTTGTAACCAAAACCGTTGGAAGATGTGGATCAGCTGTTAAATTCTCGTGAAGATATTTATTTGAGGTTGAAGTGAAATATCACGAGCGAGTGTACTTAGTATCTGAAGGTATCGGGATGGATGGATGAAGATTCTTCATGATCCTTGTTCGAGCTTATTATCAAAAACGAAGACTTGGAAATCTAGTTATTTTTTAGTGACTTTTACCTTTTCTTTTACCACTGGGGGAATTGGGCTCTTATCACCTCAAAATAACTATCACTTTAAGGAGTTACGTTGTAGTGCTCGGTGTCACATTCAATTGTGGATTTTCAAGAGGTAATGTACGTCTTATACTTGATGGTTGGTTGGTTGAAGAGTATAGAGTACATAGAGATACTTAGAGATGCTAATGGAAATCGGCACCGCTTTGTTACATATGTGCAAGTTTAAGTCAAGTTCGGGGTAGTTTACTTGAGGTCAAATTCATATACTGGGTTTTCTCCATCACCATGTCACGAAAAAAGAGCTACTTGAATGATAATGGTGGATTACATGTTTTGCCAAGAGGTTTGAAAAGAGAGAGATTAGGACGTATGAACACGCCATGCCTCGCTTCTCTAAAAAAGAAAAGAAAAGTGTAACACACAAGCCGACATGTTTCAGTGCTATGCTTTATCTTATAAAGAAGAGAAATTCTTATTATGACTTGGTTTTGTAAAATCATTCTCATCAACATGCTTTTCATACTTTTCCATGCTTTCGCTTCAAAGAAGGGATCATCAAGTGAAGGATGTGTGTTTGGATTTCGTCATGGCTATTACAAGTTGATTGTTTTCTTAATCCACTTGCTCAACTATAATGACAATGGCGACATCATGTGCTAATTTTTCGGGGAGAAGTGTGAATAGATTACATTTGGATAATGTTCACTTGTTTAATCAAGAATGGCATCTCCGTATGCAATTCTTGAGGGGAGAAGAAGTGTGATAATTCTGCATGGTTGATTGACTTATGAGAATATATGGTCATCGGCTCCTAACTCTTGTAAGAACCGAGCTTCTTCTTATCGGGTCATCTTTACATGGAGTTTTCTTCTAAGAGCCGTTGGTTGACATCTTCACTCGGATTGATGAGTTTATCGACAAAGTGCTTCCGCATTAATGCTTCACGTTATACATCAACATGATGATTCCGAACAATCTCTCGTTCTTGTTTGATGTGATTGGTAGTTTGGTGTTACCATCTTGTGTGTTCGTAGCGCCCGATCTTTCATTTATGTGATTTCCTTGATGAACATCTTTCGTTTTGTTTGATTAGGAGGGATTTTAATTAAGGGATTTGCAAGATGTAAGTTAATGGGATGCTTTTGGTGGGATGCTTTTTGGTGTGAGTTGAAGATGTTAACACTCTATTCCCCAATTGGACAATCGTGAAGAAGGTCGAGTCTCATACTGCTTCTACATTTTCATTGTATGTTAGAAGACTAATGACGAGTTGCATTTGATTATCTAAAGACTTCTTCTTAATCTGGGCATTTATCAAACAGATTGTCGGTTTAGGGGAGAGCACTAATTGGGGGAGAGTGAAATGTCATATTTAATCTCCAATTAGACCTGCTCACATTCTGCTTCAGCAAGTTGATTCTCACAAAGACTTCAAGCGATCTTCTCAACAGATTTCATGTATCGGGCTTACAATGAGTTGCTGATTCTAAAGTGTCAAAACCAGCAAGGGGGAAGGAGACACACATCTAAACACAAAGCGAGTAAACTTGATGAACTTAATTTTTCTAAGTGATTGAAGATATCCCGGGAAGACAAATGTTATTACTGCAGAGAAACTCAAGGTTTGACTCATGGCGAGTAAACTTGATGAACTTAATACTTCTAAGTGATTGAAGATATCCTGGAAACAAATGTCATGACCACAGAGAAACTCAAGGTTTTACTCATCAAGGCGTTTAGTTTTCTTATTCCAACTACGTGGGGAAGAGAGATGTAAGAGTTAGTTGATAGAGTTTCCTCAGATGATAAAAGAGGTACACAAGTGTGTGATGATTTCGATGATTATCGCAATCATCGGGGAGAGGATTGTGTACATTGGGGACTCAACCGTTTCACTTGAGTGCTATCGATTCAGAGATATTCGAGAGAGTGGATATAATCACTTATTCGAGTTGAAATCTGCGAGATAGTCCTCATGCAGATGTCGATGATTCGTCCGGCTTCTTCAATGTTATCGGTTATTCTCTCTTTGGGCATTGGTGCGTACTGGGTTCTTGAGCTTCATACACTTTCTTCAAAGGGGAGAGAAAAGTATACATCGGGTTATTCTTTGGCTATTGGACTTAATCGGCTACTTCATTGTATAAGTTTCTTTGTCTTCGGTATGTGTATTCGGTTCGTGAGCTCTAGTCTAAGAGACTGATGCATCAATTCAACTACTTTGGGGAAGTGGTCTCTTGACACCTTTTGGAATGGATTGCTTGAACTTCATGGATAAGGAATTTGAGAAGATTATTTATATGTGGGATGATACGTTCGTTCTTCTTTGATGATATAACCTCGAACGAAGAATCACGATGATTATTCTTAAAAGGAGCAAAGATTGATGATGATAATGGTGTGCTTCTATGCACTTTTTGGCTAAAGCAAGCTTGAAATAGAGCTTGAATCTGCCAACATTTCGGTAAAAGGATTTTGGTTTGGGGAAAATTGCCGCCAAAGTCTCACTTTCGATGGTTCAATTTCTTTCTTCAATTCAAGAGCCTCGGATGCTTTGGTGGTGAAAGTTTTAGGGATGATGACTTCTATCTTCTACAACGAGAACATTCGATATCCTTATCTCGATACTCGTATCATCATCTTCTTAAACTATATCATCTACTCTATCTTTGTATATATTTATTCAAAAACAAAATACAAAAATATAAAACCAACAAAAACAAAATAGAAAAATATAAAACCTTCAAAACCCATAAAAATCAGAAAATTTCAAAATACCAAAATATGTTTTCTCATGACATGTCTTCTGGTATCGATAACATCTACGGTCTTAGAAATGTCATTCAATAATGCACGGACCATAGATGAAGTTCGAGCAGAGGTGTAAATATTCTTTTCTTATACATGTCAAAATTATGGCTTGCGTTTCATATTTGATGTGGCAAGATGCCGTGCTTAAACTAATGGTTTGCTATTATTTGAGATAGCAACCATTCTTCAAAGAAAGGAAAGTGCTACGCTAAACCTATTTTCAAATATTTCGTGCACTTATCCTAAAACTAATTGAGGAAAGTATGTCGAAGGATTTCTTTGTTCCTACACAAATATTTTCCGTCTAAAATTCTTCGAAAAATATTTGTTTTAACAAAATATGGTAAATGAGTTGCTTGTAAATCAATCAGGTTCGAGTTTTTGTGAAAATTGAAAACTCAATCAATGACTTCAGCTTTTAAATTTTTCTAAAATAAGTCATTGATTGAAGGGGAGAATGTTTTCAAATCTATATCATCTAACGAGCTTTCTTAATTATCATGTATGCTTAATTGAAAATGAAGTTAATGTTGTTGAAGGACTAGGTGCCTAGGATATGATTATTAGGATTAGATGACTATAGTTTGATAAACACATTATTCCCATGCCTTTTATGATCTGATTGATATGTTGTATTGACTGTTATTAGTCGATTGTTGTTTGGGTGATGTCGACCACCATATATCTGTATGTGTGTTCACTAACGTATGCGGTATCATAGTATATAAGAATGTTCCCGATCCGGATCCCACAATTGAATATGATTGGATGCCGAAAGGAAATGGTAACTATATCTTGGGTTGACAAATGAAGAAACGGCAGCTTAACTTGACCTGGGTTGGCATTATAATGCAACGTAAGAAATCTCACTGCATTTGGAGACGGTTTTTCTTCAACAACCTCACCGCAGACAGAAACAACAACAAAAGCTTCTCAACCACCTAATGTATCTTTGCGTGAGGTGATACCATTTTTAAACAATTTTTAATAAATTTGAATAAAATTGTTTTGAAAATGGAAAATATTGTTTTGAAAATAATTTGGACTTAATTTTGGAAATCACCGGACTTCATTTTATCAAAACTTAAGTCACTCAATCATCGACTACGGTCATCGATTGAGGGGGAGAGTGATTTAAATTAAAATATTTTCAAAACAATATCTCTTCATAAAATTCCGTTTGTACAATAATAAGTGATGATCTAAAGATTTAATGTTATGTCATGGTATGATTTTTCTTTTGAATCAAGGTCTTTCAAAATGAAATTTTTTCTGTTCTTGTTTGATTGTGAAATTTTTTTATTTTACTTAAAGATCTCTTAAAATAATCATACCTGACACTAACAATCTTTAATGTCTAAAACTGTTCCTTATCAGTCATTTTTCAAAATTAAATTTTGCCACGTCTTTCCCCAAAATCTTTTAAATGATTTAAATCAATTGGGATCACAAATCTCAAAAGGTTTGAAATTTTGATCGGGGAGATCGTGATTTAAATCTCAATCTGTTTTAATGGAATTGGTTTTAGTCCTTTATAAGGCACTCCACTCCATTATTGTGCCAAACGATTTTTCAAATACACAATGCACATGTTGAGGAGGAGGATTTATCCAAAAACGAGATGAGTATTTAAACAAGGCACATATTCTCCCATGTTTTCTAAACCTTATTAAATCACTTGGGATCCAAAATCTCAAAGGGTTTGATATTTTGATCGGGGGAGAATTTGTGATTTAATATGAAATTTGATAAAAGGTGATCGTTTTGATTCAATTGTGCATTTGCTCTCATATGTGCTAAACGCGGCTTTCTAATCACCGAAGCACATATTGAGCATTTCAATGGTTTCATAATAGGCTTAATGGCTTTTGTGATCGTGGATGTACTTCAAAGGTCTCTTTCCTCTATGTGTCAAAATGATTTCAAATATCCTATGCACATATTGAGGGGGAGAATTTTACCAAGAAAATCAAATGGTTTTTTCGTATGAAAATTGTGATTTAAGAAAATATTTCAAAGTCCTCTTGCCTCCATGTGCTAAACAATTTCTAAATCATATGCACATGTTGAGGGGGAGGTTTTCTAAATGATCAAAACTATTAAGGTACAAAATGCTTTGGTCTCGTATCACAAGTACCTTGATTGTTTTTCCAAATGATTGTTCAATTGGTTTTATGGAAGAAGAACAATACCAAAATACCGAACAATTTACTTTATGCATGGTGTTATAAGGATGGTTAGGTTAAGTATTTGTTCCCACGATCCGCCAGAATCCGAGGGATCTACCCAGTGACAATCCACTAGATAGTGTAGAAGTCCTTAGGTATGATGAAAAAGGAGAAAAGTGAGATATGGGAAGAGTGCGTTGGCGAGAACTGAGCTAGTCTTTGAATAAACCCAACAAGGTTCTAGTTATGAAGTTTCGTAGCTTAGCAATCAAGGGTTGAAGAATGAACAAGAAATGAATGTGAAAAGGGTGAAAAGAAATAGCCCTCCAATAATTCAACCTTAGGCGTAAACCGGTTCAATACATATGCTATGGTGTTTACTAAGGTAACACCGTATTGAAGACAAGACGTCATGGACCCAATGGACGCATGCTTGCACTAAACTTCCCCAGCTACTCAAGTTCCTCTTAAAAGGGCTTGTTTCATTCTCACGGGAACCGACATAATCTATCGACTTTCTCTTAGAGATTGTTGATATTGAAGAAGGAGACCCTCTCCTAGTCTCCGGCATAGGAACCAAATGTGCACGATTGAGTCTAGAGCCAAGAGATCATCCACAATATCTCTTTAGGACACTATTCTTGAAGACTTGTTGTTTCACACAATGTGGAAAGTAAGAGTATATTAAGAGTCCTACGCATTATCCTTGTGGTATTGCCAGAACATCCGAGTGATATGTAAAATATTCATGATGAAGATGGAAAGCCTTCTAGAGCCAACATCAAACAAGCTCTTGGTGGTTGGCATGTGAGATCTTTTCAAAGATCAAACTTGTGACAACCGATAAACGATGGGGCGATTCACTTTCGTGAATCAACCTTGGTCCAGAAATGAATTGACGAATACTTTTGGAAAAACCGTCGATGTGCAAACCTTCTTTTCTCTAGCACGTCGAATGTGTACTTATGTTTTCAAACAAAAAAGTATCTCTAATTGAAAAATACTTTTAAAAAACCGCTGATGTGAAAATCTCTTCTTTCTCCTTACACGTAATGTGTACTCTTTTCAAAATACAAAAAGTATTTTTGATTGAAAATTGATCTTTCTCATAAAACCTTGTCGTATTGCAAAACTCTTTCTTCTAAGCAATGCGCGATTGTTTTTCATCATATTTCATCAATCGGTGAATCTCAATTATTTGGTTCACTCACTCCGTATTGTCTTCTTTGAGGCGTTCGGTTTTGAACGGCTAAACAATTCTGAAACCACTGTCAAGAGATTCTTAGGAATCCTACGATCCTGGCGATTACTTATCGCACGATCAACGAGAACCAGGTGGTAAGTGTACCTCAATTCAGCGAAAATGATCAAAGACACTTCGTGTGCTTTATCCAACTAGCTGTTGTTTTGCGGTACATTTGGACGGTTGCGGTGATTAGAATTGAGAGTCAATGGCTTATGCTCCACAGCATCCACACTTAATTGAAGAATGCTTATCTACATAACACGGCAAATAAACATATATTGTAACTACGGCGTGCAAATATCATGAACCATAAGCTTCTAAAGCTACTCGATGAAAGATGTCATGATTTAAAAGTGTGAGCATGTCGGTCCAAAAGTCACAACATCACATGAAGGCAACACAACTATGGATGATCAGGAGAGAGATTTGATGTGGTGATGATCTCAATAAGCTTCGAAGATCATAAAAAATGTGGATCGATTCAAGGCCTCCTTTGAAAGTACTAAACTATGCGGACTTTGAAGTATCACCGCTAAAGCACAAAAATTGCAAAACATGAAGAATTGAAGTCTACGAGCTCGAGAACTAAAGACAATGAAAGAATGCTAGGATGCAAAATGTATTTCATGGGGTGACCTCCCTTAGGGGGAGATTGTTAGGAATTGGAAATTCCATGTTAAAGTGTCGGTCACCCCAATTATAGTCTAGCATATGTTAGCTTCATTAGGCGTGTCGTTATTCGTTGTGTGTAGAAAACTAGAAGGGGTTTAATAGTTTCTGAGATTAAAATCTTGGTTTTGAAACTTATTGAAAGATCAATTGATATTGATCTTAAGTATGTTAATGAAATATGCAAGCAATATGTAATAAGTAAATAAGGAAAAAAATGATCAAACCACAACAAGTTGTTTATAGTGGTTCGTCCTACAAGGACTCTTTTTCCTTGCCCTACTCCACTCCAGGTCTCACTTTTCGAGAGTTTAACTTCACTAGTCAACAAGCTCCTTTCACTTGCGGAGAAAACCTTTACACTCAAACACACTATTTCGACACTAAGCTAGATGTCGAGTTCTTTCCAAGGGTACAACTACTCCCACACACAATGTATTTTGAGGACTAAAATACTAACCACTCACACTCACAAGATTATGATGGTTTGATACAACAATGAAGTATGGATCAACACTAGATCATACAACAATAAACAAACAAGACTTCCAACTTCTCGTTGAAGCTTGAATATGACTTGATCTTCTTTGCTACAAAAGAGATCACTAATATGATATGGCGAGTTAGAAAGGTTATAGAGAAGATATGTATGAGAGTATGTTAGAAAGGGATGAGAAACTACTTGGCTTGGCATTGCTATTTATAGCCAAATTGGACGAGGGCGTCCACGGACCGGCGGACCCCTTAAAAGGTTCGCCCATGTACCAATTGGTACCTTGACTCATCAAGATATCAAATCGTGCCTAAAGTCAACTCTATCTAAGTGAGATTGTGCAAGATATGAAGAGTACAAATCTTCACAAAATATCTAATGGAATCTTTTAATGATTTCCATGATGTAATACATGATGTCAAATGTATTACTATTTTAGAAATATGCAAATGCTTAAGTAGTGTTTGGCTTTAAGAACCTAACACATTCTACAAACTACTATCATACATAATGATTAGAGTCATATCAAGATGTTACTAATCATAAATGTAAATGCTTGAATGATGAATATATTGTTTGAAAGAGCTTGTTTTAATATCTATTAAACTTGACAAGCTTTAAGCTTTTATACAAATTAAATTTACTTTTGTGGTTAACAAAACTTAGGTAAAGATCAAAAATATAAATAACGTTTAATGACGATATTTGTATTAACAATCTCCCCTTTTTGTTGAGGACAAAATATAAATTTTATTTTTATAAAAGAAACAAAGTTTGTACAAGAGTTATAAAATTATTAGTTTTAGAACTTGAAAAGGAAATGATAATGCAAGTGTATGAAATTTGACTTTTTATGAAAGTCAAAGAATTCACTAGTTGATGCATGATGTTGACTTTTTCAGAAAAGTCAAAGTATCTTGATTTGACTTTTAAGAAAAGTCAAGTTTAAAGTTCTATATTTTCTCCCCCTTTTTGTCTCAACAAAAAGAAGAGGCTATGCGGAATGTAATGAGCCCGAGCTATTATCTCCCCTTGTTCAAAGCTCCCCCTAAATTGGGTGCTTTAATGGGAAGATACATGGATTGTGAAAATAAAGCTACAAAAAATTGTTAGTAATAATGATCATTCACAAGCATTTCCAAACACTATGTAATGCCACCAACAATATAAGAAACAACATTCATTAGTTAAAATTTTTCATGGTAAAGATCATGAAAGAGAACACAATGATGTGTTTTTCTGTACAAGAAAAATTATCCTAAGAGAGCAAATAAAAGAAAGACTATTCTAAAACCATCCTAAAGTGATGGTGGATGGGAAAAAGCGTTGAGACGCTCAAGAATGTGGTTGAGGATGAACCTCATTTCTTCGTGGAAGTCATGGACCATAACCTGGGTCCGTTCCACGGTTTGACCCGGTTGCTCACAAGTTGAGCAACCATGCCTTGGAGGGTAGAAAGTTTGGGGAGGTTGTGGTGGTGGAATGGTGGATGTGTTGGTGGTGTTGGGGATGTTTGGAGTGGTCATGATGGATACAAGCAAAGCACTTTGCATTTGCATTGTCTCACTTAAGTGAGAATCCACCATGCCTTTGAATTGGTGGAGGTTGTGGAGTTGGCTTGAATCTCTCTCTCTAGTGGGATTGTCATCCCACATGCACTCCGGAATGTCCTCAATATGAGGGAACATTGATGATGGAAGTGGATGATCCCCGTATAAAGGACCATGAATGTCCTTGTGAATGGGGTGGAAGAGGAGAGGTCTTGGCCCTAATGGGGCGTTTGGGTCAATGGATGACCGAGGCAACTCATGAGCGATTCGCTCAATGGTGCCAAAGGATGGCAATGGTGGTGGATGACTTGGCCTAGGAGGCAAGTCTTCCAAGTCCTCTAGGAAAGGATTTGGTGATGTTGGTGGAGTTGAAAATAACTCCATGGGGTGAGTGGGAGACCTTGGTGAAGGTGGTGAAGGTGTTTTGGATGTTTGGATGGGTACCGGTGGAGGTGAAGTAGGTGTTTTTGTTGGTGGTGGAGTGGTGATCACAATGTGTGATGAAGTGGGTGTAGCTAAGGTAAGATGTGTATCATCTCTAATGGGAGATGAGATGGTGAGTGGTGAAGATTCGGATGATGAGCTAAGATGAACAAAACAACAAGGCCTTACGCTCATTCTAGCGGTTTTCTTGCAAGGTTTTGGTGATGATTTAGTCATTTTTAACTTGGGTTTTGATTTGCTAGATAGTAGTGAGAATGAAGAAGGTGTGAGGATGATCATGGTAAAGCCTTTCAATTTATAGAGATAAGAAATTGTTGAGAAATGGTTTGATTTGATGTTGAACCATTGAAGAGATGAGGTTCCTAATGATTTGGAAGTGGGTTGAATGCTAGTCATATCACCCAAGTCAATCCATACAAAGAAGATGGAGTGAAGAAGAAAAGATATGCAATAAATGTGTTCTAGTGAGTGGAATTTCCTAATATTCAGATTACCCACGGATTTGAAGGTACCAAAATTTGGTTCCTTCCTTTATGCCAAAGGGCTCCTTGGGTGGATTTTTCAAATTTTTGAATTTTGGTGGGAAATGGATTTCTTATATACCTTAGTGAATAATACTAGTTCTAATAACAGTATAAACTAGTTAAGATTGATTTATAAGTGATGGAAGATAATTTGGAATCACGGAAGAGTCGAAATTGAGAAATTACTGAGGATCCAACCAAAATCATACGGACGGTACCTAAAAAGGGTCTTGTGCGGTCCCCTGTCTGGCGGTACAAACTACATAAAGGACGGTACCAAAATTATGGTGCCGTCGATCCGTGGAGTCTTGAAATATGGATGAGTTTTTAGGTGTCGGGGAAATTTCAGAACAGAAATTTTTCTCAAAACATGTTATACTAAACATTTCTAGTTAGGAAAAGTAAATAACACATATGTAAACATAGTGGAGCATAGATTTTGAGCAAGGCTTATTGATTTTCACAATATAGTGAAAATGGGTAAAATGATAGCATATTTGCTATCCCTGCATGAGATTGTTAGCATACACCATTGTTTTAAGTTATATTATCATCCTACATAATAAAACAACTAAATAGTATCAAACATTAATGATAATGCATTGTTCCAAACACTCCTTAAAGTACCCTTATTTGTCCAACTTCTTGTAAATCTTGTTCATCATCCTACCAAGGCACTTGAACATTCCCTTAGTTTGCTTGAATGCTGCTGATTCATTCTCAATCTCGGGAAGAGATGCGTAATACTCATGAGGTGGAAGATGAGAGCTTGGAAGACCATCCTCGGAGCTATTTGATGATGATGATGAAGGAGTTGGAGGTTTAGCTCTCTTGCCTTTAGTCTTAGCAACTCGAGCATCACTCAAAGGTACAAAGATGTGAGGGATGAGTTCATAGTGAAGGTGCATCCCTTTGGGGTTGGTGGAATTGGAGCGAAGTTTCTATAGAGACGGGTGAGCAGCATCCCGTATGGAAGAGCAACGGATCCTTGAGTTGGAATATCAATCATTCTCCTAGCTATGTAGTAGGCTAAGTTGAATGGTTGTCGGGTGGACAAGTTGTAGAGCATGTGACAAAGACAAGCGTTTATGTGATCCCTATTCCCTATGGTGCTAATGACGTTGGCTCTAAGTAGCTCCTCCCATTTCTTAAATTCGGCTTAAGTTCATTTAGCTCCATTCCATATGGATCTCGGTTTACCTCTTTTCCTTTCGGGTTAACTCGGGTTGTATCACTTTTTGGGTTAAAAGGTGTTCACGGATGACATCCTTATCGGCCAAACGGGTTATGTAGGGAAGAAGCGGTCATTGATTGCATCAAGGGCGGTGAGTGACCACTTATTCGTGTAGACACAAGTTCCTCGGTTGGGAATTCCTAACACTTGAGCAAAGTTGCTTAAGGTGATGGTGTAGTCATTTTGGTTGATTCTAAACCTAAGACATAATTCATCATCGTCTTCATCACTAAAACCGGTCACACTAGCATAGAATTCTAACACAAACCTAGGACAAATTGGTTCATCGATGTCAAGAAGACAATCGAATTGAATGGCGGCTAGTTCTTCACGAAGATTGGTATTTTCAAGGAAGGATGAGTGAATGGTTCTACCCTCATGGAAATACCTTGATTCTAGACTCTTAAATATTTCTACTTGTTCCTTGGTAAGTCCTTTGGTTTTGTGGTGTTTGGGAATGTAGTTAAGGGTGTCTTTGTGATCATAGAATCTTGCGGCTACCATGGTTATTCCTAAGGACAAAAGTTAATATGTTAAAAAATTGAGATAAATTTTAACGTTTTTGATTCTAGTGTGTGCCTATATGAAAACAATTTGGAGTTGCGGTTATCTCGACTCATTTTATGCACAAAATGGTTTTAGTGGGGTGTTTGGCAAATACCATGAGATAACCCAAATGCTCCTAATTCAATGTGGCTTCATTTGAATATACAGGGAGTGCATATTAGTGATGCAATACCTTTAGTATTCAAGAGCATGCAAGTGATGAAAATTCTAACGTTTCTATTTGTATTAGCAATGAAAAATGTTTTCCTACAAGTGAGAAGCTTTTCAAAACTTTTGACATGGGGTGTTTGGTTGTTTGAATAAGGCCTTATATTTATTATCTATCAATTAGTGGGAAACATGATTTGTTTATGCAATATGATAATGTAGTACCTAATTTGAATGACTAGTTATGCAATTTGCCAATTGAATTCATATTTGGTATAAAAGCATACATAAAACCCCATGTAATGATTTGTGATAGTTTTGTGCATAAATAAGAATCCTAGACTCGGAATTAAGAGATGAAATGTAGTTAGGATACTTACAATGATGTTATCTTCATTGATTAGTGAGTGGGAAGATGTCAATAATGAGCTTGGTTTAAGTTTTACACGTTTTGGTAAAGTGGGTTGTGAGGAAGAGGATGTTATGTATAGGCAGTTTTTATACATGTAGCACCACGGACCGACGGCACCAAATAATTGGTTCCGTCCTTTGTTGTCGTTTGGTGCGTGGCTACGATGCGATATAAGGCAAAATTGTATTGGTTTGACTATTCTAATGTTTTAGGCTATGTTTATCCTACATGTTTGGTTCCATTAACCTAAACCAAGTCTAAGAAGATTAAAAGGTTCTCGTTTAAGAGGTTTAGTTAAGATGTCGGCAATGTTGTCTTGGATACTTTCTTTGAAATGTTTCCTTTTGAACATTGTCGCGAAGAAAGTGATGGCGGTTTCAATGTGCTTTTATGCGAGCATGTTGAGCGGGATTCTTGCTGAGATCGATGGCTCCTTTGTTGTCGCAAAGTATCACAATGTCGTTGAGATGAATTCGTAGTCTGAGCTTGCTTCATCCAAAGAGCTTGTTGACATGCTTTTCCGGCGGGCGTATTAAACCCGATAGTAGAGATGGCTAAAGTTGTTTGCTTCTTTGCAAACCATGAGGTGAGACAATGTCCAACAAAAGTGCAAATACCACTTGTACTTTTTCTATCGACATAATCACCAGGCATGATCCAGTCGGCATACACTGGCACCTATACGTTTACTTTGGGATACCATAATCCTAAACCGTTGTTCCTTAATGTATCAAAATCCTTTTAAAGGCTTCTAAGTGTGATGCCTTTGGGTTTCTTGAAAGCGACAGCAGTAGACAGCAAACATAATGTCATTTCTACTAGGAAGTGAGTAGAACACAATCATTCCTCTATAGTGAAATAGGCCATCTTGGTTGCTGTTCGCATGTGGGTTTGTGTCCGAGGACATGGGTGTCTTAGTTGGTTTGGAATCTTCAGACCAAATTTCCAAACATGTCTTTTTATATTTAGATTGGTTAAAAAATATGCCATCTTCTAGTTGTTTTATTTGAAGTCCTAGAAAGAAATTTAACTCACCCATCATACTTATTTCAAACTCAATTAGTGCATGATTTTAGATAAATCATCACATAATTCTTGACAAGTTGATCCAAATATAATGTCATCAAGCATTATATTTGAACAATGAACATATGTGATTCCTTTTTCTTGGTAAAAAGAGTATTATCTACTAATCCCATAGTATATTTGTTATCAATAAGGAAAGTCTTAAATCGATCGTACCAAGCTTTTGGTGCTTGCTTAAGACCATACAATGCTTTCTTGAGTTTGAAGACATGATGTGGTTTCTCAAAGTGGGTGAAACCGGGAGGTTGAGCAACATACACTTCTTCGTTAATAAACCCATTAAGAAAGGCACTTTTAACATCCATTTGAAATAATTTAAAATCATAGGCACATGCATAAGCAAGCAATATTCTAATAGACTCAAGCCTAGCTACCGGTGCATAAGTTTCATCATAATCAATCCCTCTTGTTGATTATAACCTTGCGTTACAAGCCTAGCTTTGTTTCTAGATACTATCCCATTTTCATCCATCTTATTTGGAAAAACCCATTTTGTTCCAATTATAGTTTGATCTTTAGGTTTTGGAACTAATTTCCAAACATCATTTCTAACGAATTGGTTTAATTCTTCTTGCATGGCAATAACCCATGATTCATCTTTTATTGCTTCATTTATGGTTTTGGGTTCAATGGTGGATACAAAACAAAAATAATTACTTTGATTTTGGGCTTGTGACCTTAAGGTTCTTTGATTAAGTTGTCCTATGACTTTTTCTAAGGGATGACTTTTAGATTCTTTGATGTTGACAATTTCTTTATTTAATGGTTCATCTTCCTTGTTATTATTAATTATTTCTTCACCTTCTATCATTTGACTTTCAACTAAGTCATCATCTACCAAAGGTGATGTCTTAGAGGGAGGTGGACTTTCGTCGAATGTTATGTTCAACGATTCCTCGACTATCATTGTTTCTTTATTTAGGACAATGTAAGCTTTACTAGTTTGAGAGTAACCAAGAAATACACCTTCATAAGACTTGGGTCAAACTTGGTGAGATAATCCTTAGTATTAAGAATAAAGCATTTACAACCAAAGACTCTAAAATATCCTAACGTTGGCTTTTTACCTTTATAGAGTTCATATGGTGTTTTGTTTAGAGAAAGGACGTATTAAGACTCTATCAAAATATATGTAGAAATGTCAACGGCGTTACACCAAAACTTTTGAGGAATGTTTTGTTCATTAAGCATTGTTCTACTCATTTCTTGAATTGTTCTATTTTTACGTTCTACTACTCCATTAGATGGTGTTAGGTGGAGCGGAAAAGTTTTGTGTTATACCATTTGTATCACAAAAGTTTCCAAATTGAGTTTCGTTGTCAAATTCGCGACCATGATCCGTTCGGATCGACACAATTTTGACACCTAGAAGATTTTGAATTTTCTTGCTAAGTATTTCAAATTTATCAAAAGCTTCATTTTGGTTTTCAAAAACAACGTCCAAGTAAACCTTGGTAATCATCTACTATGACCAAAGTGTATAAGTTGCCTCCATAGCTTCTTATAGCGGATGGTCCAAACAAGTCCATATGTAATAATTCTAGACACTTAGATGTGGACACCATATTTTTAGATTTGTGACTACTATGTGTTTGTTTACCAATTTTGCAAGCGTCAAAAGTGTTGGTCATATTTAAGTTTTGGTAAATTCCTAACCAATTCTTTTGAAGATAGGTTTTGTATAAGTCTCATATTAGCGTGACCTAAGCGTCTATGCCAAAGAGATGAGCTATCGTCTAATGTTGTTAGGCAAAGTTTGTCATTATATGTTTTATCTATTTTCATGGCGTATATGTTATTTTTCCTAACTCCTTTAGCTATGGTGATACCATCTTTTAGTATTTTACTACCATTTTCATCAAATAGTACTTTATACTTTTTATCACATAGTTGGCTAATACTAAGTAGATTAAATCCTAACCTATCCACATGAGCAACATTTTCAATAGTTAGGAAGTTATGAGCAATCGTACCTTTGCCAATAATTTTGCTTTTGAGATTGCTACCAAAGGTGACATTACCTCCGTCATACTCTTGGTATGATGAGAAGAGACTTTGTTGCCGTCATGTCATTGAGCAACCACTATCTTTAATCCATTCATCGGGTTCCAATCCAACTTTCAAGCATACCTAAGAAGCAAATAACTCAAGCATTTGGTCCCCGATATCTCATGGGTCCGTTTGGGTTACACATACCATTTATTTGATTCATGTATGGAAACGATGGGTAAGAGTTCCATGGCATGTGTCACGGAGTTTGATATGGTCTAGGAAAGTTTTGATTCCAACCATTGTGTTGGTAGTTGGGTTGTCCGTTGTGGTTGCTCTTAGGAAAGGCGTTTGGCAAAGGAGTTTTATATCGTTGTTGAGTAGTTTTTGATCTAAATTCATTTTGAACAAGTCCTACTCTGAAGTAACATGGTTTTAGTTTAATACTATTATTGGTTTTCTTTGTTATTTTAACAAATTGATGCGGTCGTATTGCGAACATTAATTACTGGCTGAGGTACCGCGGCACCATTTTACAGCAGGACGGAACCCTTATTTTGGTTAGTGCAGTCCGTGCTTATCTTTAAACAATTTTGACAGAATGTTAGTCCTTTCGGCGTTTTATTTTGACTCTTTGGAATTAATACTTCATTAAAACCTAGCCCATTCATGTCTCCGGGTGTTTTATGAATTTTAACTATTTCATCGGCAAGAGCGATGTTCTTGTTAAACCTTTTAAATTTAGAATTGTTTTCGATTAAAACATCTTGTGTGAGTTTTAGTTTTTCTATTTCAAGTTTAAGCTCTTGACATGATTTACAATCATCGTCATTTGCTTTTCCTTTTCTAGTCGTTTTGCTTTTTCTTTTAACTCATAAACTTCATTTTCCAAAATTCCTTTTGGTTTTTAAAAATTTATTTTTAGTTATGAATTTTAGACTTAGCTCACACAATTGATTATATTGTTTTTGCAAAGTGTCATCATCAATAGAAGAATAAGAAAAGTCGGAAAGTACCTCATTTGACTCATGTGCCATTAGAGCGATCTCTTCCTTGCTTGATTCTTCATCGTCTTCACTATCACTCCAAGCACCACTTACAAAAGCTCGTTGAGTTTTGCTTTTAGGGGCAGGACATTCTCTATGAGGGTGACTTGCATCACCATCTAAAACATTTTCTTTCACCTTTACCTTGTCATCCCGATCTTTTCGGATGTTTCTTCTTCGAGGTTGTCTTGAACTTTCCTCTTCGTCTAAAGAACTTCTTAAAATCTCTAACGGCCATGGCATATTCCTCATCTTCTCTGGGAAGATTCGTCATCATCATTGATTCCGCTTTGCTTTTAGAGCAACGGATTTGATCTTCTCCCTTTTCCTTTGATGATCTCCGAATCTTTCTCCATCACCATTTCGTGTACTTTGAGGTTCTGATCAACTCGTCTAGTAACATTATTGAGAGATCTTTTGATTCCTCAATGGCGGTCACTTTAGCTCTCCATTTGGGATGGAGTGCTCTAAGAAATTTCCGGACAAAGTTCTTACTACGAAAAGATTCATATAGTGCTTTAAGTGATGTAATAATAGTGTTAAAGCGAGCAAAGCCACAATCAATGGTTTCATCTTCAGAATAACAAATTGTTCATATTGTTGAACAAGAAGATCAATTTTGTTATCCTTGACTTGTGAATTACCTTGATGTGTAACAATTAAAGATTCCCAAATATCTTTGGTGGTTTCACACATAAAAATTCTTTCATATTCTTTTCTAGGTAAAGCATTATAAAGCATCATTTTAGCTTCATTATTTTTAGCAACTAGTTTCTTTTGTTCATCAACGGAAATATCCTTTGTTGTAGAACTAAAATCCCTTTAACAATAATAAACCAAAGATCTATATCTTTTGATTTTACATATGTTTCAAAGCGGTTTTTCCAATAGATAAATCCATTGGTTTCAAAGAGTGGTGGTCTTTATATAGATTGCCCTTCTTTAAAGTTTTCAGAATCCATGGATCGTTTCAAGTTTATAAAATACAAGTTATTTTAGAAATTCTTGAGCAACGAGGCTCTGGTACCAATTGTAGAAAACTAGAAGGGGGTTGAATAGTTTACCAATTAAAATCTTTGTTTTGAAACTTATTGTAAAGATCAATTAATATTGATCTTTGATATGTTAATGAAATATGCAAGCAATATGTAAGGAGTAAATAAGGAAAGAAATGATCAAACCACAACAAGTTGTTTATAGTGGTTCGGCTTACAAGGACTCTTTTTCCTTGCCCTACTCTACTCCTCGAGTCTCACACTCGAGAGTTTAACTTCACTAGTCAACAAGCTCCTTTCACCGGGGAGAAAACCTTTACACTTCGTTTACACTATTTCCGATTTTCAATAATAAGCTAGATGTCGATTTCTTTCCAAGGGTACAACTACTCCCACACACAATGTATTTTGAGGACTAAAATACTAACCACTCACACTCACAAGATTATGATGGTTTAATACAACAATGAAGTATGAATCAACACAAGATCATACAACACTAAACAAACAAGACTTCCAACTTCTCGTTTGAAGCTTGAATGTGACTTGATCTTCTTTGCTACAAAAGAGATCACTAATATGATATGAAACTGAGTTAGAAAGGTTAGAGAGAAGATATGTATGAGAGTATGTTAGAAAGGGATGAAAAACTACTTGGCTTGGCATTGCTATTTATAACCAAAATGGACAGGAGCGTCCACGGACCGCATGAACCCTTTAAAGGGTTCCTACTGTACCAAATTTGGTACCGGTTCCGACGAGTCAAGATATCAAATATCTGCTAAAGTCAACTCTATCTAAGTGAGATTGTGCAAGATATGAAGAGTACAAATCCACATAAAATATCTAATGAAATCTTCCAATGATTTCCATGATGCATCACATGATGTCATATGTTGTATTTCTATTTTTAGAAATATGCAAGTACTTAAGTAGTGTTTGGTTTTAAGAACCTAACACATTCTAAAAACTACTATCATACATAATGATTAGAGTTATATCAAGATGTTACTAATCATAAATGTAAATGCTTGAATGATGAATATATTGTTTGAAAAAGCTTGTTTTAATATCTATTAAACTTGACAAGCTTTTATACAAATTAAATTTACTTTTGTCGTTAACAAAACTTAGGTAAAGATCAAAAATATAAATAACGTTTAATGACGATATTTGTATTAACAATACCCATTATGACTTATGCATGATGTCATGCAATGGGTTATGGGTTATGCTCCATGGGTATGGGTCATGGACTTTGGGTTTCACCTAACTACATTCAATGTATTTAGTCAATGGGTCAAAACTTAAACTTCTACCCATTGTATTACCCATAACAATACATAACTAATTATGTATATATCTACCCAAAATGTAAACACTAGTTGTTGTACATATGCATTACTAAATCATAAAAGCACTATTACTTGTTTAGTGTTTTATATGAAAAATGTAAGTGTGTTAGTAAACTATTGACTCAAACCATTTACGTATTTTATTTGTTTCGTTAAAATGATTTTACGTTTGTTATCGACAAAATATTAGAAGATCGTAAGATATAAATAAACGTTTTTACGTCTTATTTGTATTAACAATCTCCCCCTTTTTGTTGATGACTGATTGTACAATAATTCGTACGACCAGGCCTTCGATGGTGATCGAAGGGTATGAGGGGTGATATTCTTGCGCCGAACTTGTAGCCAATCTGCAATAAGAAATAGTAGACACTTCGCTAAGTGATTGCCCAGGGGTTGGACCCTGCGAACCACCTCCGGCGTGAGAGTAAGTATGTGATATGTGTTGTAAGTAATGTAGTGTATGTGAAATACTGTGTTGAGTGAACATACCATTGAAATGACTCGTCCAACCTATTTATAGATGAAGAAATAAGCTTGGAGAGTGTTTGCGCACGTTTTGGAGATCATTGGGGCGTCCCATGATTTGTGGTAACCGCTAGGGCTTCATCCCCACTCTTTCTGTCTTGGCGGGGAAGCTAAGGAGATAGTGGGAACGTGGGGGAAGACCAAGTCATTGTTCTCCTTTGTCTTAGTGCCTTTAAGAGAAGACTCCGAAGGGCATAGGCCTTCGGCTGGCGAATTCCCAACTGGTAACCATATCAAGGATGAATGATTTTGCGCCACCAATGACTTATGAAGAAAGACTTGGGTCTTCGTAATGCAAATTCAACTGAGGTCGAAGGGGTGTCCTTTGACCTAATCGGAGGGTACGTCATCAAGCCCCCCAGTCGAAAGTGATATGTACGAACTAGAAATATTGCTTACGACTCAAAAATATATACGAAACCTCCCCTCCGTCACAAAATTGAACGTAGATGAAAAGTCAAATATTCGTTGACCCCGTGATTAATGCATGGGTACTTATCCCACCCATATCTCGGTAAAATCCAAGGTCCCTTCAAAGTTTAAAAGGGATTTGAAATCCGAAAGTTAGGTGATATCTCAGGACACATGTAGGGCTAGGATTGTACATGCGAAAGGGTGTATAAAATCAAAAATAGTAAAATCCTAACTCATTATTTATCCCACACCCAAAATTGACACCACTAAGCTGTCTTCCGAGTGAGATTTCGAGCAAAAAGGTAAAGTATCCCTTCGTATCATTACGTTTTCAATACTTTTTTGTTGATTAGAAGTTCCATGTCTGCCAATAAGAATTCGTAATCACGCAACAAGGTTGTACCTTGACTAAGGAAGAGCTTAAGCCTTCCTTACTGATTATCCCATTCTCAAGGAATATAAAGTCATGTTACCCAGCAAAAATCAAGGTATTTATGATGCCCCAAAGAACTATGTAGGCTTGTATACCCATGCATTCACCACCTCCAACCTAAGGATACCATTGCATACCCTAATTTTAGAACTCCTACAATACTACGAAGTACACATATCTAGGTTTAACCCTTTTGGCCTAGCCAAACTCACAACATACTGTAATATGTAAAGCGTATGGGTATGAACCATCATTGACTGTGCTTAGAGGGTTTTTGAATCTGTACCCTGGAGGAGACTGGCTGACATTGGCCAAAAGGGGTGAACGGGATGTGCCCATTCTGATTGATAGGCCTTTTACAAATATCAAAAACTGGAAAGGAAAGTTCTTTTTTATTCAAGATACCATTGTACCTCCACAATACCCTGCTTTGCTAAACCCATAGTTTCAGTATGATGAGAAGAGGTTTAATGATCCCCTGCCCTATACTGAGAGGAGGAATCCCCTGTATCAACGCCTAGCTCGACATCCAGCTGATTGCCAGACCTTTCCTGAGCCAATACTGTTTATGGCTGGCCTTGCTGAAAGTTGGGAGGGGTCTCCGTTACATCCTGAGATTGTTTTTTGTGGAGAAAGTATGTAAATTTTCAATTAAAATAAGATATAGGAACTTGTCTCTCTGATATTTATCTGTTTCCTTCCTTTTTGCAGAAATGTCATTCAAAAATCCGTTGTTGCTGGTGGTGCTAAAGAAGCGAGTTTTCTCCCGAAGGATCCCCAAGAGGCTAGCTATGGTGTGGGTTCTCCTTCGGTATCTATTAACAACAATGATGTTGATGCCCAACCGATTGAGCCTGTATCAGCTGCTCCTCCTGTGAAAGAAAAAGAGCATGTGGATGTTGAAGACCAGTTAGTTGAGAATGTGGCAGACTCAGATGATCCTGCCTCAGAGGAACAGTTGGCTATCGTAAGACCCTCCGGCATAGGGGACAGGGTCCGAAGCAGGAAGGGTACGAGCTCGAAGGCTGCTAAGTCTGCATCGAAGAAGAAGCTTATCTTGCCCACTCCTCCCTCTCGAACTACCCGGCAGAAGAGTTCCCAGGGTAAGGCTGTGGTGTTTCTAGCCATCGAAAGGCCCAACACTGATGATATTCATGGTAAGTCCTCTTCCCTGTTGCAAACAATTATCTGCACATTATGTTATACTAACAAGTTTATTTATATTGCAAGACTCCCTGATACAAAGGAGCTTCCGTCACCCCTAGCTTGTCACTTGCTCATTGAGCGTGTGACTCCATCTAGCTGGAAGGGGGTTATGGATAACATGTCCTTGGAAAGACTCTGCGACCTTCATGATAAGAGCTATGTAAGACAATGCATATTGGATAATCAGCTCAACACCAGGACGAGGGAGCTTCTTCGTGCAGTCACCAAGGCTAGGGAAGTGATGAACGTCATGCTTGCCAGGGAGGAAGCTAGGGACAAGAAGTACGCAGACCTGCAGGCAAAGTGTGAAGATGCTATGGAGGACTTCTACAAAAACCCCCTGGTACAAGATCTCCGAGCAGATGTGGAGAAGCTCAAGGGTTAGTTAGCCGAAAGCCAAGCTGAGTGCAGCAGGCTATCTCTAGAAGGCGCGAAGGTCATAGGCTATAAAGAGAAAATTTCAGCTCTGACATCCAAGTGTGGAGGCCTTAAAGAAGAGAGGGCAAAGCTGATTGACCAAGAGATCATGCTTAGGGAGAAGGTGGATGGGTTGGATCTTCACTTGAAAATGCTCAATGCCTTATCCACTGTGGAATTCCCATGGGCAGGAATACGATGATGCAGGAAATGCCTTATACACTGCGGAGGACCCAACGGACTCCATTGAGGACCTATTGGCAAAGAAGCCAATGAGGGTTCAGCCTGCTTCTCCTTCCAAGAGGACACCATCTCCCAAGGTCCCATCCCCAGGTTTTGCTGATCCAACACATTTTAAGATATGATGAAGGCTACCATGTGGTAGTAATTTGATCCCTCAGGGTACCCTGTTTCAAACAATATGTCTTTATATCTCTTTCCAGGCAATATGCCTGATGAAACAATTTACTTTTATGTATGTGTTGAAGGCCTAGGCCTAAGACAATATTTGTTTGTTGATCGTTAAGGCTACGGCCTGTTGGACTAGTTAGACTAGTCGTAAATGAATGTCTACATGATGGCCACTAGGGCCTATATTTTGCTATCTTTGATTCTTCTCTTTACGTTTCACTTGCACGTAAAACTTTTACAACCTAAGGCATATGGTAGATGCATAGCCTCATTGTGTGTAATTACTTCACCAAGAATATTAGCAATCGTATAATTTAATTGCTGACAGAGGGTTGCGACCCTCTCCATCTTAATCCTTTGGGTAGCGAAAGGCTTGAAATACCTTAAGACCACGTAAGAAAGTTAATGTGAAGTTGAGATGGATGTTAAGCAAATGAGCAAGACGTATTGTAAGAAATAGTAGACACTTCGTTAAGTGATTGCGCAGGGGTTGGGCCCTCCGAACCACCTCCGGCGTGAGAGTAAGTATGTGATATGTGTTGTAAATAATATGGAGTATGTGAAATACTGTGTTGAGTGAACATACCATTGAAATGACTCGTCCAACCTATTTATAGGTGAAGAAAATAGCTTGGAGAGTGTTAGCACAAGTTTAGGAGATCATGGGGGGCGTCCCCTGATTTGTGGTAACCGCTAGGGCTTCATCCCCACTATCTCAGACTTGGCGGGGAAGCTAAGGAAATAGTGGGAACGTGGGGGAAGACCAAGTCAAGGTTCTCCTTTGTCTTGGCGTCTTCAAGAGAAGACACCGAAGGGCATAGGCCTTTGGCTGGCGAATTCCCAACTGGTAACCATGTCAATGATGAATGGTTTTACGCCACCAATGACTTATGAAGAAAGAATTGGGTCTTCGTAATGCAAGTTCGACTGAGGCCGAAGGGGGGTCCTTCGACCTGATCGGAGGGTACGTCATCAAGCCCCCCAGTCGAAAGTGATATGTACAAACAAGAAATATTGCTTACGACTCATAAATAGAAACGAAACCTCCCCTTCGTAAAAAAAACGAACGAAGATGAAAAATCTTGTACCTATTGACCGTAATTAATGCAAACCCTTATCCTAACCACTCCCTTTTCCTCGGTAAAAGAAAACATCATTTCAAAATTTAAAAAGGGTTTTGATATCCGGTGGTAAGGGGATAAGTCATGACACGTGTAGGGCCGAGATTTAACATATGTGAGGGTATATAAAGTTAAAAAACAGTAAAACCCTAACATTATTTTATCTCACGCCCAAGTTTTTCACCTACTAAAACCTCTTCCGATCAAGCTTTCGATCAAACAAGGTAAAGTGTTCCTTCGTATCTATTTTCAAATACTTTATTGTGGATTTTAGAAGGATCAATGTCTACAAATAAAAATTTTGTAATCAAACAACAAGGTTGCACGTTGACAAGGGAGGAGCTCAAAGCGTTCCTCACCGATTACCCAATTCCAAAAAAGCATAAAATCATGTTACCTAGTAGAAATCAAGGGATATTTGATGCCCTCGAAAACTATGTAGGTTTGTACACCCATGCATTCACCACCTCCAACCTTAGGATACCGTTGCACCCTTTGATTTTAGAACTCCTCCAGTACTATGAGGTACACATATCTAGGTTCAACCCTTTTGGCCTAGCCAAGCTTACGACATACATTGTGATGTGCAAAGCTTATGGGTTTGAACCATCATTAACTGTGCTTAGGGGTTTTCTGAATTTATACCCTGGAGGAGATTGGTTGACCTTGGCTAAGAGGGGTGAAAGGGATGTGCCCATTCTCATAGATAGGCCGTTTACAAACATCAGGAACTGGAAAGGCAAATTCTTTTATATCCAAAACACCATTATCCCTCCGACTTTCCCTGCATTGTTAAACCCAGAGTTCCAATATGATGAAAAAAGGTTCAACGATCCCTTGCCCTATACTGTGAGGAGGAATCCTTTGTATCAGCGTTTGGCTCGTCATCCAGCTGATTGCCAAACATTTCCTGAGCCAATTCTTTTCATGGCTGGCCTTGCTGAAAGATGGGAGGGATCTCCTTTGGTACCTGAGATTATTTGTGATGGAGAAAGTATGTATTTTTTTTTATTAAAATAAGAGATAAAAACTTATCTTTCTGATATTTATCTTATTTGCTCCTTCGTGGCGAAATGTCATTCAGAAACTTTATGGTAGCTGGTGGTGCAAAGGAGATGAGCTTCATTCCAAAGAATCCCCAAGAGACGAGCTATGGCGTGGGCTCTCCGTCAGTGTCAATAAATGACAATGATGTGGAAGCCCAGCCCATCGAACCTGTATCCTCTGCTCCTCCGTCAAAGGAACCCATAGATGTGGAAGACCAGCTTGTGGAGAATGTTGCTGATTCTGATGAACCAGTCTTCGAAGGATAGCTGGCCATCGTAGGACCCTCCAGCATTGGTGAGAGGGTCCGAAGCAGGAAAGGTACCAGTGCAAAAGCTGTGAAGTCCACTTCGAAGAGGAAGCTTATCCTACCTGCTCCGCCCTCTCGAACTACCCAAAAAAAGAGTGCCCAGGGTAAGGCTGTGGTATTTCCAGCCATCGAAGGGCCCAGCGGTGAGGATATCCATGGTAATGCTTCTTGGCCGTAACAAAAAATTAGATACCAGTAATAATCTGTTAACAAATTTATATATGCTGCAGGACTTCCTGATATGAAAGAACTTCCCTCTCCCTTAGCTTGTCATCAACTCGTGGACCATGTAATCCCACCCAGCTAGAAGGGGGTGATGAACAACATGTCCATAGAAAGGCTCTGTGACCTTCATGACAAAAGTTATGTCCGACAGTGCATCTTTGGACAACCAACTTAATGCTAGGACAAGGGAGCTGCTCCGTACTTGGAGGATTATGACAAGAACCCCTTGGTGCAAGATCTCAGAGCTGATAATGAAAAGCTCAAAGGTCAACTGGCAGCGAGCGAGGCTGAATGCAGCTGGCTAACCATCGAAGGCTCAAAGGTTGTAGGCTATAAAGAGCAGATATCTGTTCTTTCATCCAAGTGTGGAGGCCTCGAAAGAGAGAGAGCGAAGCTGTTGGACCAAGAGATCAAGCTCAGAGAAAAGGTGGATGGGTTAAACCTTCGTCTGAAGATGCTGAAGAAGGACAGGGTGGACTTGATAACCAAGGTTATCCCCTACATTGCCATGGAACTTTACCATAGTGATGATGTGGGGAATGCAATTGGGAACTTGGTAAATGCTGCCACATATCATGGCAAGTGTACCACTTTGGAGGAGATAGCTGCGACAAAGGAACCAGTGAAGCTGGGCAAAGTGCCATACTATAGGGCAACTCATGAAAAAGAGTATGATGATGCAGGTAATGAATTAGCTGCTTTGGAGTTCCCTTTCCTTTCCGAAGTGACGAAGGACCCGACGGCCTTTGTGGAGGACCTGCTGGCTAAAAAGCCAAGGAAAGTCCAGCCTCCCTCTCCTTCGAAGAAGACTCCATCCCCAAAGGCTCCATCCCCAGGTTTCACTGATCCCACTCATTCTAAAGTTTGATGAAGGCAACCATGTGGTTGTAATTTGATCCCTAGGGTGGTATGTACCCTGTTTTAAAACAATTTGTCTGTGTTCCTTTCCAGGCTTTGTGCCGGATGAAACAATTAACATTTGATGTGTGTGAAGTAGGCTACGGCCTAAGACAATGTTTTACTTGGTTGGATAGTTAAGGCTACGGCCTGTTTAGACTAGTTAAACTAGTCATTAATCTACATTAAAGCCACTAGGGCTTGCATTTTTCCATGTGTGATTCTTCTCTTTTTATTTCACTTGCGTAAAAAAATTTTTACAACCTAAGGCGTATGGTAGATGCATAGCCTCATTGTGTGTAGTTACTTCACTAAGAATATTAGCAATCGTATAATTTGACTGCTAACAGAGGGTTGCGACCCACTCCATCTTAATCCTTTGGGCAGCGAAAGGCTTAAAATACCTTAAGGCCATATAGGAAAGTTAATGTGAAGTTGAGGTGGATGTTATGCATATGAGCAAGACATGTTGTTAGTCTTTGTACATCCCTTCGACATTGAAACTTATAAAGCGACTTGGTGGACAAATCTTTGTTGTATTAAATGAAACAAGAGATTTGAGGGAAATGCGTTATATCATTAAGTGGGTAGGCAGGATTACATCATTTTAAGAAATGAATACTAGACACCTACCATTAATGCTTCTTTCCCCAAGTGAGAAGAATGCAAATACATTGATTGAAAGCAAAATAAAAAATGTCCTTAGACATTGTAAGTTTCATACGTAGAACTTACGAAGGGTAGGGCCATTCAAGGTTCTATCAATAGCGTCTCCATCCAAGGTTTCCAGCTTGTAGGCTCCGTTGCCATATGCTTCCTTAATAATGTAGGGCCCTTCCCATGTAGGTCCTAGTTTACCCTGGTACTCAGCTTTACTTGCACTGTTGAGTCGGAGGACGTATTCCCCTGGTTTGAAGGTCGAAGGCCGAACCCGACTGTTGTAGTATCTTTCAATTTTTTGCTTATGGATAGCCTCCCTGATTGAGGCTATTTCCCTTTGTTCTTCGAGTAGGTCTAGGTTGCTACAGAGTCTTTCTTCGTTGTCTGCTGCTTCGAAGTTCATGACCCTTTCTGTTTCGACACTTACTTCCGAAGGGATGACAGCTTCTGTGCCATATGTCAAGCTAAAAGGCGTCTCCCCATGACTTGACTTTGTATGCGTTATGTGAGCCCAAAGTACTTGAGGTAGTTCATCTACCCAACCGTGATGACTGTATTCCAGCCTTCGTTCAATTCCTTGGATGATGTCCCTGTTAGTAACTTCCACTTGTCCGTTACCTTGAGGATGGTAGACGGAAGTGAAGGATTGTTTGATATTCAGGCCTCTGCAAAACACTGGGAATACCCCTTCGGCAAACTGCTTCCCATTATCTAAAATGATGATGTGGGGTACTCCGAACCGACAGATAATATGTTCCCACACAAACTTTTCCATGTGCCTTCCTGTGATGGATGCCAAAGGCTTCGCTTCCACCCATTTAGTGAAGTAGTCGATGGCTACGACCAAGAACTTTACTCCTCCAGGAGCTATTGGCAGAGGACCTACGATGTCTATCCCCCATTGGGTGAAGGGCCATGCGGACGTCACAGAGGTCATATCTTGTTTTGGTAGCCTTGGAACCCTTGAGTGAACTTGACAGGCTTCACACTTCTGAATGATTTTGACAGCGTCCCTGTGCATCGAAGGCCAGTAATATCTGATCCTCATGATTTTAGAAACAACGGAGCGGGGTCCTGCGTGAAGCCCGCAGGATCTTTCATGCACTTCTTGAATGATTTTGGCGGCTTGCCTAGGTCCTACACAACGAAGCCATGGGGACAAAAAGGATCTTCGGTATAGATAGTTCCCCATGATTCTGTACTGTGGTGCTTTGATGCGGACTTTTCTAGCTAATTTCTGATCCTCCGACAGTATTCCACTTATTAGATATTCTCTAATTGGAGTCATCCAATTTGAGTCTTCCTCCTATATTACGCCAGACACCTCCTTTCGGACGATGGACCTATTTGCCAACACTTCGACCAGAACTTCTTTAGTTAAATGAGCAAATGCCATTGATGCCAGTTTACTAAGTGTGTCCGCCTTCTTGTTTTGATTTCTCCGAACATGCTCTATTTTGTAGGATGTAAACCCTTCGAGCATTTCCTTGGCCTTATCCAGGTATTGCTTGATCACAGGTTGTCTCGCCTCGTAGGAGCCTTTTATCTGATTGGCCACCAGTTGCGAGTCAACGAAAATGGCCAAGTCTTCTACCTCCATGTCCTTAGCCAATCGGAGGCCTGCTAGCAAGGCTTCGTACTCTGCTTCATTGTTAGTAGCATCGAATTCAAAGCGGAGTGCATAAGTGTACTCCTTCCCTTTGGGGTCAACAAGCATGAGGCCTGCGCCAGAACCGTCGGAGCTGGAAGCTCCGTCAGTATAGAGTTTCCACCCTTCGACCGCCTTACCAGTCTTCTTTTCAACAATTTTTGTGTCCTGCTTTGGTTCGGAGGGTGTTTCTGCTAAGAAGTCTGCCAATATTTGCCCTTTGACCGAGTTTCTACCTTTGTATTCAATTTCGTGTTCTTCTAGCTCGATTGCCCACTTAGCTATCCTTCCAGATTTCTCCGGCTTCAAAAGTATCTGCTTAATGAGTTTGTCAGTAAGTACGGTTATGGGGTGAGCTTGGAAGTACCTTCGAAGGCGTCTCGCAGCATGGACCAAGGCCAAAATTAGCTTCTCCAATGCTGGATAATTTAGCTCAGCTCCCTGTAGAACCCTGCTAACGAAGTAGATAGGGATTTGCTTCTTCTCCCTTTCTGCCAATAACACAGCGCTGATGCTTTCGAAGGAGGCTGCGATATACATAAACAACACTTCGCCTTTGATTGGGGCAGTAAGTGTAGGTAGAATAGCCATGAAATCCTTGAGCTTTTGGAAGGCAGCTTCTGCATCCGTACTCCACTGAAACATCTTTTTATCCGTGCATCCTTTGAGTGTCTTGAAGAACGGCAAAGATCTGTCTGCACCCTTCGATAAGAACCTGCTGAGGGCTGCTAGCTTTCCGTTCAGACTTTGCACTTCCTTTAGGGACTTAGGAGGCTGCAAATCCGTGATGGCCTTAACCTTCGAAGGATTGGCCTTAATACCTTGCTTGGTGATCAGATGTCCCAAAAATTGTCCTTCTTCCACACCGAAGGAACATTTCTTGGGGTTTAACTTCATGTTGATGGCGCGAAGCTGGTCGAAGGTTTCCTTGATGTCGGAGAGCATGTCCTCCTCCGTTCTACTCTTGATAACCATATCGTCTACGTACGCCTCTAGATTCCTACCTATCTGCTTGTGGAAGGCTTTGTCCACTAAACGTTGGTAGGTGGCACCTGCATTTTTCAAACCAAAAGGCATCTTTTTGTAACAATAAACGCCTTTTCCTGTAAAAAAAGGTTGTCTTCTCTTCGTCCTCTTCCGCCATTTGTATCTGATGGTAACCCTGATAAGCATCCGGAAAACACTTCAGCCGAAACCCTGACAAGGATTCTACTTTCCAATCAATTTCTGGTATAGGATAGCAGTCCTTCAGACAGGCTTTGTTAATATCAGTGAAGTCCACACACATTCGCCACCCTCCGTCATGCTTCTTAACCATCACCAGATTGGCTACCCAAGTTTGATACTTCACCTCCCTGAGTATGCCTGCTGCTACGAGCTCATCTACTTCTTTGCATGCTGCAGCATTTCTTTCAGGAGCCAGGCTTCGACGCTTTTGCTTTATGGGTTCAATATGTTTGAACTCATTAAGCTTGTGTTCAGTGCCGAAGGGCTTTCCGTCTATGGTGAGAGTTCTGAGAACCCCCGTCATGTCAAAGTAAGTCCATGCGAAGACATCCGTATTAGCCCTTAGTAACTTTTCCAGTTCTGCCTTAAAGGTGGCAGGAAGCTGCTTTCCAATGACCACCGTTTGATGTGGATAGAGGTCGTTTACTATAATGCGTTCTTCAGTGTCAGTGCAGCTGAGAATATCTTTTGGAGGCTCTTCCGAAACCTGTTTGACCCTTTTGACCGCGGCACGTATGGTGGAGACAATGATGCCCATCTTCTGCATTGCCGTTCTCCCTATCAATAGGTTATAGGGAGATTTAGACCTTACGATCGTGAAAACCAGGGTTTCTGTTCTTTTTAGCCTTCCTTCTCCAATCGTAACCTCTAGAGGGACTTCTCCCAAGGTCCATGAGTGTTCCCCTGAGAACCCTACCAAGGGTACCTTCGAATCTACTCTCTTCGACCTTATCGAAGGCTTGAGCTTTAGAAAACAGCGTTCGTAGATCACTTCGCAGGAGCTACCACAGTCTAGGTAGGCCCTGTTTACTTCTCTTTTGGAGATCAAGACCTTGATGACCACGGGGTCATTTGAAAGAACTTTCCCTGTGATTGAAGGAAAAGTTACATCTCCTACTCCGCATAGTGCTTCCTCCACTTCTTTCCTCTTTAAACCAGAGTCATCCTTATACACCATGAGGATAGGTGCTTCGGCAAGTGTGGTGTCTTTCCCCAACTGCGTGTCGGAGACCTTTTCTTTACCTTTCTTTATACCTTTCACCAAATGTCCCAATTGGCCGGACTTCACGGCCTCTTCTATCTGTTTCTTGAGCTCTCTACAATTGTTGGTGTCGTGTCCGTAATCGTCATGGAAGTATCTCTGGGCCTTCCTTTGTTTTCCAAGCGAGGGGGAGGGTCAAAGGTCTTCGCAGCCTTTTCCGTAGCAAGTATCTCCCTCGGAGATTTGGACAGATTAGCCAAGAGCACGTGGTTGATGTTTTTATGGTACGGTGTAAACCTGTCCCTTCCTTTGTGTCTTTTTTTACCCTTCCCACGAAGGATGCTTCGGGGCTTTGCTGTGATTTTCTTTATTTTAGACCGGAGCCCTGTTGGTAGACACTTCTTTGGCTTCGATCCAGGTGTAAGCCTTCTCCACCAAACCCTTATAGGTTGCAGGAAGGTAAGTGGAGAGGAATTCAACCAAACTTCTGTTTCGTAGGCCATGGACGAAACCTGAGATGCGTTGGTCTTCGTGCAAGCCCATTATCTGTAAGGTGTCATCGGTATATCTGGTAATGAAAGCCCTGGTGCTCTCGTTCTCCTTCTGCTTGATGTTGTACACTGTTAGGTGCGTTCTTGTAAATTTTTTCTGTTGGCTGAAATGTGATCTAAATTTGTCCTTGAGATCATCTAAATTCACAATGCTACCTGGTTTTTGCCCGTTCCACCATATACGAGCAGAGTCTCGTAGGGTATATGTAAACATGTGGCAAGCAACGGGCATAACCCACTTCTGCATTCTGATAGCCCCTTCGAACAGGTGTAAGAAGTTATCCGGGTCCCCCTTCCCATCATAAGTACCAATATGTGCGGGCATTTTCAACCCATCAGGCAAAGGGTAGTCTTCTATCCATCTTACGAAGGGTGTTGTGGAGCCCATGGGCTCTGAATAAAGGCAGTTATAAGGTGGCATGTAGGTAGGGACAACATTGTACGGGTTATGATTTGGAGGTATTCCAACAGGGTTTTGGTTAACATATTGAGGGTAAGCAGTAGGTATATAAGGTGGGTGACTTCCGACAGGGTACGAAGGATATACCATAGGTTGCCCGTAGGGCATGCTTCCGTATGGTTGAGTAAAACTGGGGTTGCTAGCCTGCCCATTAGGTGGGGGATAGACCCCTTGAGGGTAAGATTGAGCCTGAAAAGGAGGGTACATACCATGAGGAGGAAGATTTCCTCCCCCATTCATTTGAGATGGATTGCCTTCTACGCCGGATGCGTGAGAAGGCTGCAACGGAACCCCTGCCTCAGTTCTTCCCAGATGAGCCGCCAAAAGTGGTGGCAAATTAACCTCCGTAGTATCCCTTCGGTGACTCCTTCCATTGGAGCCTTCTATCGTTCCTTCCCTTCTTGTCGGAGCTCTCTCCGGAACATCTTCAAAACCAACCGACCTTCCACTCGGCCTTCGACTGCTCGGAGACCCTATCCTTAGCACAAAGCGTGTAGCCCCAGGAGCCAAGGGCCTATCCTCCATTTCCAACTCTTTGTCATACTCATCGCTTGGGTATTCTAACTCCCTACGCATCTCCACATTCCGAGCTTGCCTCCTTCGAGCCCTCAGTAAAGATTCTAATGTTTCGATGTTAGCTTCAACAAACGCTGGACTGATTACCTGTTCAGGGTTAGCCGAGGTTGAAGCATGTTTGTTGGGAGTTATTTCAGGGTGAGATCGTGTGGTAAAGGTAGATGCGGTTATATTGGGAAGGTTGTTAGGATCATTGACTGGGATTGATGTCAAGTTCGAGAAACCCGGAGGGGGTGTATCCTCTCTTCCTTGATTCATGCCGTAAAACTAGTGAAAGTGATTGACTGGGTGTAAGTTTGGAATAACGAGACCAATAGTAGCGGGTCCCACGGATGGCGCCACTGATTGCACAATAATTTGTACGACCAGGCCTTCGATGGTGATCGAAGGGTATGAGGGATGATATGCTTGCGCCAAACTTGTAGCCATTCTACAATAAGAAATAGTAGACACTTCGTTAAGTGATTGCGCAGGGGTTGGGCCCTCCGAACCACCTCCGGCGTGAGAGTAAGTATGTGATATGTGTTGTAAATAATATGGAGTATGTGAAATACTGTGTTGAGTGAACATACCATTGAAATGACTCGTCCAACCTATTTATAGGTGAAGAAAATAGCTTGGAGAGTGTTAGCACATGTTTAGGAGATCATGGGGGCGTCCCCTGATTTTTGGTAACCGCTAGGGCTTCATCCCCACTATCTCAGACTTGGCGGGGGAAGCTAAGGAAATAGTTGGAACGTGGGGGAAGACTAAGTCAAGGTTCTCCTTTGTCTTGGCGTCTTCAAGAGAAGACACCGAAGGGCATAGGCCTTTGGCTGGCGAATTCCCAACTGGTAACCATGTCAATGATGAATAGTTTTACGCCACCAATGACTTATGAAGAAAGACTTGGGTCTTCGTAATGCAAGTTCGACTAAGGCCGAAGGGGGGTCCTTCGACCTGATCGGAGGGTACGTCATCAATATCTATCCCCCATTGGCTGAAAGGCCATGCGGATGTCACGGAGGTCATATCTTGTTTTGGTAGCCTTGGCACTCTTGAGTGGATTTGACAGGCTTCACACTTTTGGATAATTTCTACTGCGTCCCTGTGCATCGAAGGCCAATAATATCCTATCCTCATGATCTTAGAAACAATGGAGCAAGGTCCTGCATGTAACCCGCAAGACCCTTCGTGCACTTCTTGAATTATGTTGGAGGCTTGCCTAGGTCCTACACAACAGAGCCATGGAGACAAAAAAAGACCTTCGGTATAGGTAGTTCCCCATTATCTTGTACTGTGGTGCTTTGATGCGAACCTTTCGTGCTAGCTTTTGATCCTCCGGCAGTATGCCACTTATCAAGTACTCTCTGATCGGAGTCATCCAATTTGACTCTTCCTCCAGTATTACGTCAGACACCTCCTTTCGGACGATAGACATGTCTGCCAACACTTTGACCAGAACCTCCTTAGTTAGATGAGCAAATACCATTGATGCCAGTTTGCTAAGTACATCTGCCTTTTTGTTTTGGTTTCTTCGAACATGCTCTATATCGTAGGAGGTAAACCCTTCGAGCATCTCCTTGGCTTTATCCAGGTATTGTTAATCACAGGCTGCCTTGCTTCGTAGGAGCCCTTGATCTGATTGGCCACCAGTTGTGAATCAACAAAAATAGCCAAGTCTTCTACCTCCATGTCTTTAGCCAGTCGGAGACCTGCTAGTAAGGCTTCGTACTCCGCTTCATTATTAATAGCATCAAATTCGAAGCGGAGTGCATAAGTATACTCTTTTCCTTCAGGGTCAACTAGCATCAACCCTGAACCAGATCCGTCGAAGCTGGAGGCCCCATCGGTGTAGAGCTTCCACCCTTTGACTGTCTTTGCAGGCTTCTTCTCAGCAACTTTGTTGTCCTGCTTTGGTTCGGAGGGTGTTTCTGCTAAGAAATCTGCCAGTATTTTCCCTTTGACCGAGTTTCTACCTTGTACTCAATTTCATGCTCTCCTAGCTCGATAGCCTATTTAGCTATCCTTCCAGATTTCTCTGGCTTCGAAAGTATCTGCTTAATAGGCTTTTCAGTGAGCACGATTATGGGGTGAGCCTGGAAGTACCTTCGAAGGCGCCTCGCAGCATGGACCAAAGCCAAGATTAACTTCTCCAACTACGGGTAATTTAGCTCAGATCCCTGTAGAACCCTGCTAACGAAGTAGATAGGGATTTACTTCTTTTCCCTTTCCGCCAATAAGACAGCACTGATGCTTTCGAAGGAGGCTGCGATGTACATAAACATCACTTCGCCTTTGATTGGGGCGGTAAGTGTAGGTAAAATAGCCATGAACTCCTTGATATTTTGAAAGGCAACTTATGCATCCGTGCTCCACTGAAACGTCTTTTTATCCGTGCATCCTTTAAGTGTCTTGAAGAATGGCAAGGATCTGTCTGCGCCCTTCGATAGGAATCTGCTGAGGGCTGCTAGCTTTCCGTTCAGACTTTGTACATCCTTGAGAGATTTAGGAGGCTGCAAGTCTGTGATGGCCTTAACCTTTGAAGGGTTGGCTTTAATACCCTGCTTTGTGATCAGGTGTCCCAGGAATTGTCCTTCCTCCACACCGAAGGAACATTTCTTGGGGTCTAACTTCATGTTGATGGCCGGAAGCTGATCAAAGGTTTCCTTTATGTCGGAGAGCATGTCCTCCTCCGTTCTGATCTTAATAACCATATTGTCTACGTATGCCTCGAGGTTCCTACCTATTTGCTTGCTGAAGGCTTTGTCCACTAGCCTTTGGTAGGTAGCACCTGCATTCTTCAGACCAAAGGGCATCTTCTTGTAGCAATACACGCCATTTCCTGTAAAAAAAAGGCTGTTTTTTCTTCGTCTTCTTCCGCCATCTGTATCTGATGGTAACCCTTGTAAGCGTCCAGGAAACATTTCAGTCGAAACCCTGATAAGGATTCCACCTTCCAATAAATCTCTGGTAGAGGATAGCAGTCCTTCGAACATGCCTTGTTGATATCTGTGAAATCTACACACATCCGCCACCCTCCATCATGATTTTTAACCATCACTGGATTGGCTACCCATGTTTGATACTTCACCTCCCTGAGTATGTCTGCTGCCACGAGCTTATCCACTTCTTTGCATGCCGCTACATTTCTTTCGGGAGCAAGGCAACGACGCTTTTACTTTATAGGTTCAATGTGCTTGAACTCATTAAGCTTGTGCTCAGTGCCGAAGGGCTTTCCGTCTATGGTGAGAGTTCTGGGGACCCCCGTCATGTCAAAGTAAGTCCATGCGAAGACATCCGTATTAGCCCTTAGTAACTTTTCCAGTTCTGCCTTAAAGGTGGCAGGAAGCTGCTTTCCAATGACCACCGTCTGATCAGGATGTAGGTCGTTTACCACGATGCGCTCTTCGGCATCAGTGCAACTAAGAATATCCTTTGGAACCTCTTCAGGACTTTGTTTGACCCTTTTGCCTACATCTGTAGGCTTCTTCGAGTTGTAGCTAGAGAAAACCGTTCCAATACAGAAGGGTGTTTGGAATTTGACCGCAACATGTATGGTGGAGACAACGATACCCATTTTCTGCATTGCGGTTCTCCCTATTAACAGGTTATAGGGAGATTCATACCTTACGATCGCGAAAACCAGGGTTTCTGTCCTTTTTAGCCTTCCTTCTCCAATCGTAACTTCTAGAGGGACTTCTCCCAAAGGCCATGAATGCTCCCCTTAGAATCCCACCAAAGGTACCTTCGAATCTATTCTCTTCGACCTTATCAAAGGCTTGAGCTTCAGAAAACAATGCTTGTAAATCACTTCGCAAGAGCTTCCGCAGTCTAAGTAAGCTCTATTTACTTCTCTATTGGATATTAGGACTTTGATGACCACGGGGTCATTTGAGAGAACCCCGTAAGTGATCGAAGGGAACGTAACATTTCCTACTCCGCACAATCCTTTCTATGTTGCTTTTCTCTTTAAACCAGAGTCATCCTTGTAAACCATGAGGATTGGAGCTTCGGTCGGTGTGGTATCTTTCCCCAACTGTGTGTCGGAGATCTTTTCTTTACCTTTGTTTATGCCCTTCACCAAATGTCTCAATTGGCCAGACTTCACGGCCTCTTCTATTTGTTTCTTGAGCTCTCTGCAATTGTTGGTGTCGTGCCCATAATCGTCGTGGAAATAGCAGTACTTGGAGGTATCCCTGCTTCTTCCTCTACTTGCCAAACGAGGGGGAGGATCGAAGGCCTTCGCAGCCCTTTCTATAGCAAGTATTTCCCTCAGAGATTTGGATAGATTTGCCAAGAGTCCGTGGTTGATGTTTTTGTTGTAGGGTGTGAACCTGTCCCTGCCTTTGTTTTTGTTTTTGGACCCTTCCCACGAAGAGTGCTTTGGGATCTTGCTGCGACTTTCTTTATTTTTGATCGGAGCCCCATTGGTGGACACTTCTTTGGCTTCGATCCAGGTGTAATTCTTCTCCATTAAGCCTTTGTAAGTTGCGGGTAGGTCAGTGGATAGGAATTCCACGAGACTTCTGTTTCGTAGGCCATGCACAAAACCACAGATGCGCTGGTCTTCGTGCAGACCCAGAATCTGCAAGGTGTCATCAGTATATCAAGTAACGAAAGCCTTGGTGCTCTCATTTTCCCTCTGCTTGATGTTGTGCACTGTCAGGTGAGTCCTTTTGAACTTTTTCTGCTGGCTGAAGTGTGATCTAAACTTGGCCTTGAGATCATCCAAATTCACTATGCTACCTGCTTTTTGCCCGTTCCACCATATACGAGCGGAGTCTCGCAGGGTATATGTGAACATGTGGCAAGCAACTGGCATAACCCGTTTCTGCATTCTGATAGCCCCTTCGAACAGATGTAAGAAATTATCCGGGTTCCCCTTCCCATCATAAGTACCAATATGTGCGGGCATTTTCAACCCGTCGGGTAGAGGGTAGTCTTCTATCCACTTTACGAAGGGTGTTGTGGAACCCATGGGCTCCGAATAGAGGCAGTTGTAAGGTGGCATGTAAGTGAGGGCAGCATTGTATGGGTTATGGTTCCGAGGTACTCCGACAGGGTTTTGGTTAACATAAGGAGGGTAAGCTGTAGGTATATAAGGTGGGTGACTTCAAACAGGATATGATGGGTATACCATAGGTTGCCCATAGGGCATGTTTCCATATGGTTGAGGAAAGCCAGGGTTGCTAGTCTGCCCGTTAGGTGGGGGATAAACCCCATGGGGGTAAGATTGAGCCTGAAAAGGAGGGTACATATAATGAGGAGGAAGATTTCCTCCCCCATTCATTTGAGGTGGATTGCCTTCTACGCCGGATGTGTGAGAAGGATGCAACGGAACCCCTGCTTTAGTTCTCGCCAAATGAGCTGCCAAAAGTGGTGGCAAGTTAACCTCCGTAGTCTCGCTTCGGTGACTCCTCCCATTGGAACCTTCCATCATTCCTTCCCTTCTCGTCGGAGCCCTCTCCAGAACATCTTCGAAACCAACCGATCTTCCACTCGGCCTTCGACTACCCGGAGATCCCATCCTCAGCACTGAGCGTGTAGCCCTAGGAGCCAAGGGCCTAGTCTCGATTTCTATCTCTTCGTCATACTCATCACTAGAGTATTCTAACTCCCTCCGCATCTCTACGTTCCGAGCTTGCCTCCTTTGAGCCCTCAATAAAGACTCTAGCGCTTAGATGTTAGCTTCGACAAATGCATGACTGATCACCGGTTCGGGGTTAGCTGATGTCGAAGCATGGTTGTTGGGAGTTATTTCAGGGTGAGTTCGTGTGGTTAAAGTGGACGCGGTTATGTTGGGAAGGTTGTTAGGATTATTGACTGGGATTGGTGTCAAGGTCGAGAAACCCGAAGGGGGAGTATCTTCTCTTCCTTGATTCATGCCGTAAAACTAGTGAGCGCGATTGACTGGTTATAAGTTTGGAATAACGAGACCAATTGTAGCGGGTCCCACAGATGGCGCCACTGATTGTACAATAATTCGTACGACCAGGCCTTCGATGGTGATCGAAGGGTATGAGGGGTGATATGCTTGCGCCAAAATTGTAGCCAATCTGCAATAAGAAAAAGTAGACACTTCGTTAAGTGATTGCGCAGGGGTTGGACTCTGCGAACTACCTCCGGCGTGAGAGTAAGTATGTGATATGTGTTGTAAGTAATGTAGTGTATGTGAAATACTGTGTTGAGTGAACATACCATTGAAATAACTCGTCCAACCTATTTATAGATGATGAAATAAGCTTGGAGAGTGTTTGCGCACGTTTTAGAGATCATGGGGGCGTCCCATGATTTGTGGTAACCGCTAGGGCTTCATCCCCACTCTCTCTATCTTGGCGGGGAAGCTAAGGAGATAGTGGGAACGTGGGGGAAGACCAAGTCAATGTTCTCCTTTGTCTTAGTGCCTTCAAGAGAAGACTCCGAAGGGCATAGGCCTTCGGCTGGCGAATTCCCAACTGGTAACCACATCAAGGATGAATGATTTTATGCCACCAATGACTTATGAAGAAAGATTTGGGTCTTCGTAATGCAAATTCAACTGAGGTCGAAGGGGTGTCCTTCGACCTGATCGGAGGGTACGTCATCAATGACAAAACATAAGATTATTTTAAGGAAAAACTAAAATTCGTTAAAGTTTGAATTAGAGTTTTTACTCTCTTCTCCCCCTTTTTGTCGAAACAAAAAGAGCATCGAAAAGAGACTAACACCTTGTTTTAAGGAAAAACATGTGAAAGAAAAAAATATGATAAATAGAGAGTAAGTGAGGAGAAGTATTCTTGACCTAGCCCCCCCCCCCCCTTGACGAGTCCATCCCTTTGTGAGGGCGTCAAGTAAGAAAAATAAATAAATACTAAACTAGTGTATTAAGCTATGTTTGCAAATGGTTTCGTCTTTGTGACGAATATGCTCCCCCTTGATGATTGCAACTTTCAAGGAGAACATCATGTAATGTAATCCTAATGTGAATTATGTTGCAAATGATTTTGCAATGTATTGCTTTGACACGAAACTCCCCCTAGCTTAGGGTATCAAAGTCTTCATGTGTAAATTGAAAATCTACAAAACAAAGGTTAGAAAACAAGTATATAATGCATAATTTCCTGCAGATAAGACTCAAGTTAGTAGTAAACAAGTCTTCTGTTGCATGGATCCCACAGTTCCCTCTTAGGAGGGATCCGTCTAAGCAAAACTGAGGGGTCCGTCTGTCTGAAAGCTTAAGACAGCAATGGTGATGTAACAAGTAATGTTAACATCAAAATGAGATATGTATTAAAGCACCAAACATATACTCAAAACAATATGACATATAATATGTAACTTCATTCAATAAAAATTCGAGAAATGATCTACAAATCTCTAAAACTAAGAGAATGATTTAAACATGAAATATGATTCCTAAACTATCTAAATTAAGCTTAAAACTAGGACACCACTTGAATCCTTAAGCTCAAAGTTGTTTGGGTTTGTTGATCTCGTCGAAACGTTCGAGGAGGTGATAGAACACGAAACGTTGATCTTCACGTACTTCATGTATCAAGCTTTCAATATGTTGACAATGATAACAATCTTTTTCATGGCTTGGAAATGGTGGTGGTAGAAAGGAAATGGCTTGATGTGGAGGATCAAGTGAAGAGGGTTGAGGATCCTCAAAAGAAGGAGAAATTGGCGAAGGCACATTTGATGATGGCTCAACTAAGGATGATGGTGGAGGTAGAGAGGTGTCAACTTCCATGTGGTCGGGTGGTTGACTTTGATGATTCCTCATAATCCAAAATGGACTATTTGAGGGTGACGAAGAAAAGGATGTTGGGGCTAGTGTTGATTCAACACCTTGATTTTGTTGCGCTATTCTTTCCATTGAGTATGTTGCCAATGGTGGAGGATGAGATGGCCTAGGAGGCAAGTCCTCTAGATTGTAGAGGTGTGGTGATGAGAGTGGAGTGGTGAATGATATAGCTCTAGGCACTAAGGGTGATGGTTTAGTGGAAATAGGAGTGTTTGGTTTGGAGGGTATAGTGGTGTTTGGCATTGGTAGTTTTGTAGGAACAATCCTTTTAGGGATTGGTTTGATAGGTGGAGGGGAGATCCTACCATTTGTGGATTTAACGGGAGATGATTCGGTTGAAGAAATTTCGTGAACAACACGAGCAAGTTTCTTGGGTGTTCCTTTGGTGGATGAGTTACCACTAGGAGCTTTCCTCATTATGAGATGATAAAAGAGAATTAAGGTTATAAGGTTTCTTAATACTGAGAATGAGGATGTAGATAATGACTTTAGGAGTCTTCACAAGATGGTTTATAAAGGGGAAGGATTTGGCAAGTTCATTCAAGACTTAAGCCACTAAGATCCTTTGGAATGTGATGATTTGCATGCACAAGGGTCAACTACAGATTTGCACTGATCTATGAGTTTAATGTCACACCCCCAAATTACCTGTTTTGCAGCGGAATGGAATACCTGGGGGATGACTGCCATAGCATCACAGTTACAGTTATATTGAACGACTTAAAGTGTCGTTTTGAAAATACATCGTTTGATTGAGTAAAATAATCAGAGTTTACAAAGTATAGGTCCCAAAAGATTTCTAATGTACCAAAATGAATTTGTTACAATCAAACGATAGTTAAGTGCATAAAATCCATGTGAGACGCGTCAACTCAATGACTCCATGCAAGCCATGATGATATGCTAATACCTGAGATAAAACATGCTTAAAACAGTCAACACAAAGGTTGAGTGAAATCCATAGGTTTAATTAAATCGTTTGAACACAATATTCGTAGTGTGAGTTACGTTGTTTCACACTCATCGTTGAAAACAAAAAAGCATTTATTTTACTAAGTTCATGACAACCAAAGCGTAAACCTCGTACCAATAGAAATTGGTAAAATCGTTTCATCGCAGCCCTAGTAGGTAAACTTGCCAATTTACCTTATTGATTCGAATATAGTGCGTTCGATTTCCCCTAACCGGGTCAATAAGAACGGGTGTGTTAATTCCAATAGGCCTATTCACAATATTCGCTCTCACTCGCAAGTGACTAATGGTGCATGATGTAGGGACTTCAAACATGGCAATAGAATACTTAGTGACAATAAAGCATTTGGATATAACGTACAGTTCAAAGCATTTGTGTTCGATTGAAAATATAGCATGTATCTCCCCCAAGAGTTTGTAAAACAATTAAGTAATAGAAAGTGGGGCTATGAACTCACCTGATGCAATGATTATGATGACAAAAGTAGATACACTGAAATGAGGTGCAATCTCTAACTGCAACCTATTATGAATGATATGATCTAATATAATTCATGATATAATGTTATGCATGCAAACTCATATGATATCCATACCACTTGTGCATTTGAAAATAAAGTTTATTGCCGAAAAATAAGTTTATAACGTCTTGTCAAGCTATAAATTACTTTACAAGTACTTACGTTGAAATGATATCCTACGATAGTCATTTAGTGATTTATTAAGAAATTATAGTTTTTCGTCGTAAAACAATATAATTTGACAACTCATGAAAATGGCTAATTTTGAGTGATCGTATATTATTCGTTATACCTTCGTTTGACGAACGGTTGAACATTTTGGAAAATAGAATAGGCTAACTCACTTTTACTTGTAGACATCGTTTTCTCAAAAATATTCTATCGATATGAAAAATGGCTCCAAACATGGTCACTTGCGATAACCATTTTGGACTAATACTTGTGAAAAATAGTTACGATAGCCATATTTAAAATGCGTGTAACTTAGTCGTTATAAGTCCGTTTTCTACGTTTTATATATCCTTGGTTTCGTGTTAATGTATAATAATATATTTTTGATAAATCGACTCATTTAGATAAGGTTTAAAACTCATTTTTGCCCCTTAAATAACCCTTGACAGCTTGTATTTTTCAGAAAATTAGTTTTCGTCGCTAAACTTAAAAATAACGTAACTTCTTCGTTATAAACCCGTTTTAACCCGTTCAAGCGACCACGGTTTCGTTTTAAAGTCTATTTTCTGAAAATATAAACCAAAATAATCCATGACCTGTCGAAATTTCCAGATTTTGTAAAAACGGACAGACCTCAATTTCATGTTGTCGAAAATGGTTTTTATAGTGTAGAACTTGTTCTAACCCTTCCAATCAACACCAAAACTATTCTAAACCTACCATACACCTTCTTAGGGTGTCATGGGTTCCCAAACTTCATCAACAATGATAGATTTCATGGAAATAATTATAGGATAGTTAATATTCATTATAAGTAATAAAATCAAGTAAAAATGGTATGAATACATATGATACTTGCATGTTTTTGTTACTAGATCATAAAAATAGATCATATATGATTATAAAAAAGTAGTAAAAATTATGAAAAGCTTACTAGTAGTATGATGAGGTTTAAGTAACTAGGTACCTAAATATAGAAGTAAACTAGAGTTTGATTATCACTTGATCATGAAAAATCTTTGATTCTTCCTTGTTTCTTGCTTGGACGAACCTCAAAGAGAAAAGGGAGAGGGTTTCTAGTGTTTTCACCTTTGATATGTGTAGTGTATGTGTTTTAGTTAGTAAATATCTAGTATAATACAAATATCTAGCCTACTAAAGATGAGTATGTACATAATAATTAAGATATTAAGTGAAATGGATGACTAGGAGGGGGTGGCGTGGACATGGGATAAGGGTAAAGAGTTTTGTGTATTTTGATGATTTAAATGTAATTAAAGTTAAGTGTAGTGTGTATTTTGTACATATAATTAATTATTTAGTTTAGCGTTGGCTAGAAATCGATTTTAACGGAACAAAATAAAATATATCGAAGTCATAAAAATTATAAAAATGCATTTCTCGTAAGTATTGACTGAATAAATATTTATCGAATAGAATTTACGAAAACCGTCGTAAATATATATATATATATATATATATATATATATATATATATATATATATATATATATATATATATATATATATATATATATATATATATATATATATATATATATATAATATATATAACAATTTATACACCAAAATAAATTCAAAATATCGGGTAAACTAATAATATAATTTTTATAGTCTTAAAATGAGTATAAAAATATATTCGGATGATTGTTGAAAGTGTCGGATCAATTATTCAAAATAAATAATCGTGCGATAGCGTTTATTTAATAAATAAATATACGTTAATGAAATATGCAAAACCCATGCATAAATTAATATGAAGATGATGTTACTGATGATATGTAGACTAACTCTAGTCTATATGTAATGTTCTCAATGATGTTACATGAATATGAAGCTTAACCCTTACAGTTACGCGAATTTGATACTCGTAAACCTAGTTTACGAAAAATGATGAATAGTGAATCATGAATACTGATTTTTCTCCGGGAATGAATAGTGTTTTGTGAATAGTAAAATGATGAATAGTAACCAGTGAATAGTAAATTTGAGAAATGACCTGAAATTACGAGTTGTCACATTTAATTAAGACAAGATGGAGTGTTCAAGTTAGCAAGGAGAGCTTGAAATGATTGTTTTAGGTAGGATTTGTTGAATCTTCCAGCCGGTTCCCACGGTTCCCTCCAATGAGGGATCCATCTAAGCTAATCCTAGGGATCCGGCTATCAGCAGTCAAGAAAAGAGAAAAATGATGTTGGTAGATTCTAATACCTATACATCTTGAGTGTCTCAGTCTTCTTAAGTTTTTTAAATGAGGTGTGACTTAAATGATCAAGGGTAATGAGTGGTGGTAGCTAATGATTGCCTTTTATGGAAGGAAAATAAGACTTTATGACCACCAATGGGTGATCAAGGATGACACTAGGAATATTGATAGTGTCAAGTGATGTTAAATGATCATAGAGATCAGATGGCAACTTGGGATAAAATTTGAAAATTCTTTAAAAATTATAAGAATTGAAAAACTAGTTTTTGACCCATTTTGAGGTAGAGATGACTAAAATCAATTTGCTAAAATTGAGAGATTTATAAAACTAGATGTGTTGACATGTGAGAGATGATGTGTGAGTATAGGAGCAAAAGAATAATGAGTTTTGGTGAAATGATAAATCGAAAAGCACCTTGAGTGTGATCCTTAGTGAGCTATGAGTGAGTATGAAACTTACTAAGCGAGAGAAAGACTTGATTGGTCCTAAGGCATTATGTTTAGCTAGTTTGAAGTGATCTAAGGACATGGTTTGAAGTATAAAGACTGCAACTGCATTTCTGTTTGCCCGGATCCCACGGTTCTCTAAGTGGAGGGATCCGTCTAGCACAAATTGAGGGATCCGTTTCCTGCTAAACAGTACCTTCACAGAAGGAATGAAAAGGTTGCACAAGGTATCGTTTTTAAAGGCTAGTGTTTTCTAAGAAGTTTGAACAACTACATAAACGAGATATCAAACGTTAAATGTTTTATTTCATGAGAAAAATCACATTACAATGATAACAGATGAAATCTAAGGATTGAGCTTATTTGGAAAGGAGACTAAGTTTCTTGAGCATTTTAGCTAGATGGATAGTCAAATGGATGATAAGTATTTTCCGATTCAGGGATGAAGAAAGACTTGATGAGAGATGTGTTTAGAGGTTCTATCATCTTATTCACGAGTACGTACAACAAACTTTGAAATTGAGGGTGGAAGTACATGATATGATGATAAAGGTGTGTCAAGAACATTCCATAAGGGATTAGTTTGTTCTTGTTGCCTTGAAGGTTTAAAATTCGCCTTGCGAAGAAATAGGCGAGATTGTATGGTTGTTGCGTTAGCAAACAATACATTATGTGATCACAACATGCGGGAAGGATTTCTCGATTTCCCCTAAGACTCCAAACATTTTCACGTAGGATGAGTGTGAGAGGTTTAAACTCATCTCGGATATCACGTGTATAGATTATGTTTGGATCAGAGTGATAGGGTCGAGGTTTGCATAACATACGAGTCAAGTCTTGAGGGGAAGGTATGTGTGAGCAATATGGACTTTTTTCTTCACGATGGTTGAAGAGAGAATCAAGAGACCAATCTTCAGTGAAGGCACATTGTCCATGATTTGGAATTTGGAGAATGTGAGCAAATTGCCCAAGGGTTAAAACAAACTTTTGGTTTTTGATCCAAAACCAAAGAGATAGAGATCGATCCTCGTTAAAAACGAGTTCAACTTGATGGAAGAATTCCAATACAAACCTTGGACAGATTTTCTCGTTAATTCTGAGAAGGCATTCTAGTCCTATGGTTCGGAAAGAGGTATTGATACCTTCTTCATATAGTAGAGGTATGTCGACAATACGTCCTTCATGGAAGTGACGAGTTTCAAGATTATTGAACCCACAGACATGATTGCCAGGTGTGTTAGGCTCAAGATAAATGTTAGGAATGTAGGCATAGGTGAGTGAAAAGTCGAACTCATACTCATGAGACATGACGAGACCTATGGAAGTGACAAGTTAATATGATGATACGCATTAAAGCAAAAAGGATGATCACCTAACGTTTTTACTAGATTTCTATTAACAATGACAATTAACTCACTTAGTACTTAACATTCTAGTGGGATATTTCTTTTTAAGATGAAAGCAGTTTTTATGTTGCATGAGAATCTGTCTTCCAAAAACACGGTTCTCACGGTTACCTTCCAAGAGGGATCTGGCTAGCAGAACTATAGGGATCCGTGGATCTGTAGTGACAGAAAAAGGATTTTGACGAAAAATAGATTTTTGCATCTTATAGGCTTATAAAAAGATATCTATTTTAGCCAATATTTACTTAGTTAAGCATGCATTGTAGGTTTCTAAAGTATCTCAAGGCCAAAGGTACGAAAGAGAAAAAAATAGAAGAAATGACAAACACATTATGAAAAATAAACTAGATAAACTAAAACATTAGTAATATTTCATTTCAATGCTAAGAATGATACAAAGGATTCGGTATATAACACCAATGTAGATTAACAACACAAAGTACATGTCTCCATGAGAAAACTTGATCATGGGGTACACGAGAGCGATGAGTGTCAAGATGATGAGTACGAAGGCGATGTAAACCATGATGATGAAGTTCTTCCCTGGTTTTGATGAGATGAGATGAGAAGGAAGATGATGTTTGAATGAGAGGTAATTTTTGAAAGTGGAGGATTTGAAAAATGAGGGTTTGGTGGAGTTTGACGATCGGAGGGGATATTTATGAGGAATGAGGAATTTTTGAGATTTTTGTTTTGTTTTATTATTAGAAAGATTTGATTTTTGGATTAAGTAGAATAAGACACAAATTTATAAACCTAGACTATAGACGGAAGAGTAACACGTATGCAAGAAAAGTTTCCTAACGAAGCTACGTGTAATATATGAGTATGTGAAAAGATAATCATATAAGTTCCTATGTAAGCATACTTATTCTTAAGCCAATGTTATTTAGAGATAAGTAGGAAGTCATACCTCTAATGCACTTATGAGTGTCTTTCTTATGACAAGAAAAATGTCAATAGACAACTCCGGTTCCTTCGTGATTAAGACACCTTCTTAGGGAAGGTAATCTTGTTACCAAGAAATTCCTATGGCTTGATAAATATGAGCTTTAACTAAGCAAAATGACAAGGAAGGTTAGTACAATTTAGTAAGATAAAATAAGAGAAAGAAAAATATTGTTGTCATCTAATCAACATCCTACAAAAGTGTTTTTAAGACATGGTGTTTATTTTTGTAAAAGACCTTCTTTGTAGTTTTCAATTAAACACGGATCATATCAAGTTTTTAAAGTACAACATACTCTAAGAAACTTTGTAACGAAGCTCTGATGCCAATTGTGGAAAACTAGCAGGGGGGGTTGAATAGTTTTACCAATTAAAACTTGGTTTTAAACTATTTAGATCGACTTATATCAATCTATTTGAATGTGTGTGTTGGATGTTGATAGACAAGCGTATAGATAAATAAAAGCTAAGATAAAGAGTAAGAAGCACAAAACCACAACGCGAGTATTTATAGTGGTTCGGCTACAAGGACACCTTCCTTGCCCTACTCCACTCCCCTAGTCACCTACTCGAGAGTTCGTAATCACTACACAACACCAACTCCTTGTGGCGGAGAAGCCTTCACAACGTTGCCTACTCTTTATCTGGTACAAGGCTAGATACCGGGTTTGATGACGTATAGTATGTATAACAGGCCTACTAGGCCCAATACATACTATACACACACTGGGCTCAAGCCCAATGATTACAAACCCTGGGCCTACAGTAAGCCTAATGGCGAAATTGGCTATGGTCCAAACCTCAAGAAGCACGCAAGACACATAACAGCCTGAACCTTCAACCGTTAGACCTCTTGTGTCTGCGTCCGCGATTAACACGGAACCCTTGTCCGCCAAGAGTCTGGCTCCGGTGACTGACTACTACATGCGAGAATCTAGGGAACCCTAGCGGTAAACCTCGCCTATAAAAGGGGCTCTAATCCCCATACAAGGTACAACTTTCTCTTTCATAATTACACACACATACTTTTGTTCCCCTCTCAAGAATGCGTGCTTACTCTCACGCCGAAGTCTAATCGTGGGGTCCGTCCCCACGGTAAGACTAATGGTTTACCTTTCTTGTGCAGGGATCTCATTCAAACTACTTGGATTAGTACAAGATCAGCCCGTTAGAAGCTTGTTGGCCCAGTCTGATAAGCTGTATTCGCATATGTTACCACCCGTCACACAAATTGTACTAACAAGTTGGCGCCATCCGTGGGACCCAGTACACAACTGCGTTTCGAAAAGAAAAAATGCTTTCCAAAAGAGCTCGTTCTGATCCTATCCCCGCCCCTGTATCTGTGGTGCGGAATAAGGGAGGAAAGAAAAACGCGATAGATCTGGAAGGATCTGAACACTGGACAAGTACTGCGACAAGTACTACGAACAGATCTTACCCATTGTGACTGTTAGGTCCCTAGTTTTACCACACAAGCTTATATAAGAGATAGAGAGGCGATTGAACAAGATACCAAACACACACACACGATATAGTGAACACGGTTATGCATAGAGCATATGTGAAAGGAATAACTTGAACAACCAACCTTCAAATGAAGGTTTACAAGGGGTATTTATAGGAGGGAAGCTAGGGCAACACTCCTAGTTCCCTTCCTTTCCTTATTGGGCTAGGCCTAGGCTTATGGGCCTTCTACATAAGCCTAAGGCTAATTACAAACATAAAGGCCATAATAAGCTAACTATTACATATGAGTAACTAACACTTGAATAAGGTTTAGGAGTGATTCCAACAATCTCCCCCTCAAGTGTTATTACATATGAGTAACAAACACTCAAGTGTTGGTGATGAAAAATGGTGAAGGCGTTGATGTAATAGTAGCTTTGACGTCTTATGACATTCTTCTTTCTTGTGAGAAGAATTGCCTTGATTTAAACAATCTCCCAGTGTAGAGAGATAGTTTATTTTGAACGGTTATGCTTTGACGTCATCATTAACTTTGTTCTTTGATCATTGTTCTTTGTGGTGAAAGTGATAGTATGTTGTTGTGCATCAAGTCTGCACTTTCGGCTTTCTTCAACATGGTGTCTCTTTAACTTTAAGTAGATTCTTCATGCTCCTTGGCGTTTGGAATTCGATCTTGATGGAGTCCTTTGACTTTTAATCTTCAATACCGACGTCACTAAGTGACAACCAGTAGCATATGAATTGAACCCGGTGTCTGCTCTAAGTTGAATAATCTGGAGGGCTATTTCTTTTCACCCTTTTCTTTGCATTTCTTTTTAATTCTTCAACTCCTTCTTTCTCCGATTCTCATTTTCTCCTTTTTACAATCATACCTAAGGACTTCTAAATACTAACTATTTGTGATGTCCTGGGGTAGATCCATCGAGCTCTGGCGGATCATAGGACGGTTATTCCTAACCTTAGTCACCTTATAACTCCATGACTAACCTATGTTTCCATAAAACCAGCGATATGAAAAATCTCTCACAGTGTTTATGAATGAAAAACATTTTAGTACTGTTGAGATAAGATTTTGCATAAATACTCCCCTCCACATGTGCTTAATAGTTTTAACGGTTAAAATGCACAGTGAGGAAAAGAGCGCACTTTTGAATTGATCAACTCAAGATAGACAATTCCCCGCGAGACACGGTTACGTGGCATAGTTAAAGAGTTGCATTGTCAGCTTTTAGGTGACAACTAGCTCTAATAACTACCTTGAAGGTGTAGACAATCCTCGAAAGGTCGTCAAACCCGTCGGAGTTCATGTTTATCAAGAGTTTCTCGAATGGTACATTCTACTCAGAAAAGTCCTTTGCGAGACACGTTTACATCACTAGCGAACTAGCTTGAAATTATTACCCGTCCAGGACAAGTCTTTTCGAGTTACTAACAGTTAAGCATCGTCAATTCGTTGGTTAAGTCTGAAGCACACAGATTCATTTGCATTTTATACAACATATTTCTTATCACGTATTTTCTCCCCCTCAAAATGGCATATTAAAGTGTTATTTTTGAAACGTTTGAGAATAAATATGACCATTTCGAGTGTTGCAATGACCACTGTGAACAATTTGTGAACAAAGTTTCAAATACTCCCCCTCAACAAGTGATATAAACGGTTGAGGTTTTAAAAAACATAAGGGGAAATACTTGTTCTTTTGAGCAAAACCTTGAAAAGGAAAGGTTTGGTAGGTTTTACTCAAAAGTAAGAAGCTTTCGCTCCTTTTCTAAGGATTGTGGCACTGAGGCGTACCACAGGGTCCTTTATTTACAAGTACGGGTTGTACACTGTAATGTGTGCACAAGCCATAAACATAATCAATCAAACATCCAAAATTATATGAAGGAAGCAATTCAAGGGGTACCAGGAAGTGCGGTGATGTTCCCGGAGTGTGCATTGCAGGCGTTGAAATCCGGTTATGTTAATCCTGGGTCGACCACCGACATAACTCTCCAATCGTCTGAATTGATCCCTTCGAAACAACCGTTCATCAATCATTGTGATGATCCGTCTCACATCCCTCCTTTCCTGAGAGTTCCAGCGCTTAGGAGACCCAATTTTCTGGCGTATATCCTTCAACCTGTATGCCAAGCCATCCCTAACCAGCTTCAAGGTATGATCCCCGAACTTGTGGAGTTCGCTACACGCCATTAAGCAGTTTCTTTGAAGTTCACTACGGTAAACAACGTCGAAAGGTTTGCTGATGAGTGTATATTGAGATAGCTGGTTGATATCGGGAAGATCAAGCTTTGGAGGTGTGAAGTTGACACGCGTCGGATAAGATTCAACAGCCAGCTGGAGATCTTCTACACGTTCCTTGATGACAATGCGTCTTATGAAGATGAGAAGTGACTTGATAAATTCGCGTTGTACTGCAGTTGAGAATTGTCTCATGCGACCCTGTACCTTGGCAAGGTACATGTCTTCGATGTCATTGAGAGACAAATTCTCAAAGTCACCTCAGAGAAAACATAGTCCCGTTCATCTTGTCGTTTGACTACGATCTTCTTTAGGAATGTGTAGTCCCACTTAGACGAAAGGTCAACGTGTATGATGGCAACGATATCTTTAGAACTATGCACGGCATGTTGAGACTTCTGAACGGCGGCTTCGTAGTAGATTCGTCGGCGTTCGGCCATGATGAATCCCATACAATGCATCTCAGGCGTATGCCTCCACTGTGTTGGAGAACAAGTGATTGGCACGTTCCTCAATGGCTATGCGGTTTGAGTAGACAGCTGCTGGGAATGGAAGTATCAACGACGTAGCATATTTTCTTGAATCATCGTCACCGTGTAGAAGAAAATCCAGTTCTTTGTTGAAGAAGTATCTGAAAGGAATCCTTGGTTCAGCTGGTTGTCCAAGTGTTGGTAGAGGTTTGGTCCAATCGGTGTAGTATGGAGGGTTGTCCCTTTGTGTGAAGTCAATGTTTGCTTCCGGGTTGAGCCAATCCATTTTGTTAGACATAGCTCGAGCAATGTTTTCAAGGTGATATTCGACCTCGAGGGCACTTTCGAGTGTCTTTTAGAAGTTAAAACACTTCATTCTTGATTCGCTTCAGCTCAGATTTCGTCATTTTCTTCACATGGAACTTTTCTTGCGAATTTTTCATGCTCCAATGTAGAACCGTCTACCAAATTCTTACCTTCTTCAGGGTAGGGAGTGTTGTTAACAAGATTAGAAAACCATTCAAATTCCTATGTTTTATCGTCATCTAGCCATGATACGACGTCAGTTTGAGGCGTCTTCTTCTTCTTCTTTTGCGAAGGCCTAGATGATGATTCTGGTTTCTGAACTTGTTTGGGAGAGGTGGGTTGTTGTAGAGGCTCAAGGACCTCTTCATCGTCACCACCCGTATACTCAAAGTGATCATCGGTTTTCGAGTCGGGGTGGTAACTCGGAATCGTCCGAGGTTTTTCATAGAAGAACGAGGAGCAGATGTTTGTTGAACAGGAGCCCGTTGTGGAGGAGGTTGCATCAAAGAAGATTCACCGGCTTCTCGACGTTTAGGTGCAGAGTCTTTATCCTTACCCTTGTCTTCATCGTCTCTAGGACGTTTAGACTTTTCAGCTTCAAATCTACAAGCTTCTTGAAGTTGGTAGTCCGGCAATGCTTGAAACAGCTTTCCTTCATCGAAGTAAATGTCCCGATCGTGCGGACATTTGTGTGACAAGCTTGGCCACCAATTCATTATCCGAGAAAACTATCGGATCGGTTGGATTGATTGTGACGGTTAAGGGCGTTGATCGAATAGTTTGCTTGGCGATCTGCATAAGATTTGGATAAAGTTGTTTGGTGAACAACTCCTTTGTGACTTTAGGAACGTACTCGAAGGTACTTTTCGTGTAGCCTTCGATCATTTCGTTCAGTTCCTCTTGACGGTGATTTTTCATGAATTCCTTAACAAACTTCCTTTCTCCTTTTATCTTTTCATGCTCGTCATACATATCTTTGTATGTGATCGGCAAAGAAATTTAGCTTTTGTTGAGCACGTTTTCTTTCGACTTGTTTGGCTTTTGGTAATCCGTTCAAGAGCTTGAGAAATCCAAGATTTAGATGGTTTCTTCACGGATTTGGATGATGATTTGGTTGACTTCTTTGATGGTGGTGGCGAGGAGTGAGAAGACGAATCGGATGATGAAGAGATATGAGGAGACTCTGGATCCTTCGGAGGTTCAGAGGTTTCTTCCTTTGATCGCGAAGGACTATCTAGAAGAAACGTATCATAATCAACATCTTGATCTTTTTTGGACTTCTCATTTTCCGGTTCCTCGAACTCATATTCGATAGTATCCTCCACAAGCTTTTGTTGTTGCATAAGAGTGGTGGCACCGGCTCCCTTATCGGGTTGATTAACCGCATCGGGAGATGGTTGAGTGGGCACACCACTTGATCCTCCGGGACCACCCATTTGGTCTTTAGCAAATTCTTCACTTTGTGAAGGTGTCTCACGATATTAAACTTCTTCCTGTATGATATATCCAGTTGCTCTTCTTCTTGATCTGAGCTTTCATCATACGGTACAAGTACAGGAGTCTTTCCTTTTCCTTTATCAGCTGGTGGACTTGGAGGTTTAGCTGCTGAAGGAGGTGTTACGGTTCTGCAGATTCGAGTAGGTAATCTCTTCATCGTGTGAGTACCTTGAGCTTTCGTCCACATGCTTTCTTTGCGGTTCAGGTGTGGGAATAGGTTCAGCTTCCTTTACGGGAACAATCCTTTTACGAGGAGGATTCCTTTTGGGAAGCTTCCTATAAAGATCTGTGCTTTTAACACTTCCAGCACTGCCTCTTCTGGTCCTCCGAGTAGATGTACCAGAAGATTTTTCATCAAGATGACCAACTTTGCCTTCTTTTACGGCTAACCGATACCTTTTATATGTTTCAAGCTTTTTGATTTCGTTGGTTAGAAGGTGATCAGGTAAAACCGAGCCCTGTTTCTTTGTTGACGATTCTTTGATTCTGACAGATAGTATGGGTTCATTCAATATGTCGTGATTATCTGGGTCATTGAGCCTCATGGGGATGTCAAGATGAAGTCCAAGTGCTCTCTGGATCAACAGTTTGGTGTATCTGACATAGGGAATCTTGGAGCCAAGCTTCTTGTGAAATACCATCATGTCCTCCCATATCAAAGCTTCGATTTCAATGTCCTTCTTGTTGATCAACGACCAGAAAATTTGTAGTTCCATGAGCTTGGGATGCTCATAGCCATTGTCACGACCAGAGACCGATTTGGTGATGATCATGTAGAGTGTTCTCCTTGGTTGAGGAATATACTTCAGCTCCACGTGAGAGTGCTTAGTAATGATTCCTGAAGCTTCATCATAACCAATATCTATCAAGAATTTCAGGGAATGTCTCTTCAGTAGGGGTAGCAAAGAAGTCGGTTGGAGCGATGTCGGGAATGATGAGAACAGCCCGTAAGTCAGCAGGAGTGATAGTGACTTGTTTGTGATTAAGTGTCACATTCACTGCACTTTGACCAGTGATCCTCTGCATAGAATCCCAGAATTGTTGAATGTAGACCTCTGGAGCTGTGGCAGAGTGTGAGAGCATGTTACGGTAGGGATGATTCCTGAGAATATCCACAGCAATCAAGCAGGAAGATTTCGAGCAAGTGAGGGTATCAAAGTCAACCCTAAGGTTGTTCTTTCCAATATTTCTCGGATAACCCTCTGGAAAGATATCGGCAATTGTAAGAACTTCTGATGCATCCACAATCATTTGTTCACCATGTCTTGATCTCGAAATAACATTAGCCAAGAGAACCAACATATCGAAAGACATAGTGTTAGTCAATAGAAGGTCTTATTGTCTAGCTATTGAATGTACAGTGTCAATGATTGTTACGAGTCCTAAGTCACTTGTTTGTTCAATAGTCCAATGACGTCGTGAAATGTTTTCGTGAGTTAGTTAACTTTAAGTTTTAAAGTTTATGTTATCACTTATTGTTCACAACATATTAAACGATTAAGTTTATTAGTGACATTATTGGATTCGTGACGTTATGATTAGTTTATTTACAAGTTTGTACACGTAACAATTCATTATGAAGGTCAATCCAGGCTTAAGCGTAGTTTTGGCAAGGTTAAGCGTAGCATGATGATATACGGCGTAGAAAAGCTTACGCGTAGGATCCTAACTTACGCGTAGGAAAAGGGGACCTTATGCGTAGAGCTTACGCGTAGGCGTATATATACCTTACGCGTAAGGCTTACTCGTAAGAGTAGACCTTATGCGTAGAGGTCACTGTATACGCATATCCTTCACAGGATACGCGTAGTCCCATTGTAGAACCTTACGCGTAATGGTTATGCGTAGAATTATTCTTACGCGTAACTTGACTACGCGTAGGGTAATCCTTATGCGTAGAGTTGAAAATGACCTTGATTCTGAATATTACGCGTAGCAGCACCTGAAATAAGTTCATCAAATTATCAAAGTTAATACAAAACATCATTTTATCAACAAAACATGGCATGAATCATTCGTTAATAGTTACGCGTAGAAAGTCATATGCGTAGGTCAAAACCCTAAGGGTTAAGATTTACGCGTATCATTTCTAGCCATAGGATTTGCACAAAACTTTTTCTGGTAGTTCAAGAGTGTTGTCAGAGTCTTTAGACCAAGTATTAACATCTAGTTCATGATGAATCAAAAATACCCAAACCATAGAACTTTAAACCCTAATTCCAAATTGTTAATTATTTAGAGTTTCTGGGTGGTTTTTGAGCAAGGATATCATCAATTCAACATCACAAGAACATAACCCAACAATCTTTTTGACCAAAACACTTCACATTTGGAAAAACCCAATTCGACTCATAAACCCTAATTTTCAAAAATCATTAATAAGTGATTCTGGGTGGGTTTTAATGGTTAAAATGGTGTACATGATGTATAAGAAACGTTTTGACACTATCCATTTAACCACAAACACACACACAATGATTGTGTGTTCATACGCTTATGCGTAGAACACCCAATCACGCGTAAAACAATTTTTTAGCCGTTGGATTTGTATGAAATTAAAAACCTTGGCTTAAAAACATGTTTAGATCGTTAAAACACTTACAAAATGATGATCAAATCAACGGATAACTTGAATGAATCTTAGGCGTAGATGTATATGGTTGAGAATAATAAATGAGAAGTGAATAAGTTAGGTGAGGTGTTTTATTAAAATTATCTTTAACATTATGACAGTTTTGGTCCCTCCACCTTTTCCTTTTTCATACAAAGCCTTTTAACTTCCATTTTGGTTACCAAACAAAGATTTTAGGAAAGAAACTTGATGACACTCCCCCTTGACTTGAGAAAATAATGAAAGGTTATAAATTTAGTCCGAGGAGTGTCATTGTACCAGAAAATTTACCACCACTTGTTAAAAGAAACAACCGAGATATGATAACATGCAAGTACACAGATGTTTTGAAACAGTTAAAGTTTTGATTTCTCCCCCTCAACACTTGATCGAAAAAATACTGAATTTTGAAAGATTATAGTGTTGACGGAAGAAACGTACTTGCAATGTTGAAAGAAAATAGATAGAAGAATATTTTTGTTGTTTTATCGGATTTTATACTTTTGTATTTTGTTTTTGAAAAATTATTTACAAAAGAGATTTTGGTGTTTGACAGGTTTTTAAGACTGTTTTAGGAGGTCATCCATTTCCTCTTGAGTCAAACACCTCATACCAATCCGGTGGACCAACTCATTAAACCTAGCGGGAGGCAAGGCTTTGGTGAGAAGATCTCGCCAATTGGTATTCTATACCCACAAAATATAATTCAACAATACCCTGTTCCACGTGATCCTTGATGAAATGATATCGAAGATCGATGTGCTTTGATTTCGAGTCTTGAACGAGTTGCACGAGATCGCAATGGCACTCCGATTGTCGCAGATACATCGGGATTCGTCAAATACGTAACCATAGTCTTTGAGTTGTGTTCTCATCCAGATGACTTGAGCACAACAAGCGGACATGGCTACATATTCTGCTTCGGTTGATGACAGCGATGTACAATCCTGCTTCTTCGATTGCCATGACACGAGTTTATCACCAAGAAATTGTAAAGCTCCTGAAGTGCTTTTCCGTGAGTCTAAGCATCCTGCGTGGTCAGTCGTCTGAAAAGCGATTAGTTCAAAACCAGAATCCTTCGGATACCGGATCCCCAAGTTAATGGTTCCCTTTATGTATCGGAGGATTCTTTTAGCCTCGGAGAGGTGGGTTTCAGTTGGTCGCGACTGATAACGGGAGCATAGATAAACGGCAAAGACAATATCGGTCTGCTAGTGTTAGATACATGAGAAACCTAATAATACTACGGTATTTTGTAGGGTCCACCAATTTCCCATGTAAATCAGCGTCTAGCTTCTTGGTATGAGCCATTGGTGTGGCATAGGTGTCAGAGGTTTTCATTCCAAATTTGTTTAACAATTCAAGGGCATATTTGGACTGACTCAAGAAAATACCACGGGGTGATTGATGAACTTGTAGTCCTAGAAAGAACGTGAGTTCACCCATCATGGACATTTCAAAATTTTTCTTCATTAGTTTTGAAAAAGCGATTGAAAACTTTTTATGTGTAGACCCAAAATGATGTCATCCACGTAAATTTGAACAATTAAGATATGTGCCCCGTGATATTGTATAAAAGAGTTGGGTCAACCGAACCTTTGGTGAAATTATTAGCAATGAGGAAGGATGATAGCTTATCGTACCATGCCCGAGGAGCTTGTTTGAGACCATACTGAGCTTTGTTGGTTTGTAGACGTGATTCGGAAACTCGGGATCAACGAATCCATCGGTTGGTGACATAAACCGTTTCTTTAAGTTGTCCATTGAGAAACGCAGTTTTGACATCCATTTGATAGACCGTCATATTCATATGAGCCGCGAATGCTAGAAATATCCGAACAGCCTCAAGACGAGCAACCGGAGCAAAAGATTCTTCAAAGTCAATACCCTCTTCCTGACGATAACCCTTAGCCACCAGACGTGACTTATTTCGAATAACATTTCCTTCAGCATCCAATTTGTTTTTCCAAATCCATTTGAGACCAATGACGTATACTCCTGTTGGTCTTTCAACCAGTTCCCATACTTCAAGACGTTTGAATTGGTTGAGTTCTTCTTGCATGGATTCAATCCAGTTGTCTTTTGTCATTGCGTCTTTGATGTTTTTAGGTTCAGATTGGCAGACGGTGAGTGCATAAATGCAATGTTCACCGTCTGTGTGAAGACGTTGTCTCGTAACGATTGGTTGATTCGGGTTGCCAATAATTTTTTCCAGAGGATGGTCTTTAGTCCATCTATGTGTGGAGGGTTGATGTTGATATACATTGTGCGATTCGAGGATTCAAATGGTTTGTTGAAGATTCCGCGACATCCAGTGCGGCGAGTCTCATTAGCAAAACGGGTTGAAGAACGCATTTGGATCAAAATCTGCAGGTGGGGGTACTACATGCAGAATATCATCAGCAGTTTCATCATTGTTGGAAGCAGTTTGTTCAACTGTTGTGGTGGAGTCAACTGGTGTAGGTGCATCTTCAACAATAGTTGTTGTAGCGGTGTATCGGGTAAAAGAGTATTATCGAGGTTGAGAAGCGGAAACAACGGATACACCGGAGCACGTTCATCAATATCGTCGAACAGCGGGAGCAAATAACCTTTCCATTTGTTGACGAGTAAGCCGGGGGCTTTGTTCAGGTGATGATGGGGTTTGGGGGAAGTTTAAGCGGTTGTTACCGGGTTCTAAGTGTTATACTCGAAGCCATTTCCGTGAGTTCATCAAAATGGGCATGAATCGTTTCCATCACCTGTTTTGTACGACGATTCCGATTCGAAACCTTTGGAATTATCACAGTATCCGATAAAGACTCCAATGTCAACTTTGGCTTTGAGCTTTCCAAAGTCATCACGATCATTATTCGGATAGCAAAGAGATCCAAATACATGAAAGTGTTTTAGATTCGGTTTTCTGTAATGGACGAGCTCGAAAGGTGTTTTGTTGTGGCGTTTTGTAATCATAGAACGGTTTTGAGTATAGCATGCAAGAGATACGCCCATAAGTAATCTGTAAGTTTAGCATTGATTAACATTGTTCTTGCAGCTTCCACTAACGTTCGGTTTCGTCTTTCGACAACTCCGTTTTGTTCGGGTGTACGTGCAATAGATGTCCGATGCTGAATTCCCACTTTCTCATAGAATTCACGAAGAGTTTGATTAACAAATTCAGGTGCCTTTATCCGTTCGATTAGTCGAACGGTGTTTCGTAGATGAACTTGTATTTTCGTGAGAAAGGTGATGATCATTTGTGGAGCTTGATCTTTGCTTCAAAGAAAGTAGACCCAAGTCCAGCGTGAATAGTCATCAACAATTACTAAGATGTAGCGTTTGCCATTGATCGTTTGCAGCGCATTGGGCCACATAAATCCATGTGAAGAAGATGAAGCACATGCTGAGAGTTGTGTTCCACCTTTGAAGGAAAATGAGCACGAGTGCTTTTGCCTTGTTCACAAGCTGAGCAAAGGTGATCTTTAGAATACCAAAACCGTGGGAGTCCTTCAACTAGTTTGTGTCGAGCAAGGTTGGTGATGGTTTGAAAGTTTAGATGTGAGAGACGACGGTGCCATAGCCAGGATTTTGTTGATGTTGCCTTTGAAAGTAAACATATGGGAGATGAAGCAACCATGTCTTTCATAGAGATAGTGTAGAGACTAGAATTACGCAATCCAGACATAAGGTCATTTCCTTGTAGATCACGAATGAAACAAGTTTTCTCCGGGAAAGCAACCTCCAAATCTCCATCACAAAACCGACCTACTGAAAACAGATTATGACCGAGGCCTTCCACATAGTAAACCCCGCTAATTTCGATGTTCCCATTGACATAGTCTCCGTAGCCCATGATAGCTGCGAAGTGATCATTCCCGAACCCGACAGTGCCAATGAACTTTGCAATAAAGTTTGATAACAGTTTAAGATTGCCTGTCATGTGTCGGGAACATCCGCTATCAACAATCCAGAGAATGATCGTATCACCGCATTACACACGACACGGATGGAATAGAAGTAGATTTGGAACCCGAAATGTTAGAGGGTTCCGTAGCGCTATAGTAGATATACATACATTAATAGCTTTAGGTATCCACTTAAATCCTAGTGTGTTATATATCCATTTCTGCCATCTATAACTACTCTTTGCTTTAGTCTTAGTGAATGCACTAGGTGGTACTACATTCTTAGGAGGTGAAAATGGAGCTACAGGGGCAGCAATGCGTTTCTTAGAATCTAAAGATGGCGGTCTACCAAGCACAGACTTAGAAAGATTAGTGGGCCTAGAGGTATTCGGTTCTTAGGATTCCTTAAACGAGAGATGATAGCTTTAGCAACACATTTATCATGACAATCGGAATTCATACTTTTACGACAAATATCACAAGGTGCATCGGACTGAATATCAAAAGTACTTAACGGTTTAGCATTCGTTACATCACTATTTCTATTACATTTGCCGGGCGCAATATCTATAGTGGAGGCAACGTGAGTCTTATTCATAGTCCTAGGGTGTTCTTCTACTTTAGCGTTCTTGATTGATCTTTTCTTAGGTCGCAACTTCCTATTCTTCGATTTAGTGCTCCTAGGCTGTGAAGTGCGGACATTTGGAAAAGATGCAACTATTCCTGTGTCAGTAGAAGGAGGCACGTTAGCATCTTGTGATTTGGCAGTAGGGATTCTAGGTGCATGAGTACTAAGTGTTACTGGGGCTAATCTCTTAACGATGGTTGGCGGAAGTTGTTCATACTTTCCTAACATTTCTCTTAACTTGATGATAGTGTGAATCGGATCTTGATTTTCAGACCGAACATTTCCAACAAAATGCATAACTTCTTTAGTGTGTGCAAGATAATGATCAAGTTCATTTGATGCTTCATCACGAGTCTTTTTGAGTAAATCAAATATGACACCATATTCCTTTTTAACTTTTAAAAGTTCTTGTTCATATTTTGAGATTTGACACTTAAAAGACACGTTTTGATCATCCAGTTGCTCAAATTTAGGATCAGAAGATTTTGTACGCAACTGGGAGATTTTATGTTGAAAAGCAATTTGTTGATCGTGAATATCTTTTTGACACCAATTAAGACGACGAATTGCATTTGAAAGTTCGTTTGACAATCGTTTGTTTTCAACTTTTAAGGACTCGATCGAAGCACATTATCGGTGTTCTCAACATTTATCACAGATTCAACAATATCAGCAGAGGTATGATCAAATGCATATGACAAAGAATTCAATAGCACAACATTATGGACATCAGCACAGATGACATCTTCCAAGAGTCGATCAACATCTTTTCTCAACAGTTTCTTTTACGTTTAGTATTAGAAATAGATGTTTCGTTTTCTCAAAACGACCTTCATCACTCCAAGTTCCTTATGAAAATCCTTTTCCCAGGCTAATGCACAATTTTCAAATTTTTAACATTAGGTAAAAGATTTTTCTGAAAAATGTCTCTTTGTTCTCGCGCAGAGGCGATTGAAAATGATCAATTTTGATTTCAGAGCGATATTCTATCTCATGTTGTAAAATTTTGAGGTCAGCCATGAAGATGTCAAAATATCTAAGAATTTTTCGATTTTCGGGTTTTGAATTTACTTCACTGATGGAAGGTAAAGGACCATAAATTTGTGCATAATCCGGTTGGGGATTAACATTAGAAGACTCAGGTGTTTTGATGATAACACTTGGTGTGTTAGAAGAATCCGTTGGTGTGACGAAAGTGACCGCTTTTGAATAGTTAAAAGGTTTGTTGTAAACAACTTTTTCTAATTTTGATCGACTCTCGTCTTCGGCATCTAATTCCTCTTGACGATGATATTCAACAACATTCATAACAGAATTATCAACTTTATATTCTGCACTTTGGAAACTTCGGATTTGGTTTGAATATTTTGGTTGAAAGCTTAGGTTTGTAATCAGCAAGATTCGGTCCATATCCATTTGGATTGGGTTTTAAAGTAAACTTTTCAATGGCTGTGACGACTCGCCATGTTTGTAAACAACAGTTTTAAACTCTTTAAGTTTGTTTTGCAAGCCGATGATTTCTTCAAGATGATCATCTATTCGTTTCGTTGAATGCTTTTTGTATGCAGAGAACTGTTTTGACAAGTTAACAACTCAGCCTTAGCTTTTTGATTTTCCAAGGTGAGAGCGTTAATTTGCTTTTTATGTTAATGTTTCAGTTGTTCTATTTCGGACAACAAAGCATTCTTCGAAGCGGCTAGATCACGCATCTGTCTTTCTAAATATTTTTCGTTTTGATAAGATTTGGCAAAGGCTCCTTCAAAACCGTTTTCACGTTTTCTTGAGTTTTGAAAAAGTTGAGTTGCTTTTGTAAACATTCAAAATCCTTGGTTAACAGTGCATTTTTGCATTTCAAGTCCTGATTAATGGCATGACATTTTTCCACTATGGTGTTGGTCTTGTATTAAACGAGCAAAATCTGGATGAGGCAAAAGTTCGGCGTGTTCAACGTGAGTCTCAACATGATCATTACTGAGATCCTCAAGTATAACCACGGAGTCAATTTGATTATCAAGGGAAACCGTTGGTCATCTTGATCGTCAAATATAACTACGGGTCTAGTTGAAAATCGTCGGAATGAGATGTGGACGACTCATTTTGAACATTCCGAGCCTTGCGGATCATGTTGGCGGAGATATGAGATCGAGATAAATATGGTTTGTTCGGGTACTGAGACAAGCCATCAGTGTCATACACTGGGCCTGTGTCACTCATGTGTAACTCTTGCATATTAGCCATCAACATAACAAATGCATTGGCTGCAAGTCCTCCATATCATCATCCGAGTCAAGCATTTGCCATAAAGCTCGTTCTTTGTCGTGAGAGTTCCACCAGCTTCATCCTTAAGAGCCAAAAGAAGAGCCTCTTTGAAATAAGCACGGCCCTTAGTCCTTGGCTTTGGGCATGCATTAGCCAGTGTCCCTTCTCATTGCAGTTGTAGCATCGAAGACCATTCAACCCATTTTGAGCATTTCCTTGTTCCACCACTTGAGCTCTATTGTTATTCCTACCCACATCATTAAACCCTTGACCACCGCCCATCTGGCGACCATAACCACGATTCTGAACTTCAACTCGTCCATTGTTTACAACAGCTTGATTCCTTGTATTAGATGAGGAACGAATACGGTTGTTGGATTTGTTGGTATAACGGCTAAAGGCATTAGCAATCATAGCAAATCCTTGTTGCAATGCTTCGAACGGATCGGATTCCTCATTATGAAGTGCTTGATCATTGTTGTTGTAAGGAACCAATTGATTTTGTTGAGGTTGTTGTGATTGATCATTTGGTGGGTTTGAAGCAGTTGGTTGAGTTGCTGGTTGAGGAGAATAATTTTGTTGAGCATATAAGGCAAGTTGTTGATTTTCCGGATGTGTGGGTGGAGCAATTTGAGCACGGAGAATCCTTTCCTATCAACTTCCTTTTCATGAGGCTTCAAGTAATCGTACAACAATCCGTAGGTAGACTGATGCATGTTTTCAGCTTGACGGAGAAAAATGTCATACTTCTCCCATTCAGGACCAAGACTACTTAGGAACTTAGTATTCACTGCAATTCTTGGCATGTGGATGTTGTGTTTATCCAAATCATTGATGATGTCGGAAAATCGGTGATGATAGGACTCGAGTGTCTCTCCGGGTTCAATCATGAAGTGTTCATAAGCCAAGTAAATTTTGGATTCCAAATCTTCTGATTGAGTCTTGATCCTTCCATAAGAAGACGAATATGATCCCACATTTTCTTTGCATTTTTTGAGCATCAACACTACGAAGAATTAGGTTTGGTAATCCTAGGAGGATATATTCCATTGCAAGCTCATCTGCTTCATAGTGTAGAAGTTCTTGAGGATTCAAGTGCTTGCATAGCAATGTTCGTTTGTTCATCTCTTGGTGGAATGGCATTTGGATCTCCGTGTACAATGACAGTAGGCATCTCAAAAGGACCTTCCAAGATAACCTTCTTTAAGAACTTTCCATGTGGCTTCTTTAGATCACAAAATCTAAAGAACCTTATCACCCATTGATCGTAGTTTCTGGGAGTGAGCATTGGAGGTCTATCAAGTGATCCAGCCTCATGAATTGATTGTTGGTTGCTTAAAGTTTCAAACATCTTTGCAAACCAAGTGGGTTCCCTCATAGTGATCCTTGATGGATGTTGATTAAAGTCATTTGTGTATGGTTGAGCTTGAAGACTTGGTGGTGGTTGAACCATTTGAGGTTGTGGATTTGCAGCAAGTTGTGGAGTATGCTGTTGGTTAAATTGTTGTTGATAAATTGCTTGTTGTTGATTCCATTGTTGATGTTGTGGAGTTAGTTGTTGTTGACGTTGAGGATGAGGATAAGTGTAAGGGAAATAGTTAGAGTATGGTGGTTGTGACATGTTGATAAACTTGTGTTGGTAAAAATGGATCTTTGTAGTCGAATGAACCTTTGTTGATGAAGTATCCTTAGGTGTAGAAAAGACAAGAACCAAGTAGCACTTATGCGTAAAACACCAAAGTTACGCGTAACAATAATGAGTTACGCGTAGGATTTAGCTTACGCGTAAGTAGGAAAAAAGCACTAAAGTTAGTCGTAGACAAAAGTTAGGCGTAGAAAGTTAGGCGTAGGATTTTCTTATGCGTAAGACTAAGCTTAGGCGTAAGAAAGATCTTAGGCGTAGGATTTCTACGGCGTAAGCTATGCTTATGCGTAATTTTAGGGTTTTGCCCAAATGATCTTTACACTATCACGCTGCAAAAGATATCCAAAGTCGACGTATTTCAGACTTATCCAAGTAAGAAAACACGGAATAAACCACGAAAATGAAGATCAAACCAAGGAGGCACTTACGCGTAGTTTAAGGGTTTCACTACGCGTAGGTTTACTCGTAACTTTGATTTTGCCCAAATATGTTTCTAAACCGGATTTTTGTTATGGAATAGCGTTAATAGTACCAAAATAACACAAAAATGTGAATCTTGATGAACTAAAGCGCTAAGCGGGTTCGAGTAGAACTTCACCCATGAACAAAATCAAGTTCAAAAACGGTTATCCACGCATAAAGTTTGAAACTTTTTGCCAAAAACAAGTATTTTAACACCTTAAAGCGTTGAAAGTACAAGAATCTTGGATTAAAAAGTGTAAAAACAAGTTTTGAAGCGTACCAAAGATCACGTTATCTTTACGCGTATAACCAAAACCAAAAACTTCAAAAACAAAAGTGTGCACCCAACTATTTGGTGATTGATACCCTTTGTTAGGTCACTAGTTTTACAACACAAGCTTATATGAGAGATAGAGAGGCGATTGAACAAGATACCAAACACACACACGATATAGTGAACACGGTTATGCGTAGAGCATATGTGAAAGGAATAACTTGAACAACCAACCTTCAAATGAAGGTTTACAAGGGGTATTTATAGGAGGAAAGCTAGGGCAACACTCCTAGTTCCCTTCCTTTCCTTATTGGGCTAGGCCTAGGCTTATGGGCCTTCTACATAAGCCTAAGGCTAATTACAAACATAAAGGCCATAATAAGCTAACTATTACATATGAGTAACTAACACTTGAATAAGGTTTAGGAGTGATTCCAACAAAGGTGAGAGAAAGTTCGAAAGCAGGAAGGAAGAATCAAGGCTAGAGAAGCGGTGAAAACCCGATTAGACTTGCTTGAAGCATCCACAGTAATCAGAATCCGGAAAGCAAGCTGAAGGAAGGATCTCGAGAAAGAAGATCCCGAATCTCAAAGCGCCGGAGCGAGGAAAACTACGAGCTAGGCGTAGCCGATCCGGATCACCCATGAAAGCTAGCGAAAAGGAAGAAGTGTTTAGAAGGTTGCACAAAAAGCGCGTTCCAAAGGCTTGAAACGAGAGAGAAGAGTATCTCTATGTGTTCCGGAAGCACGAAGAACTAACCGTTGCATCCGAAGAAGAGGACATAGGCACTCACCACCATTCATCTTCGCAAAGCGGAACCCTACTCAGGAGGATCTGAAGGTAGTCGAACATACTCACGGAGGACCGATCGGCACTCCGAGCGAACAGCGGAAATGAACACCGAGCTCCGGTCAAAGAGGCAAAAGTCGGATGTCGAGAAACGGCGACCTAGCTAGGCCATGGGTGTGCAAGGAGACCACTGTTCACTCCGCGCATTCGCTATTTCAACATGCCTAAGAAGAGCGCGAATGCCTACCAGCGTGAAGACATACGATGGAAGTGAAGACCGGAGGATCACCTCAAAATTTTTCAAGCGGCGGAAAGGTAGAGCGTTGGGCTATGCCAACATGGTGCCACATGTTCAACTCTACCCTCACCGTATCCGCTAGGGTGTGGTTCGACGATCTCCCACCGGAATCGGTAGACAATTATGACAAAGCTCGAAGAAAGTTTTCTTGTCAAACTTCCTTCAAAGAAAAGAAGTGCATAAAAGGATCGGGTGGAACTCCATCATATCAAACGAAGGAAGGAGAACCCACGTAAGACTTCGTGAAAATATTCAAGGTGGAAACTAGGGATGTCAAAGGAGCTCCGGAAGTCATGAAGGTTTCCAGCTTCATGCATGGAATCACTAACCCCAAGTTAATTAAGAGGTTACATGATAATATACCCAAATCGGTGGACGAGATGATGAGGGTAACCGCATCTTTCCTCCATGGGGAAGTAGCCGCTGGCAATCACGAAAAAAGGAGGACACTACCCCAAGTGCAATGGAAGCCGCATGAGTCCGGACATAAGCAAGGCTTCAAGAGAGGGTATATAAATCAACTCCGGACGGACCGGAAGCAAGATAGGTTCACCCTTCTTTCCAAAACACCCAAAGAAATATTGGCATTGGAAAAGGCGAAATTCAAAACCGCTCCACCAATGCTTACCACCAATTGAGAAAAGAAACGCCAAAAAATATTGTGAGTTTCACGGAGATGTAGGACACACCACAGACGAATGCATGCACTTAAAAAGACAGATAGAAGAACTGCTGAGAACCGAAAAGCTGTCAAACGTGATAAAGGAACTTAAACAAAATAGTGGCAAGGATCAGTCCAAATCACCTAAAAAAAGGGAAACGTCAGGAAAAGATAAGCCTCTTGCAATCCTAATGGTGCAATCTCAGCAACGGGTAATAAGACAAAAAATTACACAAAGCTTTTCCCCAAACCAAAACATTTTGTTCCCATCACTTACGGAAGAAGAAGGAAATGACGGACCAATGGTTATCGAGGCAGAGATAGGTGGACACTTTATACACCGAATGTATGTCGACGGAGGCTCGCATCGAAGTCCTATCGAACATTGCTTGAAGGCTCCGGCCCAAATAAAAAAGGCAAATGGTGCCCTACAAGCCCCTTATGGGATTCAGAGAAGTAATATTCAATTGTAGAATATCATTGTTAACTAAAATCGGGACACGACGAGCATTGGCATCGCATGGATGAACCGTGGTGGTAAGGTCCCAATCGCCATATAACGGAATTATAGGAAGGTCGAGTGCGAAACCTGTGCGTGCCTTCCACGGCGCACGGAATGATAAAGATCCCGATAGAAGTGCTCACAATTCGCGATAGCGAGAATGGTCCGTTAGAATGTACTATGGTTTCGAACCAGCTGCTGGCCGTAGTAGGAAAGCAAATTGAAAAGCGAATACACGTGGCAATACATCCGGAACATCCACAACAAACAATAGCCATTGGGTCAACCCTATCGGTTTGAAGGACGAAAAGAAGCTATGCGACTCCTAAGCCAGAACTTGGATATACTCTGATGTCGGTGACATACAGTGTCCCAAGACACATAGTGAACATAACTTAAACATCTTTGAAGGGTATACTCTAATAAGGCGAAAGAAAAGAAGTCAAGCACGAGAAAAGGAACAAGGCAATACAAGAAGAAGTAGAAAAACTTGTGGATGCGGGGAATTATGAAGGAAGTACATTATCACAAATGGCTAGCCAACCCAGAATGGTAGCAAAGCATGATGGAAGTTGGAGAATGTGTGTTGACTTCAAGGACCTTAATAAAGCCTGTCCGAAAGATCGTTACCCGTTACCAGAGATAGATTGGAAAGTTGAGTCACTCTGCGGATACCCTTTCAAATGCTTCCTGGACGCATACAAAGGCTATCACCAAATCCTGATGGCAAAAGAAGATGAGGAAAAAAAAGCCCTCATCACAAATTAAGGAATATTTTGCTACACTAAGATGCCATTCGGACTAAAAAACGCAGGAGCAACATACCAGCGTCTAGTAGACAAAGCTTTCCACAAACAAATTGGTAGAAACCTAGAAGTATATGTCGATGACTTAGTAATCAAAAGCCGCTCGGAGGAAGAAATAATAAGGAATATAGCGGAAACTTTCAAAACCTTAAGGGAAATAAACATGAAGCTAAATCCCAAGAAGTGCACTTTCGGAATGGAAGAAGGAATGTTCTTAGGGTATACAATAAACACTAAAGGAATAAAAGTATGCCCAGACAAAGTGGAGGCCGTACTAAACCTCCCATCTCCGAAATGCCTCAAAGATGTTCAAAGACTAAATGGGAAGCTAGCAATTTTGAATAGATTCTTGGCTAAATCCGCTGAAAAGTCACTACCATTCTTTAAAACACTCAAGAAAGTATACAAAAAAGAGCGACTTTCAATGGATGAAAGAGGCGGAGGAAGCTTTAAGCGATGAAAAAGATAATAGCAAACCTCCCCACCTAACCGCACCTCGGGAAAAAGAAGAACTCATAATATACACAGCGGTGATCAAAGAAGCGGTCGATCGCGGTCGGATGATGAGAAAAAGGAAGGCAAAATGCGACACCGGTATACTTTGTGAGTCGAGCCTGCGAAATAAATTACACACCAATGGAAAAGCTAGTATTATCTCGGTGCATGCTACAAAATGCACGAAGAGGTATTTTCAAGCACATACAGTAGTAGTCATCACGGACCGACCAATCAAGCAAATACTATCAAGGCCGAAGTTTGGTTGATTACAAAAATGGAGCATTGAGTTGGGGGTATGACATACGGTATAGCCAAGAACATCCATCAAAGGACAGATTCTAGCGGACTTCATAGTAGAATGTCCAAAGGAAGATGGAGAAGAGGAACCAATGGAAGAAGAGGAACTTCCACAGCCATGGATCTTGTTCACGAATGGCGGCTCATCTTGCATAGACGGTTGCGGAGAGCCTCATAATCGCAGACCCTCGGGGGCCGGAGTTTACTTACGCTTTAAGGTTGGGTTTCAACACAACAAATATGACGGAATATGAAGCCTTGATAGTTGGATTACGGATAGCGAATAAATGGAGTCAAGAATTTGCAAGCAAAAGTAGACTAGCGGTGGCAAATCAAGTCAATGGAGCATTACATTGCAAAGAGGGAATGATTCAATACCGAGAAAGTAAAGAAACTTCTAAAAACTTCGGATGTTCTCAATCAAACAAGTGCCCAAGAGCAAAAACAAAAAGGCAGACGCCCTAAGCAAAACGGCTTCTACTAGTTTCGCACATCTAAAAAAGCAAGTATTAGTGGAAGAGCTTAGTCGAAAGTCAATAGAAGAGACAACGCTCGTAGCAATCGCGGAAGAAGATGGGTACACATGGATGACACCGATATATGAATACCTGGAAAAAGAGACACTCCCGGCCGAGAAAGAGAGAGAACGAGAAGTTAAAAGAAAATCTCAAAGATTTTTTCTTGGACCATGGTTACGGTGCGTCGGGTCCCTTCAAGCTAACTATGTGTTAAGAGAAATTCATGAAGGGTCTTGTGGCATGCACGCAAGGACAAGGTATGTGGTAGCCAGAGCCTGCTGCACGGATACTCATTGGCCTACCATGCACGGCGATGCCCGAAGCTAATCCAAGCACGCCAAAAGGCATCGGTGCATAGGCGGTTCAGGCATCCGCAAGAGAAGCTAATGCCTATTACTTCCCCACGGCCGTTCCATAAATGGGGAATTGACATCGCAGGACCTTTGCGGAAGGGCCTTGAAGAGTCAGATTCCTCATAGTAGCAATAGACTACTTCACAAAATGGATAGAAGCAAAGCCGGTAGCCACCATAACAGAAACGGATCAAAAATTCGTGTGGGAGAATATCGTATGTAGGTTTGGGCTCCCGGGAGAAATAATATCCGACAACGGAAAACAATTCCGAGACAACCCATTTAAAGAATGGTGTGAAAAAATGAATATAAAACAACACTTTGCTTACGATCAAACACCCACAAGAAAAACGGACAGTAGAAAGAGCAAAACGAAGCCTAGGGAAGGAATAAAGGCTCGGTTGGAAAACAAAAGCAAAATTGGCTAGACGAACTATCACCGTCCTATGGGCACATGCACAATGATTAAATCTAGCAACTTAGCGAAGATACTCCATCCTCATTAACATATGGAACGGAAGTTGTCATACCGGTGAGATAGGATGCCCACATGGAGGACAGTAGGAAGCTAACATAGAAGAAAACGACGAAGCACTAGAAATGAACATAGACCTCCTAGAAGAAAGAAGAGAACAAAAGCGCCAATACGAAGCAAAAAGCAAGACACAAAGGGAGAAATGTTATAACTCAAGAGTCCGCAATACAATCTTCAAGGCAGGAGATCTAGTATACCGAAACAATGATACAAGCCATGCCGAGGAAGGAGGGAAGCTAGGACCCAAATGGGAAGGACCCTACGAAGTCACAAAAGCTCTAGGAAAGAGCTGCGTAAAAATTTGAAAAGACCGTGCTGGAAATCCAATCCACGGACATGGAATGTTTGCAATCTTAAGAGATGTTACATACATCAAATGTAAGACAACCCATTCCTCGCGGATTTCGTAAGGAGGTTAATGTCCCAATCTATCTTTTCATATTGTAATGTTTTTATGATTGAATGAAAAAAGGTGAAGCTTAGCTACCTTCACCAGCTTTGACTTTAAAAAATTCTTGATGATATAATTTAAACAACAAAAAATAAGTAAGACGCGCATACATGTGGGCACGACCCATACAATGTTATTCGAATAACAAAAGGGTCGAGTAACCTCCAAATTACCTCAAGATACGTAAGAGATGTTGCAAGTCCGATCGGGCGAATAACCCACAAGTATTGAAAAGACTATTATAATAGGCACATCGATGTGAAAATTAAATAGCAAAACACTAAAAGTTTGAAACAACGAAATATGCATACGATAAATGACTCTACACAAAAATAAAAGCGCCCGGCCGAAGCCAAACAATAGAAAACATAAAGTATCAAGACAATGAACTATACTTGATGGAAGGGTTCACAAACGGATCCGGCCCCTCATCGGTGTAGTGAACATCCCCACCAAAGTCACTTGCATCACCACCATGTCAAACACATCCGATACTTCAAGACCGGACAATGGTGAGGCTGAACCGATTCCACTAAAGGCTCCATACATGAAGGACTAGTCAAAGAAAACCATGTATCGCTTAGAGCCAACAAATCGTCAGAGGAACCTTCCCTCGCTTTTTAGCTCTATCGAAACAACCTTGGATTGAAGCGAGAAAGGGAGACTCGCCATCGAAGAACTCCCGAGAAGACAAGCGAGAACGACCGAGACCGCTCCAAGTAAAACTGCTTATTATCAAGGGACGAATCACGGAGGATACCTCGGGAGATGAAGCAAACGCATGATGTTCTTAATAGAAGAATCCTTAAGAGCCTCTAAGGAAGATAGCAAAGGAACCGGACACCGCCAAGCACTTGAAGAGCATTTTCATAGTCACCTCGGTAGAAGGGTTAAGAGCACAAGCGGGAAAGAGATGTACCAGCCGTACCATGAAAATGCTCGGCAACAAGCCCTTCTTGCATTCCTTTATCAGCACGGCCTAATAGCATCACTTTCGGTGCATCGGTGTATCCTTGCCAAGCGCCAACATCCGGACCGGAAAGCTTGAGGCCTTCGGACAATAACCAAGCAGCCAACGCGTATACAAGAAGTTAGCAAAGCGGATATAATATTTCCTCCAAATGCAAGGCAACCTTTAGAAAGAGCTCATTTAAACAAACAAGTTCGAAGCACGAGCGGAGGTCCAAACATTCACCTTCCAAAACTTGTACCTAAAAATGACAAATTCGAAAGTCAAAAAGTGGTGGGGAAGAAAGAACGGAAAGAAGAAAAAAGAACAAAAGAGGACATGTTTAACAAGTTCAGTGTTGCGGGATTCAAGAGCAGAGTTAGCACACCGTAACCGCTCAAGCTCGGCATCCTTACTAACAGAAGAAGATTCCAACTCTTTGATTTTGGCACATAACACTTCATTTTTTTTCAGCCCGGCTCCTAAAGATGATACTTGGCCACGAAGAGACAAAATCTCATAAACATAGTTCATTACGCCAATTGGGACTCTAACCCATGAATCAAGTTTTGAAGCGCATACCTAGCGGATAATTTCTCCTTCTCTTTGCGAGATAGCGCTCGCATCGAATCCGCAACTTCGAACCAAAGCACAAATGGCGAGCGACAAGATGTTGAAACTCGAAGCAAATCGTGACTCATTTCACGGTAAGGAGGAAAGCCTAGGAGGAGCAACCTCAACAATCTCTGCAAGCAACCAAGGGATTGTCAATAAGAGATCCATTCAATTCTTTCCACTCCGAAGATGGGCTCCTGTGAGCACAGGTCAAACCCAATGAAGTTCCTGCATCACTAGTCAAAGGTCAACCAACGAAGGTCCAAGAAGATTTTCGGTACCATTATTGGCCCTCCACCGAAGATTAATCAAGAAAGGAGATTCTTCAATAAGGATAGCAACGGAACAAGCTGCAAAAGCAAAGAGCAATACCCAAAACATTCTGACTTACAAGAAGTAACCTACCCAAAGCAGCAGGTACTAGAATCAAGAAATAACCAACCTTTCGAGAACTCGCGTCGACGCCCGAGGGAAGAACCAATGTAAAAACCCGACCACGCCTGAGTGGTGGAAATAAGAAGTAATGAAAGGCCCAGATGGGGTCAGATAGCCTACTCAAATTTCCAAAACACTAATATTCAATAATGCATGAAAGCCACCAACAGAATGTTACAAGCTAGATGGACCCTTGAAATTCGAACGAAGTCTTGGCGGGACTAGAAGATCCCTGACACTCGGAAAGGGCCCTCTTTTCTCTTCAAAGGACCGAGAGGTAGGGTCAAGATCGAACTCAGAGCCTCAAAAGATGATCCACCACCGTGATAACACTAGCACCTTCTCGCTCAAAAGAAGATTAACATTAGCTCTAACTCACCCTCAAAGACGGGCAGAGCAATAGGGAGAAGTGGCACTGCGGTGAACAAGAACTTCAATAATGGACTTCTCCTCCATGACGCTGACGCAGTAGTAATCGGCCTTCATAGGCTTCGAGACCTAATATACCGAGCCAACTCATCATCAAGACAAAAAGGATATATATATATATATATATATATATATATATATATATATATATATATATATATAAAAGAAAACCGCAAAACTAAAACTCACCAGCTCGATCATGAAGAAACTTAGGGCACGTCCTCATCCAAAGTATAATGGCGCCTGCCAACCCAACAAAGAAAGAGCTCGTGGAATGCCGGAAGGGATAGGGTTGGCGAAGAACAAAGCAAAATGGTCGCGATTGTACTCGCTGGCGGGGAAGGATATTTAAAGATGTTCTTCCTAGAATGCCACGAACAAGACAGGACATGCAAAGGCATCACCCGTAAAATCGGTCGCTCCATTCTTGGACGTAATCAAGAGTCTTAGTGTAAATGCAGGACACCATCACGCTACTAAAGGAAAACCACCCTCTAAATTTTGAATTAACATAAAAGCAACGAAACAAAGCAACAGTTGGGGTAATACCATGGGCACGGCACAAGATATCAAAGTGAGAAACCCTCGCACGCCGAGAACCAAAAGTCGAGAAATATTAATACGATAATGCCTAATCAAGTCAACAAAGAAAAAGTAGGCGGCAAAAGTAAAATTGGCAAGAAAAAATATATAAGCCAATTTTCCTAGAAGGGCACCTTATCCTATACCGCGATCGAAGCTCCGGATGAACCTCCAAAGGAATATGGTAAGTCGTAAGGAAGGAACCAAATGTATGGTAAGTCGTAAGGAAGGAACCAAATGTCTCTGGAGGAGTATTACACTTTATATCAACAATCAAAGCCATAGCGAGCGGATCAAGGGCGGACGGATGAAGGAAATTTTTTCTTTTTCTTTTCTCAAAAGAGATGCAACAAAACGGCGATGGTGAAAGTTGAAGATTTATAAAGAAGGAAAACTAAAACTAGATGATGACACGCGGCCAAACAAAGACGGAATGAACGCCAAGATCAAGAATAAAAAGAGGGGCGTGAAGGTAAGAGGTCAAATCAAAGGTAAAACAAGGAGTCCACAAGTCAACGCCGCATCTAAAACGCCTCCCAAAGAAAGAGAAAGGCCGTAAAGACGCTGGAAAAAGCATAGGAAAGAAAACATCCCTTGCCGAACCTAAAGTCTAGCAAATACCTACCACACGCCGACAATATCTCGCATGCAAGAAACATACTAGACTGGGGACCGGGTGACATAGCAATCCTCAAAAAGAAAGAGAACACTAGAAAAACATCTCAAAAGGAAAAAACTACGAATCCAAAATGCTTAGTCAACTCAAGTCTTGTGACATCCACCGCGACGCATAATATCCGCATGCAATGAACATACTAGACTGGGGACTTGATGACATATAGTATGTATAATGTGCCTACTAGGCCCAATAATACATACTATACATAACATACTTCCGCCTGCCCATGATTATAAAACCTGGCCTACAAGTAAGCCAAATGGCTTAAATTGGTTATGGTCTAAACCTCAAGACGACGCAAGACGCATAACGGTGAACCTTCAACCAATAGACCTCTTGTATTCGTCCGCTGATTAACATCGAACCTTGTCCGCCAAGGGTCCGCTCCTGACTAACTACTACATGCGAGAATCTAGGGAACCCTAGCGGTAAACCTCACCTATAAAAGTGGCTCTAATCCCCATACAAGGTACAACTTTCTCTCTCATAATTACACACACATACTTTGTTCCTCTCAAGAATGCGGCTACTCTCACGCCGAGTCTAATCGTGGGTACGCCCCCACGGTAAGACTAACGGTTTACCTTTCTTGTGCATGGATCTCATTCAAACTACTTGATTAGTACAAGATCAGCCCGTTAGAAGCTTGTTGGCCCAAATTAAGTCAGATTCAAGATATGTTACCACCCGTCACATAAATTGTACTAACTGAGTTCTTCCACGAGGTAGAACCAAACCTATCACAACGTCGCCTACCCTTTATCCGCAGACAAAGCTAGATACCGAGTTCCATTACAAAGGAGGAACTACTACCCAACACTACACAAGTCCTATCCCTAAGGAGATCCACTCATTATGACAACATCAACAAGGATATTAATATCCTTTGACCCAATACAAATCTATCTTGTACATCGACACACCATATCTAATGTACACATTTAGGCACTTTCAATAATGTCGTTGACTTGACTTCTAGGCACCCTTCACTAATGCCTTGTGACTTGACTTCTAGGCATCCTTCACTAATGCCTTTTGACTTGACTTCTAGGCACCCTTCACTAATGCCTTCAACACGGACTTTCGGCACCTTTTACTAATGCCTTTACTTCGGGACTCTTCACACTTTTCACTAATGTCTTCTGCCTTTAACCTTTAGACATTTTTCACTAATGTCTCGACACTACACTTAATGAGAAAAGAAAGTGAACTTTACAACAAGATAC